>CM042160.1:85888102-86043102 GCA_023376005.1 Doryteuthis pealeii
TTGCCCGGAGATCAACAAATCTGGTTTACCAGATAAATGTGTCAATGAAAATTATAAGACCATTAAATTTCTATGAATCAAGGAATAAAAGTCTCTTTCCAGTTTTATGCCAGGAACACCTTTTCAAATTATATCAAAATTATTTTGTAAAAGCTTTTGCCACTTAGGAAAAGACAAAAAATACCTATTTTTTGTTAAATTTATTCCCGTGCAATTTGAAAATTATTTGAAAACCACTACATTGAAAAATGTAATTATTTTATATAAAAGATGAAAAAAATGTACTTAAGAACAAACAGTAAAACTACAATCAAACTAAGTGGACCCAAAATAAGAGAAACTTAAATTAAAAATACCTTGAAAATTTTTCCTTTCTATGGGAAAAATTTTTTTTTAAATTCTATGGCATATATATGGGCAGCATTAAATGTCAGAGGTGCTTGTCCAGATAAGTTCAAATAAAGTAACCACCTGAAAGTTTATCCTCTATTTTCTCTTCCAAAGATTTGGCCCTGATCACAAATTAAAATATATGAACAGGAATTTGACTTACTTTGGAAATGTTAAAGGAATTGAAATATAATGTACAATATAAATAATTAGAGAGAGAGGGAGAGAGAAATAAATCTGATATGTAAATTTAAAAAAAATTTTTTTCAGAGGATGTATTTTTTAATATATGATAACATCTTCAGAGTGATTAATAGTATATGTTAAAATGCTTCACTCAAAAAATATCTTAAAATTATTATTTTTTTAGCATTCTATTATTGTTAACAGCATCCCATTTCCAAAATATACTGTCAGATTTCTTTTCTTTTTTCAATAAAAAAAAAAAAAAACAATGCAACAAGAATTATCAATAAAAATTTAAAATAAATAAATAAATTAAAAAATAAATAAATAAATAAAAAAATCCTCTGAATGTTTTGCAATCATTTTTACACACATGCACACAGCTATAGGGTTCAAGTGAAATTGGAGTGGTGGAAGGTGGAATCAAATGTCAGAGGTGCTTGTCCAGATAAGTTCAAATAGAGTAACCACCTGAAAGTTTATCCTCTATTTTCTCTTCCAAAGATTTGGCCCTGATCACAAATTAAAACATGAACAGGAATTTGACTTACTTTGGACATTTTAAAGGAATTGAAATATTTTCTTAATGTTTTTATAGAAAGGGTTTAATTGGAAAGTAGAAAACAGTTCAAAGCCATCAATTTTAAAGTACAAAAATGCTATAAACAAGTTACAAAGTTTTATAAACACTAGCTTTTATTTATGTAATCACATAAGTCCCTTTTTTTTTTTTGTTTAAATAATAACCTTTCTGGGTTATTTAATGCCAAAAGCCATCCTGGAAGAATAGTAGTGGTACTATTTAACGCATGGCTGTTTTTTGGGGGTTGTTTTTTTTGGTCTATTTCAATTTTAGGCTGTTGATATCATTTTTTTATTTAAGCTACAGATAAATCAAAACTAATGTTGAAATGATCTATTTTAAACTCTTAAAAGATAAAGAATCTTTTTTCTTCTATTCATTCATAAAATCAGATCAAAATCCAGTTTAACCAAATAGAACAAAGTGTTTAGAAAGTTCTGGGAAATTTAATATTTAGTCAAATCAAATCTTGGGCTAATTAATTAAATTAAATAATTAAGAAAAAAAGAAAAATGAAAGAATCCAGTATGTGTTGTTATTAAATGAATGAAAATGAAATTTGTATATGATGGAAAATTGTTAAAAAACAATATTAGAAGTAATAAAAAAAGGGGAGTAACCAAACTTTTGAGTTGATAAAAAAATAAAATAAAATCTTTATCAAAAGAATGTAGGAAATCAGTCAAGTTTTTTTTTTAATTAAGAAATAAAAAAACATCAAGACTTATCCAGATTTTATCTACCAAAGCTTTGACTCCACAAACAGGTTTTGAATTGTAAGTGGCAACACTCTTTGGGGGATAAGAATTTTATATAACTTATTGATATAGGTTTGTTTTTGTTTTTTAAATGGGTTTAACTTTGAAAAAAAAAAAAAAAATTCACTACCTCTACAGGATTGATAGAAAATATTAAGTAGACAAAAACAATGCGGCTTATATAGTTGGTAGATAATTCCAAGAATAGCACAAGTATTAGGAAAGCAATGATTAATTCCTATTTGTTAAGACAACCAAAAGAGACAAAAAGATACAAATAGTTAACAAGTGATATTCTCACATGTGATGTTTACTTGCTAATGATGATAATACATTGTCATAATGATCAGCTGAATGTCAAACTTGACCAAATCATTGGATTTTTTTTTTTTTTTAAACCTTAGATCTAATCTACGTGATATAAAAAAAAAAATTCTGTTGGAGACTCAGTCGTAGAGTGTCCAACTAAGAACCACAAGGTTCCTAGTTTGATACCGCCATTCGCCAACTCAGCGTATGAGTAGCCAGTAAAAGTAAGGAGCTGATGGTAGGTGTGGCACTCCACCCAGACGCAAAAACAATCTCCTTGGTTTATTATTGATTTTAGGCCACCTCAACAACATATCCAGAGATAATACAATGAAGAGTGGCATAAGCTTACTATTCAGATTCAAGTTAAATATATCTACAATTATCAAAAATTATAGCTCAGTCGGTAGAGCACTTGCCTAGGAATCACAAGGTTCCTGGCTCAATAGCAGCCCTTGTACACTCGGTGTATGAGTAGCACAGGGATCTATGCGGTAAAGTGAGGAGCTGATGGTAGGTGTGGCACACCACCTTAGATGCAAAAACCATCTCCTTGGTCTAGCGCTAATGAAAAGGAGATATACTCCCTCGCTGATTCAGACTTTATAATAAAATGTAGGATATTTGTACTTGAGGATTATTTAAAAGAAAAATAATCCACCAAGACTTATCCAGATTTTATCTACCAAAGCTTTGACTCCACAAACAGGTTTTGAATTGTAAGTGGCAACACTCTTTGGATATTCATGAAATAATGTAGTTTGTTCTTTTCAAAATAATGTCACATTTGTCTGAGAAAATCTATTTGTCTATGTTGGTTATCTTCAGAAATACACTTAAGATCATTAAAAAAAATTTTTTTTAATCAAATAAACAATGCAGCATATCTTTTGAATCTGAAAATGTTTTAATTCCAAATATTAGCAATTAATATTAATAAAAATGAAGTTATCAAAAGAATTATTTTTGAAGAAGGCCCAAGAGCACATCGGCCACAATGTGTATATAAACAATGATTAGGACAATTAAAAAAAAATTTTTTTTTAATATTGTTAAATCAATAAAAACTACTTGTTTTAAATCATTAGGAAAACATCAATACTTTTATATAGCACATTATTTTAACATTTTACTCAATTAACTGTGAGAGAATTGTATTTAATGAGAGGAAGATTGTTTTATAAGTAAAAAGATGAAAAAAATACCTCCAATCTTACACAGAAAAAAATTGAATAAACATAATAGGTAACTAAATATAGAAAGTTTTAGATTAATTCTTATAAAATATACAAAGTAAAAAGTACCAACATATCCTATAATAATACAAAATAGTAATCAAATGGTCAGAGGTGCTGTCCAGATAAGTTCAAATAAAGTAACCACCTGAAAGTTTATCCCTCTATTTTCTCTTCCAAAGATTTGGCCCTGATCACAAATTAAAACCATGAACAGGAATTTGACTTACTTTGGAAATGTTAAAGAAATTGGAATATTTTTTAAATGTAAATTATTGTATTTTATAGATTTGGTTCAAATTGGTTAAAATTTTAGCTGGAGAGAAGAAAGAAAAAAAAAACTGTCAAAATGTAAAGAATGTTTTTTACTTTTAAAATTATTAAGAGTTGATAGAATTTATTTATTTTGGGGGGTGAAAAAAAATGTTGATAGATTGAAGATGTAAATTTTACACACTGTAAGAACATTTAATCACTCAAAAGCAGGAAAAAAAACAAACAAAAAACAAAAACATGTAATGTTAAATCTTGATTACATGTGTAGACTTCAATTTTTATAACTACTCACATCAGCAATGTTGAGTTGTACAGAGGCATGGTCCTTAGCAGCTACAATTCTGTTGCTGGCGGAACTGTAAGGGAAAAAAAAAAGAAAAACATTGCAATATTTTTTTTGTAGTTAATTCTACAATTTGATATAATTCACCAAAAGTGAATTTCTTTTTTTTTCATCTGACTCATCACATAACCAAAGGACAGAAAAAAAAAACAGCTATCACCACCAAATTTTTTTTAGCCTAATAATGAGACTCCAGAACATGCTTTTATATTCTTGAAAAATTTATAAAATAATTTTTTAGTACTCCCAATAAACTAGACCCTTGTGTCTGACAGATTAACTTTTTTTTTTTGGTCCAACCATATATGTATTTACCAACCAGTTCGGACGCGCAGGATGTGACACAAGGTCAATTTCTTAAGCAGAGTTTAACAGGTTTGAATTCAGAATTTTCCTTTTTCTCGACCGGTTGCCTAACCAAAATTAAAGAACCTTGACCGCCCTACTATTTACCCATAGCTGGAGGGAGAATAGTTGGATGCATACCTTTCACAAGTGCATTAGCGCTAAGTAAAAGTCAAACAGCTTTGTCCATTATTTAAACTTAAGTCCATTTCCTATGACGATAGCCATTATACACTGATCGCCTCCTCTTTGTTCAAACATATTGGGTGGACATCTAACAACCTATTACCTTAGCCATAAACCAAAGTGATGGTCCTGATCGTATTTTTTTTATTTTTTACAAATAATTGAGTATCCATTAAGGAAATCAAAACATGTATTTCGCCTGTGTATTTATGTAAGGGCCCCAGTCTAATTCGATTTTTTAAAATCAAAATGCAAGCAAAATTATTGAGAAAAAAAGTGGTGGGACCAAATATTGTAAAATCCAGGAAAAAAACTAATCTTAAACCAAGTATTTACTGGATAAATTCCTTACGTCTCGTTCGAATTTAAAACATTTCTCTACAAAAACTAAACCGGCTACCACATTTTAAAACCTTTTTCCGAGCCAAAAATTACTTTATTACCGGTTACGGAATTGTCACATGTACCAATTCTTTCTTTTTAAACCTAAACTTCGTCAGTTTAATGTACAATTAATAACTACTTTTTATTCAAAATTTTCTTTAGATACTTTAAATTATTTTCAGAGAGCTTTCTTTTTAAAATATAAAATCGTTTAAGAGCTTTAAAAAAGTGCTTGAATTGGAGGGGGGGGGGGTTAAACTCAAATCAATCATTATTTCTATATTATGAGTTTAATAAATACAATTTCAAATTTTTCCACGATAATTACAATCGCTGACAAGACGTTAAAATAAATAATGAACCGATTTTGCACACTTTTTTTTTTTTGTTAAATGTTTCGACACTCCTTTAGTCTCGTGTCTAATATACAAATACTTTTTTTTTTTTTTTTTTAATCAAAGTAAATTATATATGCTAAAATATATAAAAATTACAAATATAAAAACAATAAGCATACTAAGTTACTTTCTCAGCTTAATACAAAAATAATATCAACTTTAAAAGACTTAAATACTGTGGGTCTACCATCTAAGAAATCACGTTGATATAATTTTAGCGATCAAATCTTTAAATATTTTCTTAAATATTTTACAGAATTTTTATTACATTTAAATTTCATTACAATTAATTTATTACAATCAATTTACCTAAACAAACCAAAAGATTTCAAACAAAATACTAATAATATTTAACGATATAAATTATTAACTAAAATTCGAGCAACCACGTGTATTAAAAGCGGGCAATGGAGGAGTTAGCTCTTACCATTTTCTTGGGATATACATATCCACGAAATCTCCGGCTTCGTTCTGCATGGTTACTGTTTTTTTTTGTAGGACTTGAACTTTAACAAACTGCAAACAAATCATATATTACAAATTTAGACACGATAAATAATTAAAAGTAAATAAAATACGACAAAAATATAGAGACATATAAACACACTTACTTCCGACAGCAATGGCGGTACGAGAAAGGCCGATACTTTGAAGACTTCCAGGATGCAATTTAAATCTCGTTTATTCACGGATTTCTCGCATTATCGCATTTGTTTCCGCTTTTGAGTGAGCTAGTAATTTTCAGTCTATAAACTAATTCCCATATTAAAAAAAAAAAAAACTTCTAAAAGTTCCAACGAGATAAGTTTGGAATTTGATAGAGCGATTGATGTAATTTGGGGAACTTTGAAATATTTTCCAGATAGATTGCAACAGTCAGTGAATATGAGTTAAAAATACAGAGTGGTCGGAAAGTCTTGTCACCCCGGCATATTGTTTTAATTTTCATTATTTTTTTGTTTTAATAGTGAATTAATAGATTAATTACAATATTTTCTATTTCATTTCCAGCGGCTTATTTCATGTAATTATAATTGATTAATTAGGAGACATTTTGGTAAGGGTGACAAAACTTTCGGACCACCTTTTAGATAGTGAAGACCAGTTGCGCTCATTAATTTTAGACCTTGTGCCATATATGTATTTTTTCAATAAATATTAGGTTAGAAATTGAATATTTTAGAAGATCCAGGTGAAATATTTGCGGACATTTGTTTTAGAATGTGATTCCAGGTTAGCTCAGTCAGTAGAGCGTTCGGCTAGAAACCACAAGATTCCTAGTTCAATACAGGCCCTCACCAACTCAGTGTATGAGTAGCACAGGGATCTGTGCAGTAAAGTAAGGAGCTGATGGTAGGTGTGGCGCTCCACCTCAGACGCAAAAACAATCTCCTTGGTCTAGCGCTAGTGAAAAGGGGATAGACTCCCTTGCTGATTGGCTGATACAGACATTAGGCCACACAGACAACTTTACTTTTTACTTACTTATTAATCATTTAATTTTCTTCAAAAAATTGAAAATTAAAAAAAATATTCCTTGCAATTAAGAATGTGTCTGCTGTCGTGCTTTAATTAATCCAACCACATGAGTTACGTATTCATTCATTAACAGCAGCAACTGAAATTTTCTGGTTTGGTTTGGTTTTGGTTTGTTTTGTTTTATGGCATATCAACCTCAGTGGGTCATTTAATGCCGATAAAGTTTTGAAATAAATTAATTCTTAATGGATAATACAATTTTTTTATAAATACATTTTTCTATTTAACGCATAGATGGGACCCTAACAGGTACTACCACTCCGGGTCAGAGTGGACCTGGGAGCAATGGTGATGAAGGGGTGCTCCACATTCCCCAAACCTCCAAAACTGTAACCTCACCATCAGATAGAGTTTAACGTCATTCCCAGGACATGTAGACCCGCACCACCTTCTAGCACCCATATGATAAAAAGGGGTTGGGGGTTGCCATAAGGGCAATAGGGTTGGGAAAATCATATAGGTGCTAGGGCTTGACATGACCAGCCGATTGATCGGAGGGGGCCTCTCCGACCGCCCATCTAGCCCAAGATGGGGCCAAAGTGGAGTATTGCATGTCATGAACTGCTCATCCACCTGGGCTCTATCCTTAAGCATCACGGGTCGCCACCCACGGCCAACAGGTGGCCCCATTGGGGGAGTCATACCCCTCTGCAGAGGTGCAGTCGGTGCATTCTAACGCCCCAGCCGACAGGGCAGGAAATTTTCTGGATCAATGTATATTGGGGATATGAAGTATCAAAATAACTGGAACATAGCAGAAGGTTGTGTGTTCAAATCACGTCGGAGTCACCATTATAGGGTAGGAAGAAGGTGTTTTAAAGTTCAAAGTAGCTGGATATTCTCAATGCGTGTTTTTCGGGGTTTTGCTTTTTACTCCATCTCATTTGGTGGTCGAGCTGAAAAGGGAGGAATTTAAGGAATGAAAGAGAAAAAGGTAGAAGGTGGTTTTATGATTTAGGCTTTATTCCCGGTCATAGTTGCCAAATGGCAAGGGAATATCTCCCTGACCAGTAGGAGCGACTAGACCCAGTTAAAGCCTAAACTCGTATGGCCAAGATATTCTCTTGGGAGTCGGAAGTCTGTCCCTTTTCTCGCACATGCACGGAGGGTTCTTCCGGTGAAGGCCTATGGGAGTTTGATGTTTTTTTTTATTCTTATTTTATTTTAGTTTTATTTTAATTCCCACAAACATCCGTGGTTTCAATTTTATTGTTTGAAGTTTAGCTTACTTATGATATTTCAAGCAAGAAGAAATAAAGAAAGACAAATTTTGTCCAAATTTCTAGTCCTTACTAAAAATCAATAATGCTATGATTTACATTAATTACATAAACTGTTGGAAATTTATTAGGGGACAGGCGACTCAGTTTCACCGGCTATCAGCAGCCCCTTAGGATCACTTGGGGTCAGTTATAAAAGCAAGCACCCAACATTGTTCCTCCTCTATTCTCCTTCCACTCTTGCTGGGGACAAGGTGGTCTCTTTCTCCTTCCATCCTTGCTGGGTTCAAGGCGGGTTGCTAGAATTCAACAAGCCCACAACAGCCCGAACTCACTGTTTCTCACCCCCACACCTAGCTCTATCTCGCCTGTGGTTCCACGTGACGAGTAGGCAAAAGACAAGCAGTGCATATCGCTACCTATGACGGTTGATAAATGTCTGTTACTTCTACCAAAGGAGTTTAGGGCTGTTGTCTAAAAACTGCTACTACCTATTAACACTCATCTTAATGCTACAGAACTTTATTACCACAAGGAATAGATATTGACAACAATTTCTTAGCAGGCAATATCTCTGCAAACCCTAACAACAACTAACAATCCCTGGCTTTACTAAACTTTCTTGTATACTCGTCCTTCGGGGCGGGGGTCCAGTGTGCTCCTAGATCAAGGTAAAGTACAAATAATAGCGTCGATCCCAGGGGGCTATCCCCCCCCCCCAGGCAATACCTGTGTTACATCCTGCTCGTGTGGAGAGGTTGGTAAATATATACATATGTACTAGAAAGTGGTGGCTGTGGGTCAACTACCAATTTATTAATACACATGAAATCATTTTTTTCTAATTTATTGATACATCAAGTCATTTCTTCTATTAATTCACATGAAGTTGATGCAAATTATTTCTACCAATTTATTGATACACATGGAATTAAACAAATCATATATATATATATAAATATATAAAGATAAAAGGTGACTTACCAGTGATTAAAGGATTTGATTTAAAGGGGCAGGGTTGGGTTTATTGCCCAGCACCTGAGGCGCCCCCCTTGAGGGGGAATGCTGAGGGGATCAACTCAATTTTTGTTCTTTCCCACCCATGAGCTTCGGCTTGTGGGTGGGCCCACATTAAAACGAGGCGTTGTGCCCAGTCCATACAAGTGGGGTATGAGGCAAATACTCCCTGGCTTTATAAAACTCCATATTTAACCCTGAAGATCCTTATGGTGAAACTCGAGTAGATTATCTCTTGTACCCATTTTATAATAAATTTGCTCTACTTTGTATTGAGCACTTTGTATTTGTCATATCGCTGACTTAACCCCTGAATTTTGCACTTCCCAACCATCGTGCCCATATTCACTGGTAAGTCACCTTTTATCTTTATATATTATGTTTATTCTGTGTGAATAGCAGTTGCAAGGTGGTCAAAGTGTCTGAGTTCACACACAACAGCCGCTATAGCCACTTCCTCGCAGAGTCTGTTTAACACTTGTCAACTACCACTGCTGCTGCTATGCCTTCTTTCCTTCCTCTTTCTTTCTTTCCTTCTTCAAACAGAATGCCGTGTCACAAAAGCACGCAAAAATCGCTACACCCCCTCTGCCCAAAATGGGCCACTTTTATAGTGAAAACAGGAGTTGCAATGCACCATGGGCCATTACCCATAGTGCCTTTCAATACCAATAAAAGTGTCTTCTCTGCCCCCCTTCCAACTTTTCGACATTTCTCACTCCGACCGGACACCACGACACACCGCCCCGACCACATTCCTTTCTTCTTCGCTACATCTCTCTTTGCAAGCCATGCACCGGAACCGTTTCGAGTCAGGTAAGTTTGCCTCGTCATTACATATATATATATATATATATATATGATTTGTTTAATTCCATGTGTATCAATAAATTGGTAGAAATAATTTGCATCAACTTCATGTGAATTAATAGAAGAAATGACTTGATGTATCAATAAATTAGAAAAAAATGATTTCATGTGTATTAATAAATTGGTAGTTGACCCTCAGCCACCACCTTCTAGTACATATGTATATATTTACCAACCTCTCCACACGAGCAGGATGTAACACAAGGTCAATTTTTCAAGAGGAGTTTAACAGGAGTTTAACAGGTTTGAATTAGACTGGTTGCCATACCAAGGTTGAAGAGCCCAGTCTGCTCTAATATTTACCCATAGCTGGAGGGAGAGTAGTTGGATTCATACCTTTCCTAAAGCTTCCCAAATCAGTTAAGCACAGAAGAAAGATGGTTAGCCCCTATGGCCACTGGCTCAACTCTGAACTAACTAAATCTACTTTTCTCAGAAGTTGCCTGGTTATGTGACCCCCATAAGCCAATGAGAGTCCCTTTCCAGGTCAACTTGGGGTTAAAACCTGACTATCAAACTCTTGGTGATTTTCCATTTAAATTCTAACTACACTTCATTACAAAAATGATAGGCTATGCCTATTCATTATATAACATTGGCTCCAGTTTAGCTCAGTTGGTAGAGCACTCGCCAAGGAATCACAAGTCCCCAGCAACTCGGCACATGAGTAGCACGGATTGGGTAATCTGATCTGTGTGGTAAAATGGAGAGCTGACGGTAGGGGTGGTGCTCTACCTCAATAAAAAACAATCTCTCTGGTCTAGCACTAGTGAAAAGAGGATAGACTCCCTCACTGTTTAATTGATACTGACAATTCTTTGAATGGTGTTGATCTCAATTATTAATGTTTGTTGTTGATAACTCAGCATCAGGTCACTTTGTTTAGACACTTAAGTATTTTTCTTTAAATATGTACGGCCCTACCAGCTGGGGCAAAAGAATACGCTGACTGCACCTCTGCAGAGGGGTAAAATCCCCCCAATGTGATCACCTGTTGGCCTTGAATGGCAACTTGTGATGCTTAAGGATGGAACCCTGGTGGCTGAACAGTCTATGACATGCAACACTCCATTTTAGCCCTCACTTAGGCTAGACAGGCGTTCAGAGAGCACCCCTCTGATCAATCGTCATGTCAAGCCCTAGCACCTATATAATTGTCCCAACCCCTTTGCCCTTATAGCAAGCGCCAACCCTTTTATCATATATGTGCTAGAAGGCGGTGGATGAGGGTTTTAGTGTCCTGAGTGTGACGATAAACTGCATCTAATGATGAAGTTCCAATTCTGGAGCCCTGGGGAGTTTGGATACCCCCCTTATTGCCATTACTCCCAGGTCCACTCTGACAAAAATTAGTTTTAAAAAATGTGTTAAAAATGATTTTAAATTAAAAATTTTGAATGCCCATCAAGGATGAATAAAAGTAAACATCTTCGGCATAAAATAACCCAACAAGGCTTGACATGCCGTAAAATCCAACCAACCAACCAACCAATCATTATGTCACAAATGTGTAAAATAAGATGTCATCACAAACAATATTAAATGTGTCAAGGGAGATAAAAATACAACTTTAAAGTTGTTTCCCTTTACACATGAATGTTACATGGTATATGATTTTTAACAAGAAAATATATATATATATATATATATATATATATATATAGAGAGAGAGAGAGAGAGAGAGAGAGAGAGAGAGAGAGAATGAATAGAGAATAAATGAGAAAAGTATTGGCATAAAAAGGTGCTCAATGCTAATAAAGCAGAGCAGATTTACATTCAATAATTATGATATTATGGATATTATAAACTCATAACTATAAGTTTCATGCTTACGCAATCTTCAAATGAGTCAAATGGTTGAGATTTTAAAAACCAGTTGTTTTTTAGCGTTTATATAAACGTGAACCGTATTCATGTGATGGAATGTTATAATGCTAAAGTTTTTTTTTTTTTAAACTAAAGTTTGTTTTTATAAAAAACAAACTTTAGCATAATAACATTCCATCGCGTGAAAACGCTTCACGTTTATATAAATGCTAAAAAACTACTGGTTTTTAAAATCTGAACCATTTGACTCATCGGAAGATTGTGTAAGCATGAAACTTATAGTTATGAGTTTATAATATCCATAATATCATAATTATTGATTGTATATATATATATATATATATATATATATATATATATATATATATATTTCATGGGTGACTTTATATATTGTCTGGGTTATAAAAATCATAATACTGGTGTTTTCTTTTTTGAAGCATGAATTGTGGATGTAAATGTTCAAATAGATTAAATATTAAGAAATACAGTATATATATATATATATATATATATATATATATATATATATACAGTGATGCTAATAGGTTTTAATTTAATGTGTCATAGGATGCATAGATTTGCTTTGAATGATTCTCTGGGAAATTTGATGGATCCCAACTAAGGTTTCTTAATAAATTGTAGGGACTTTATTTATGAACTGGGTAAAAGAGACCATAAAGTTTTCCTTTGATGAAACTACTCTCCCTACAGCTATGGTAAACAGTAGGACAGACTAGGTTTAACCAGTCTAGAAGGAAAACTCTGAATTTAAACCTGATAACTCAACTTATGAAATTGACCTTGTGTCACATCCTGAGGGGTTGATAAATATCTATTAATAATGGAGATTCGCTTCCGGTTTTTGTCTGTAACATTTAAAATACATTTAACGCCCTAAGCTGGTTGTTTTCTTTCAAGTAACACTGCCGAGACGACATAGCTGGGGACGTTATTTTAATAGTCCACGTAGCAATTTCTGAGGCAGGAGACCAGGATGCACTTCCTCATAAATTACCAGCATATCTTATGCCATTGTATTTCTTTTAAATGCCCTCTACATTCTAAAATATTTAACCCTTAAGATGAACAAAAAGTCACATAAATCTAAGTCTGGTGAATATGGCGTATGATGTACTTGCACAATCCTGTGTTTCACCTAAAATATTCTGACCTGGAATGGTAATACTTGTTAGGATTTCAATTATGGACTAAATAGATAAAAAATGAGTTTATAAAATGTGTTTAAAAGATTGAATACCAACAAGAATGAATAGAGCCAAAATGTCTTTGGCATAAAATAATCCGACAAGGGTTGACATTCTATAAAATCCAACCAACCAACCAACCAAAAAAACAAACTAACATTACTATATTACACATTCAATAATATTTTTATTAAGTACCTTTTATTGCCCAATTAAGTTTCAATTGAAAATGAACACAACATTAATGGAAAAATTGACAGGAAAATATGATTTATAAACTTTTTATAAAATTCCTTCTTGATTACAGACTGGTTATATCCTTTTTATAATGATGACACTGGCTTCAACCAGTCAGGGCCGTTCAAAACTTTCAAAACTGAGTCATAGTATGAGGTATGTAAAAAGAGATCTAATCAGGGCGTGACATTATTTTTAAATTGTGGAATTATCAAATACACAAAAGGATAAAATAGATATCAGGTGGTTGAACAAAGAAGTGAGAAAGATTCAACATAGAAAAAGAATTTTAGTTTAAAAGTTTTTTCAAGGATATCAGACAATGCAATTTAGACACTACCAACAAGGTTGGTTGGTTGGTTGGTTGGTTGGTTATGGCATGTCAACCCTTGTTGGGTTATTTTATACCAAAAACATTTTTGTTCTATTCTTAGTATTCAAATTTTTTTAAACTAATTTTTAAAAAAAACACAATGGCATGGTTTCATACTATAACAAAAGAGGAATTTAAGATTTTATGGCATGTCAAACCTTGTTGGGTTATTTTATACCAAAAACATTTTTGTTCTATTCCTAGTATTCAAATTTTTTAAAACTAATTTTTTTAAAACACAATGGCAAGGTTTCATACTATAACAAAAGAATTTAAGATTTTATGGCATGTCTACCCTTGTTGGGTTATTTTATACCAAAAACATTTTGTTCTATTCCTAGTATTCAATTTTTTAAAACTAATTTTTTTTAAAAACACATGGCAAGGTTTCATACTATAACAAAAGAATTTAAGATTTTATGGCATGTCAACCCTTGTTGGGTTATTTTATGCCAAAGATGTTTGAGAGGTTAATGTGTGCTCTGGTGGTTGTTGCCCATACTACGAATGGAAATACAGTAGTCTGTCTAGATTTTCATAAGAAAAGTTATAACTTTGGTTTCTGACTAAGAAAATTTCAGCTGAATTTTTCATCATAACAGAGGTCCATAATGATATTGGTTCTTCTATTCAGGAAGAAGTGTAAGTGTTACGTTGGATACTCCTCTTTGCCACTTCATCTTCACTTCAGACTGGGGTTTGATTCTTCTGTAACGTTGTTGTATTTTCACAGTACCAAAATGATATAAGTAACGTTGTGGTATCTGTTGTATTCACGATACCCAAAGCGATATATTCACCGTACTAAAAATGTCTTCGTGCCCCTGGCGGTCATCTTGTTAATAAAAATTACAACGCGAGAAATATGTAGTCACAACTGCTAGCCTTTATTTCCAGGGTAGGCTCGTCTCGTGGGCTGTATTGGAGAGGAGGAAAGGCAGAGAGAAAGAGAGAGAGGACACTGTTAAATTACTGTGACCCATACTAGGCACTAGAGGCCGATCCGTACCCGACGGCGGAAAGCAAAGAGACTGGTCCCTTTCTTCGTTCCACGTCACCACATGACTTCCGGTTCCGGTCAATACCCGAAACTTTCCGTTGACATTCAATTCTCCACTCGGGAGGTCACGCTCCGGTCAAACCTTTACTCTCTCACTTATTTCTTTCTTCCTCCCACTTCCATTAGTAGTCCTTGCCAAATTCAATCTTGCTACACTTCTTGCTGTTCCATTTTCTTTGCTGAAACCTCCCCATGATGCACCATACACCAGAATATAATGAAAAACTACGGATGTACATAATTTACCAATGAAAACAGACGTGAAATTGCGTACCTCAAAGATACACATCCTTTTGGTATATTATTCTACCAGAACGCCAACCCCTCAGTCTCTCTCTTCTTTTTCTCAGTGTCTCCTTAGTTTTTTTTTTCTGTGGCTGGGGTCAGATTAATAGTCCACCTCTCCATTTGGTAATCTGCAATCAATCTTCTATTCGTTAATAAACTCGGTTTGATGCATGTCTATATTTTCAGATGAAAAGAAGCATCACACACTTGCTTGGCTATCTATCCATACATTTTTATCCATCCATCTCTCTGTCCCTCCGTTTCATGATCGAAATGGATTACGAGACTTAGAGGAGAAAATGTAAGCTAACCCGAGAAACTGATAGTCACCAAGAAACATGGATCAATTTGTTTTATACTGGACCCGTCAAGGAACACGGACACTTGCATTTATAAAAATATAAAATTATATCTTTATTTTATTTATATTCTTTACTTTACAAGATTATATCTTTATTTTCTCGGTTGTGTGCAGACCGAGAGTCGTTAGCAGGGGTTACACATACATGGAGCCTTTGGGAGTTCTCTGCAAGCGATCTCAAACCTGATCTCCATCTCTAAATTGATTTCTACGTTTTTTTTTTTATTATAGTCCAACTCACGGTGTCATGCCTCTTTAATCGTGATATCTACACAGTTTTTCTATAGACACACCTTTTGCCCATGCAGCCTGTTTTCCTTGGTTATCGGCTACGCCTACAGATTTTCTGTGCCTACACAGTGTCAAATGTACACCTGCATTTCTAGGTACAAAAGGTCAGTTCAATGCCATATACTGTTTTTGTTTCCAGGCCCACACTTGACACCCACGCACTTCCTGCATGCAGCCCGGGCTCCAGGTGCAAACCGATTGACCAGGCAATATATTACAAATTAAGGTTCTACAAATATTTGATTTTTTAAAGATTTCCAGGTCAATCATACTTTACTGAAAATTTTTAATGAAAACTACTTAAAGATTAGTTTCTCCTGTATGGATAATATAGATGGATTATTTTGCTATATAAGGTGTGCTGGAGATCACAACTTAAATTTATAGACTCTTCATGACCACATGGATTCAATCAACCAATCAACACGCTTGAATACATGGTTGGTTAAATACTTAAAGGCCTTCATGGAAAGGCCTTCAGTTGCTTGTGCTTAACACAGATGCACGGACCAACAAACAAGGATTCTGCTTAACACTGAGGAACAACTTAAAGATTAGTTTCTCCTGGATGGATAATATACATATTGGATTATATTGCTATTATAAGGTGTGCTGGAGGTTACAACTTAAATTCATAGAGTCTTCATGGCTACATGGATTCAATCGGCCAATCAGCACGCTTGAATATGTGGTTGGTTAACTATTTAAAGGCCTTCATAGAAAGGTGTTCAGTTGCTCGTGCTTAACATGGATGAACAGACCAACAACCAAGGATTCTACTTAACACTGAAAAACACAAGAATCATAGGATTTCACCCAGAACGGATCAAACTTAAAGCCACAAGGGATCACCACTGTAAAGTGCTCTCACCTGCAGCCTAAAAATGGCCACAAAAATCCTAACAATAGAAAGGATAATTAGAAAAACACAATAACAAAATAATTAACAACCACACAGGTGATAAGAATAACAAAATAATTGACAGAAAAATTGTAATTGCTGAAACCCTGTAATGTGCCCCATAAAAGGAATATGTTTGACCAAAGGTGTAGTTTACCTTGCATTGGTAACATCTGCGTAAAGGCAAATCTTACTAAATATTATGTGAGTTGTACAAAATTAGAATTTAAAACTAGATTTGTAAAACACAAGTACTAGTTTTCAAATATATTACAATACTAGGTAGCTATGTTTGTGACTTAAAGAATCAAAACTTAGCACCTATTATTAAATGGGATATATATATATATATATATATATATATATATATAACTTTCAAAGAAAGAAACACTTAATACATTCTGGTTAAAATGTCTGTCTATTAATTTAATTTTAAAATTTAAGTGTTTGTGTAGTGTGATTGTTAACTAGTTAGGTTAATAAATTTTGTTGGTGACTTTGATTCTCATTGGGTGCTCAATACTTCTGGCCTTGTACCACAACTAAGTTAAGCTTAGTAAATAACTATATGAGGATATGGGCACTTCATGTGGCGTAATGGTTGACAAGTTAGATTAGCAGACCGTTGTTTGTGAGTATGATTCTCACTGAGTGCTCAATATTTCTGGCCTTGTACCACAACTAGTCTAAGCTTAGTAAATAACTATATGAGGATATGGGCACTTCATGTGGCGTAATGGTTGGCAAGTTAGATTAGCAGACCATTGTTTGTGAGTATGATTCTCACTGGGTGCTCAATATTTCAGGCTTTGTGCCACAACTAGTCTAAGCTTAGTAAATAACTATATGAGGATATGGGCACTTCATGTGGCGTAATGGTTGACAAGTTAGATTAGCAGACCATTGTTTGTGAGTTTGATTCTCACTGGGTGCTCAATATTTCAGGCCTTGTGCCACAACTAGTCTAAGCTTAGTAAATAACTATATGAGGATATGGGCACCTCACGTGGTGTAATGGTTGGCAAGCTAGATCAGCAGACCATTGTTTGTGAGTATGATTCTCACTGGGTGCTCAATATTTCAGGCCTTGTGCCACAACTAGTCTAAGCTTAGTAAATAACTATATGAGGATATGGGCACCTCACGTGGTGTAATGGTTGGCAAGCTAGATCAGCAGACCATTGTTAGTGAGTTTTATTCTCACTGGGTGCTCAATACTTTTGACCATGTACCACAACTAGTCTAAGCTTAGTAAATAACTATATGAGCATATGAGCACCATGTGGTGTAATGGTTGGTAAGCTAGATTAGCAGACCATTGTGAGTTTGATTCTCACTGGGTGCTCAATACTTCTTGACCTTGTGCCAAACTTAGCTAATTTTAGTGAATAACTACTGCTGTACTAAGGTATAGATTTAAAACCAAAATGGGCACATTTTCAGAATACCTTTCATATTCCATGGCCGCAGCAAACAGAACACTTCATATGCTTGTAAAATCCAGGTATAAATAGACACAGAGGCGATCAGCCAAGCAACCAGGCACGTGTCATTTTTAGTTGACTATTGATAATTTTTTTTGCCGCAGACACGTTGGCTGCGATGCATAACCAGCAGGTGGTATATCCACAGACTTACATACCTCCAGGACAGTCAAACAGTTTTAACAATTGTTGAAAAAAGATAAGTAAAAACACAAGACCCCTCCCCCCCCCCAAGTAGAAAATCACACAGTGTCTAATCTTTTTCGCAAGACTCTCAGGAAAGATGGTATTAGTATTGGTTACACTTCACTGTGTTGGCTGTCGTTCTATTGTTGGGTCCCACACACATGCCAAATATTCCTAGATTTGGGACACGCGCTATCAATATCAAGGCTTACCACAAGGTTTTCAGTGGATGCAACAGTATGTACCACATTTGGTTGGTTGGTTGGTTGGATTTTACAGCATGTCAACCCTTGTTGAATTATTTTATGCCATAGACATTTTTTTTTAATCATTCTTGTTGGGTATTCAGTTTTTTGATCCAAGAGTATGCTATCTGGTTGGTTGGCTGGTTGGTTGGATTTTACAGCATGTCAACCCTTGTTGGGTTATTTTATGCCAAAGACATTTTGTTTGATTCATTCTTGTTGGGTATTCAGTTTTTTGATCCAAGAGTATGCTATCTGGTTGGTTGGCTGGTTGGTTGGATTTTAAGGCATGTCAACCCTTGTTGGGTTATTTTATGCCAAAGACATTTTGTTTGATTCATTCTTGTTTGGTATTCAGTTTTTTGATCCAAGAGTATGCTATCTGGTTGGTTGGCTGGTTGGTTGGATTTTAAGGCATGTCAACCCTTGTTGGGTTATTTTATGCCAAAGACATTTTGTTTGATTCATTCTTGTTGGGTATTCAGTTTTTTGATCCAAGAGTATGCTATCTGGTTGGTTGGCTGGTTGGTTGGATTTTAAGGCATGTCAACCCTTGTTGGGTTATTTTATGCCAAAGACATTTTGTTTGATTCATTCTTGTTTGGTATTCAGTTTTTTTGATGCAAGAGTATGCTATTTGGTTTGTTGGCTGGTTGGTTGGATTTTATGGCTTGTCAACTCTTGTTGGGTTATTTTATGCCAAAGACATTTTGTTTGATTCATTCTTGTTGGGTATTCAATTTTTTGATGCAAGAGTATTCTATCTGGTTGGCTGGCTGGTTGGTTGGATTTTACAGCATGTCAACCCATGTTGGGTTATTTTATGCCCAAAACAATCTGAATTGTCCAATTGGACATGTAGTGGATATAAGCATTGAGTTAATACAGTTCTAAGTGACAGATTCAATACTGATAAAGAGCAACATTAACATAGAATAATTATTACAGCTTGTGTGGCATGGTTAACAGAATGAGAACAGTCTACTGTTAGGTTCAAAGTTCCATTAAAGCTCCCAATTATAACATGAGGAAGAATAGTTGGATTCATACCTTTCCCAAGGGTATTAGTTGTATGTAAAATGCAAATAGACTCTTCCAGGATTTGAACTCGTCTTACCAAGTCCATTTCCTATACACCATGCACCTACAAGGGGATACGGTTGATGTGTATTCTAAGCCTTGTCATCAGGGTTGAAAAAAAAGAAGCTGCTTTTTTTTGGGGGGGAGGGGTGTATATATATATATATATATATATAAGTGTATTTTGGCAGCATTTTTTCTTTTATACAAGTTTTGTTGAACTGTACAGACAATTCTTGTTGGACAAGTTTTTGGTTGATCCTTTCTAATTTTCGGGCCATCTTTTTGGTGTCGGGGTGTAACTGGTGCAACAGTCCACCAAAGGTTTCGATACGAGCGCTTTCGGCAATACTGTTTGCCATCATCAGGTAGGAATTGTTATTACCTCCCACTTCTAATTCCTTGCTACTACTCTTTCTCGTTAAAAACGAGACACGAAACCATGCCATCGTTTCCTACCTGATGATTGCAAACTGTATTGCCGAAAGCGCTCGTATCGAAACCTTTGGTGGACTGTTACACCAGTTACACCCCGACACCAAAAAGATGGCTCGAAAATTAGAAAGGATCAACCAAAAACTTGTCCGACAAGAATTGTCTTTACAGTTCAACAAAACTTGTATATATATATATATATATATATATATATATATATATATATATCTGTCTTGAACAAATATTGGAAGCAGCACCCCAAAAGAAAACAGCTATAGAACCACTTGCCCACTATCGCACAAACCATCTGAGTAAGAAGAACCAGACATGCTGGACACTTAAACAAATCATATATATATATATATGATATATTGAAAAAAACAAAGGATGTTTACAAATGCATGGGCTCATCAGGAGAGAATGTGCAAACCGTTTCGGGGCCTTCCTTCGCACATTCTCTCCTGATGAGCCCATGCATTTGTAAACATCCTTTGTTTTTTCAATATATCATATTCACACTGTCAGATTAAGTTCCATTTTATTTCATATATATATATATATGATTTGTTTCCATGTGTATCAATAAATTGGTAGAAATAATTTGCATCAACTTCATGTGAATTAATAGAAGAAATGACTTGATGTATTAATAAATTGGTGGTTGACCCTCAGCTACCGCTTTCTAGCAACTTGGTTGTGTGTTTGCCATAAGAGCAATAAAACCCACTTTTAAAATGTTAGTTATATAACTTGGAGAATTGTCAAGTTATATTGATTTTCTTCCTCGAATATAATCCAATATATTACTTAGCAAAATGTCTTTCTTCTTTGGTATTAATTTGATAGATGAATAATGCAGGTCGACAATAGTCCTGCAAAGTGTCTTGCTTGTATTTCTATTTAAATCTATATTATGAGGATCCAATTTTTACTTTTTTAGGAACACCAGGGAGAGAGAGAGAGAAAGGGAGAAGAGAGGAGTGAGAGTGGGGGTAAGTGGAAAATAATTTCTATTTAAATCTATATTATGATGATCCAATTTTACTTTTTTTAGGAACACCAGGGAGAGAGAGAGAAAGGGAGAAGAGATGAGTGAGAGTGGGGGTAAGCGGAAAATAATTTCTATTTAAATCTATATTATGAGGATCCAATTTTTACTTTTTTAGGAACACCAGGGAGAGAGAGAGAGAAAGGGAGAAGAGATGAGTGAGAGTGGGGGTAAGCTGAAAATAATTTCTATTTAAATCTATATTATGAGGATCCAATTTTTACTTTTTTAGGAACACCAGGGAGAGAGAGAGAAAGGGAGAAGAGATGAGTGAGAGTGGGGGTAAGCGGAAAATAATTTCTATTTAAATCTATATTATGATGATCCAATTTTTACTTTTTTAGGAACACCAGGAGAGAGAGAGAAAGGGAGAAGAGAGGAGTGAGAGTGGGGGTAAGCGGAATATAATTTCTATTTAAATCTATATTATGATGATCCAATTGTTATATGTAGACTAGCAGAAGTACCCATCCATGATTGGACTAAAAGGAATTTAGGAACACCAGGGAGACAGAGAGAGAGAGAAAGGAAGAAGAGAGGAGTGAGAGTGGGGGGTAAGCAGAAAATGATTTCTATTTAAATCTATATTATAACTAGAAGCAGCTACCCGGCATTGCCTGGATAAAAGGGGGCAGAGAAAAAAAGGGTTGTCTTGCAAATCCATTATTGTTGAATTGTGGTGTTGGATCCTCGCAGGATGCCCCCATTAAAATCCCTATGTAAAAAAGAATGCCTCTCATCTCCTCATAAGACAAAAAAGAACTCTTGTCATATCATATACCCAATAAGTGGGTATAAAACATCTGGTCAGGTAACAATGTGATCAGTACCATATCAAAAGATCAAATGACCTCCCCTCTGTCATTTGAAGTGTATTTATACAAAACGTGGACTTGCGCATATCCCAATATAAAGGTATAAATTCTCGTCAGGCGCAGATCTCGCCTTTGGTATTTCATATTGGACACTGCCATTCCATCCAACGCCATCCATGTAAGTTGAGGGCCCACCTCAAATATTTTTTCCACATATTCTATGGAAAGAAAATGTTGTATGGATACAATAATTTTTATCCATTTATCTTCCAGCATATAAATATATATATATATATATATATATATATATATATATATATATTTGTATATGTATAAGTATTAACTTACCGGTGGATATAAGAACGATCGTTGGAAGCGCACAATATCCAGAGGTTAAGGTTGAGAAAAAACAAATACAAAGTGCTCAATACAATGTAGAGCATAAATTTATTTAAGAATGGAAATGAGTAACCTACTCGAGTTTCATCGATAGATTCTTCAGGGTTACTTTTAAATTAATCGAGTTTACGATTAATCTTTGGTGTTATAAACATGCCCGTTGGAATGGGACTTAAATTTTCATTCTTATATATATATATATATATATAAGAGATTTATCCAAAACTTGGTAGTAAGGGATGATTCTATTTATATGGGCCCCAATTTAATTTAATTTAGTAAGGGATGATTCTATATGGGCCCCAATTTTCGTCGAAATAAATTTATTATGGGATTACTGTATTGAGTTCTTCCTTCCTTATTGATATATATATATATATATATATATATATATATATATATATATATATACATTTATATATATATATATATATACACATTTATATATATATAACTCGTTTATATATATATATTAACTCTCACTACTAAGTAAATAAGCAATGATCATTTCTCCGGAAATTTGATCTCTCAGTGACCGAAAAATACATTCCTATGTATTTAATAGTTTAAAAACACCAGTCCCCCGCATCAGCTGTCAGTGGGCAAGGGGATAAGATATCGGACTACCATGCGGTCAGTCTGAGTTCGACCCTACCCAAGGGCAGTTGTGTCTAGCCACACTGAAGAGGCATGATATGCCGAAACACGTGTCTGTGGATGACTTTATTAATATATATATATAATATATATATATATATATATATATATATTAAGAAATTTGAAAAACAAAGTATTCCAAAAATAAGATGAATTTATTTATCAACGCTTAAACAATTTAATTATTTAGTTATCTTTCCCACTTTGTTCCCTTTGTTCTCATAAAATCAGTCCATTAATACTTTTTCCTATCTTTTGTTGAATACATTTCTTCGAGTTACGTCACGCGCCATGACATCTTCGCGGCTTGTCTTTCAAAAAATATAACGCTGAACAAATACAGTTACAAACTTTTATAAATATTTTTCTTACTCCATCAATTTCTTCACCCTATAATCTAGCCTGATGAAGGGTTAAATAAACCGAAACATTTAAGCGTCGAAAAATAAATTCATCTTATTTTTGGAATACTTCGTTTTTCAAATTTCTTAATATTGTCGGAATTATTTCCATATTTACTCCCATATATATATATATATATATATATATATATATATATATATATGTGTGTGTGTGTGCTGAATGATAAATGGAAAGAAAATGTAGTATGGATGAAGATTATTGTATCCATAACAACATTTTCTTTCCATTTGTTCAAATCTCAAGTGAAACTTCCAATTGTAGTCGCATGTTGTTGTCGGCATCCGTCCGTCTACTAAAAACGATGGCGTAGTGTCCACTTTTTTCTTTTTTATCTTTTATTTGCAACTGCATGAGTGGCTGAACAGACCAATTTTTGAATGGCAATCTCTGGAGCAGTGACTGCAAACAAACAGTGATGCTTGCTGGAATTGCTGTTGTCTCTCCTTCCTTTTGACTCTCTTTTCTGCAGCAGCTACTTTCCTCTCTTTTTCACTCCTTTTCGTTCCTTGTTTGACGAGGAGGCACCAGGTTGCACGGTCTTTTGCACAAGCCTCCCATGTGTTGGTGTTGATGTGGCATGTCTTCATGTCCCTCTTACAGATATTCTTTAAAGACAGGCGTGGTCAAAATGAGAAAGTTATGAATGAGTGTGTGTGATTAACAAAAAAAGATTAACCAAAAAAAAATATTAACTAAAAAAAAGATTAACTAGAATAAAGATTAACTAAAATAAAGATTAACTAAAAAAAATATTAACTAAAAAAAAGATTAACTAGAATAAAGATTAACTAGAATAAAGATTAACTAAAAAAAAGATTAACTAACAAAAAAATTAACTAATAAAAAGATTAACTAAAAACATATTAACTAAAAAAAGATTAACTAAAATAAAGATTAACTAAAAAAAAATATTAACTAAAAAAAAGATTAACCAAAAAGAATATTAACTAAAAAAGATTAAAAAAAAAAAGATTAACTAAAAAAAGATTAAAAAAAAAAAGATTAACTAAAATAAAGATTAACTAAAATAAGATTAACTAACAAAAAATTAACTAATAAAAAGATTAACTAAAAACATATTAACTAAAAAAAAGATTAACTAAAAAAAAGATTAACTAAAATAAAGATTAACTAAAAAAAAATATTAACTAAAAAAAAAGATTAACAAAAAAAATATTAACTAAAATAAAGATTAACTAAAAAAAAGATTAACCAAAAAAAAATATTAACTAACATAAAGATTAACTAAAAAAAACTATTAACTAAAAAATAGATTAACTAAAAAAGGATTAACTAACAAAATGATAAACAAAAAAAGATTGGTTATATTCGCGGAGTTCCATCCCAACCTCCTGCCTCAAAAACCGCTAGCCGGTGGCTGCTGAAAAAAAAAACACCAACAACGATTGAAGTCCGTAGGCGAAGTGGTTTCACTTGAAAAAAAACTAGGGTTAGGGTTTAGGGTTAGGGTTAGGGTTTAGGGTTAGTTTAATGGGAAAATAAATTATTTGGGCTCTGTTTTTTCTGGGTCACCCTGTATACAGGGTAATTTTAACTAGGGAGGTTTAGGGATAGAGTTAGGGTTGGGGTTTGGTTTTCGGGAAAAACACCCAAAGTTGGTAGTTTTTTTTTGGCTACGGACTTCAATCGTAGCTGGTGTTTATTTTTCAGCAGCCACTGGCTAGCAGTTTTTGAGGCAGGAGGCCGGGACGGAACTCCGCGAAGAGTACCAAAAGATTAACTAAAAAAAAGATTAACTAAAAAAAAGATTAACTAATAAAAAGATTAACTAAAAAAAGGTTAAGTAAAAAAAAAAATTAACCTAAAGAAAGATTAACTACAAAAAAATTAAAAAGATTAACTAACAAAAAGATTAACAAAAAGATTAACTAAAAAAAAGGTTAAGTAAAAAAAAAAATTAACCAAAAAAAGATTAAATAAAAAAACTTAAAAAGGATTAACTAACAAAAAGATTAACTAAAAAAAAAATTACTAAAACCTTCTCGATCTGTAATAAGAATTTTCTGTAATGTTCGTGGAAGGGAGGGGGGAAGGGTCTTATCTTTCTGTGGAGGAGGCAATTGGTGTATTCTAGATTAAAATGATTCTCAGTTGTTCATTTATTTAACCCCTTTGCCACTAGAGACAAGATAACTCACATAGTCAGTTTAGTGCTGTGGACTAGATAACATGTCTTACAATTCTATGCTATTCTTAAACAAGATGGCAGCAAACGAAGGAAAGTTGCATATTTACTTTAGTGATAAAAAAATTAGGGAATGTGTTAGACTATATTGTATCTTATATACAGGGTCAGTCAAAATGATCTGACACATTTGTAGGTTTAATAAAATGCAAATGAAATAAAGAAACAATGATCTCACACATTTGTAGGTTAAATAAAAGGCAAATAAAGTAAAGAAACAAAAAAGTGTTTTTATTTTCGAAAAGTACATATAATGCCATTTTCTTTTCATGTAATGCCATTTTGTTTTGTTTCTTTATAATGCCATTGTTTTTTGTTTCTTTTTCAGTTGCTGCCATGAATTGGACTGGTGAGCATCGCGCTTTCATTGTGGAAACGTTTATCAAAACAAACGAATCTGCAACTGCAACACAAAGAGCGTTCCGTTTGCACTTCAATCTTGGTAGACATGATTCCGTACCAGCTCGAAACACGATCTTGTTATGGGTTACCAACTTCAGAGCTACTGGATCTGCATTGAAACAAAAACCAACCGGCCGACCTCGCACCGCCAGAATTCCAGAAAATGTGGCAGCGGTAAGAGCTTCAGTTCAACAGTCTCCACTCCGTTCCACATTTAAACGCGTCCAGGCTCTTAGACTTTCCGAAAGAAGTTTGCGAAGAATTCTTCACAATGATCTTCAAATGCATCCATACAAAATGATGTTGATAAACATGTGTGGTGAGCTAGGAGTTAACACTTTGAAAGCAGAAATAAAATGACAAAAATAAGAAGTCTGCACATAGGATCAGCGCAAGTAGAAAGAAAAAATAGAAATATTAAAAATGATAATTTTCAACCAATATGAAAATTGATCTTGTGTCATATCCTGCTCGTACAGAAGGGTTGGTAAATATCATCATCATCATCATCATCATGTTGCGCTAACAGCATCGATATCCATGACAATCTCTCGCCAACTATCCCTATCATACATTCGCCCCGGGAGGTCCTTTACACAGCATGCAGTATCTGCACAGAGCTGGTCTGTGTAGGTCTTTGCTGGATGACCCACACTAGCATGTCCATGTGTTGGTTCCCATAGAAGGACATCACTTATGAGTTCATCCTTACTTCTCCAGCAGTGTCCGTCATGTATTGTCCATCTTACTCGGATGGTTTGTGTGATCATGGGGCAGGTATAATATATATATATATATATATATATATATATATATATTTGATAATCATCTGCAAATATCTATTATTATACTAAAGCTGAGTTAATCAACATTTGCTTCTTAAAGGCTTTTTTACTGTTTATAAACTAAACAGCAAAATCATACTAAATTATTCCTTACTTTTAGGATTGAATTATGTTTGAAAAAAATCTGTTTTAATTGGTTCTAATTAGTTGTAAATTGCAATTAAGTCAAAAACCGACCAATCTCTTACTTTAATCTCTGTCTATCACTTTCTTCCCCTCTATGTATCTCTTGACTACCTCCTCATTATATAATGTTAGTTTCTCTGGAGAGAGAGAGAGAGAGAGAGAGAGAGAGAGAGAATTTGAAATGTATTTCTATGTTAAATTTCACAACCAGTAACCCGTAGCTTAATGGAGGTCAAAAGCTTACAAAATGATTTTAAGGTTTTGTCTGTCCGGCCGTATTTATTTAAAAGAATTTTTTATTCGCTTTGCTAACTCCCTTTTCCCTAATCTGAATTATCTACCCAGTGCTCAATGGGGGACCCAACGGATCACGTTTTGTCTAGTATATATATATATATATATATATATATATATATATATATATATTAATATTTATATTTTTGCTTGAAGGCAATTACAATGTGCATATCGCATAAAATTCGATAATTATAGAAGATAATAATGACAAGTGAATTTCGCAAAGAATTACTCGGTGTGTAGAATATCGTACAGACTGTTTCAACTTTATTAAGTCTCATCAGCGATGTATATTAACGATTTCCCTCTGACAGAAATCGAAACCGGGACTTCAGCAGGATAGTCAGAAACTAACCTGTGAAATTAACCTGTCAATGATACTGAGACGTCTCTACCATATGAGGCAAGGGGGCGCTGAGTGAACAATAACAAACCTGGGCTTTAAGCTCTTTCGGCAAAGGAAATAAGATTTTTGGATGTTTGTTTATTTTAGAAGCATTGTTGAATAAAGTATATATTAATATTTATATTTTTGCTTGAAGGCAATTACAATGCACATATCGCATAAAATTCGATAATTATAGAAGTTAATAATGACAAGTGAATTTCGCAAAGAATTACTCGGTGTGTAGAATATCGTACAGACTGTTTCAACTTTATTAAGTCTCATCAGCGATATATACTAACGATTTCCCTCCGACAGAAATCGAAACCAGGACTTATTTGATAATTATCTGCAAACAATTAGAACTTCCAGTAACTATTCTCAATCCAAATAAATTTCATAGAGTTGTGGTTTTGAGTATTTGATACTAATTATATAAAAGCACTTATATGGTTGGTTGGTTTCATGGCATGTTAAACCTTGTTGGATTGTTTTTATGCTGAAGTCAGTTTAACAATTATCACGTCCAATTATGTACAATACTAACATGTATCTTCAGTTGTGATGAGGAATCAGATGTGTTGGGCGGGTCATTTTGTTTGGCTTGATGACTCTAGACTACCAAAACAACTGTTTTATGGGGAGCTTCTTTGGTAATCTTAAACTTTAAGTGACTTAACTTAAAAGTCTTAAAAGTACTTAACTTGCAAAGCAATGAGAGTTAAGTCCCTTTGTTCTTTTTCTGAGAAGACGCTTGTAAACAATGGCAACCATCTTTGATTCAATGTAATTTTCACAGAGAAAACACAACGCTATTCAAATCCATTTTAGTACATGTTTTTAACTCCAAAATATCATAAAAAGTATTTTGAATAACAATTAAGTTCATTTCAAATAATGCGCAAGTACAATTTTATGGTAGGAATTTAGTTACTTAAAGTTTAAGATTATCTCTTCTTTTTGGCAAAAGATCCGAATGAGCCAAAAAAAATGGTTTTGAGATAGTGGTAAGGAGAGTCTGACATATTTTGGTATTTCCGTTGATAATTGGAAGTCCCTGACATCTGATCGTGGACAATGGAGGGCTGCAATATACAGGGGTGCTGAACTTTTTGAAACAACCAGGGTGGACTGGGCAAAACTCAAGGAGCATGCAGAAAATATGAAACTCTGCTGGCCAATTTTGAAGATGTGTGGATCTGTAAGGAGTGTGACCGGGTCCTGTTGTCAAAAAGGCAGGCCTGGTTAATCAAATGAAATCACATGAGAGTAATCTGACTGCAATTGTTGACTCTCTCATGCTACACTCTGATTCTCCACATGAAAACTTTTCATGCTCCTGCTGCACGAACGAATGAAATCAGAAATTCAGAATCACAAGTCCAACTTCAAGAGACCAAAGTCAAATGAATAAAGGAATTATTGTGTTGTCTTCCCTTAGCCTGGAAGAGTTATCTTCCCTCTGGGTCCACTTTTATGACCACCAGGGGTTTTTGGTATTTAAGCGCCTGTTTTGAACTCTCGTCTTCTTCTTCTTCTACAGCACCTCACGCACATGGGTTAGACTTTTATGTCTACACCCTTCTCAGGTGGGGGCTTCTGCCCCCAAAGCAACGCTTGTAAGTTTTCTTGAAATTATGGACTCTCCAGTCCTATATCTCTATTTTGTATGTTCTTGTAGTGAACTAATGTATACGTTTTTTTATTGTTTATCATTCCTCTCCTTGTATGTGTATTTCATGTCTTAAATGTTCTCCATGTGCTTATATACAGAGTAAAAAAAGAAAATGATTTTCTAATCCACACAGCATGGCATCTAGTATCTTCACCAAGTTGATTTATGTGGGTTTTTGCTGGTTGACCTACACTGGTGTGTCTAGATGCAGGTGTCCACAAGAAAACATCACTTATGAGTTCATCATTGCTTCTTCACCAGTGTCCAGCGTATCTTGTTCATCTTACTTGGATAGCTTGTGTTATAGAAGGCTAGTAGCTGTAACGCTGCTTTTGTTACATAATTATTAGATACCTAATATTTATGTACAGTAGTGTAGAAACCAAAATGGCTGTTATAAGTTCAGCCGGCGGCCTTGAAAGTATTGAATGACAAGGCTTGACCTCATCCTGATCCTTCCAGTGGATACCGTGAGAATCGGTGGAGAAGACCCTCTTCTGGTTTAGATTAGAAAGAAATTTTAGTCAGATCAGCCAAAGACCACGACGGTAGTAAATCGTGTTATGCACGGTGCCGACTCAATCTGTGCAGGTAGTCTGGTGGGGATTTCAGAATAAAATATGATCTAAGTTAAATCGAAGTCTTGTGTTATTATCTAAAAACTACCAATGACACAGGGCTTCTGATAAAAAGAAATCCCCAAATTGAAGACCAGATACGAAGTCCCCAAGACGAAGTCCAGACGCTAGAAGAGACGTTAGAAGAGACGCTGGAAAAAGAATAATAGAAGTAAGAAAGTAAGGAAAGAGAGTATACAACTTTTTTTTTTTTTTGTGAGGCGCTGCTTCCAATATTTGCTTAAGACAGCATACAGCATCTTTGTATAGTTCCCATCTAACGAAATAATAATTATGTCATTATATAGATATCATAAAAATAATACAAATACATTATTGCATACTGAATCTATTAATAATAGAGATTTGGTCTCTATTTGTAACTGAAACTATGTCACTGCTTACATCACATTACCCAAAATCGTTATAACATAGAATAAACACACTCAAAGTTTGAGCATGCAACCCTAGATGGTCCTCATTGCTTTTTAAAACAAGTTTTAATAAATATATTTTGATATATATATAGTTTGTTTTATTTTAATATATATTTAAAGTTATCAGAACTAAGTTTCCATTTCAAATTGTTTTATTTTTTTCACTCTTTTAATAAATTTAATGATTTTACTTACTTATGATACAAACTCTCTGGCATTGAATTTTTAACCCCCACCCCTTCAGGCAATATCTTTCAAAAATTAATTTTTACACTGTCTGGAGGTTATTTTTTTTTGCTAGTACTTATAATGGATATTATTACAAAATAGTACAATCAAGTAAAGTTTGTTATAAATATTCATTATTAAATTATATATTATTATATTATTTGATTATATTTCAAGAATAATACAATTATCAAATATCAATATAATTATATAAATGATATAATCATCATCATCATCATCATCATGTTGTGCTGGCAGCACGGATATCCATGACAATCTCTCACCAACCTTCCCTATCATTCATTGCTCCTGGGAGGTCCTTTGCGCGGCATCCAGTATCCAATCAATGTATGTCTTTGCTGGTCAGTCCACACTGGCTTCCACAGAAGAACATCACTTATGAGTTCGTCCTTGCTTCTCCAGCAGTGTCCGGTGTGTCTTGTTCACCTTACATGGATGGTTTGTGTGATATGGGGCAGGTGGCCATACAGCTTTTTTCTCATGGGATGTTGTTTCCATGTCTTGTTTAAGACTGCATGCAGCATTCGTATGCAGCTACCATCTAGTTTATTCTCCAGTCTCTTCGTTAGGGTCCAGGTGGTGCAGCCATACAGTAGCACTGATACAACAACAGCTTGGAAGAATTGTCCTTTAACTTGTCAGTGAAATCAGATTTCCATATGACAGACAATCTGTTTATAACAGACCATGCCTTTCCTTTATGTGAACATAATTATATCATTATAGAAACTAGCAAAATAAAAAGACACCCTTTTTTGAAAGATATTGCCTGAGGGGATGGGAGCTGAAAATTCAATGTCATAGAGTGTGTACCATAAGTATGTAAAATCGTCAAATTTATTAAAGGATTAAAAGAAAGAAAGACAATTTGAAATGGAAACAGTTCCGATAACTTTAAATATTATATTAGAATATATATATATATAAATATATAACGCCGGGCATCTATTTATTGAAACAATGAGGATTGTCTAACGTTGCATGCTTAAATTTTGAATATATTTATTCTATGTTATGATGTTGGGTAATGTGACATAAGCAGTGACGCAGTTTTTGTTACAAGCCAAAAAACGGAAGCGAATCTCCATTATTAATAGAAATATAGAAATAATTACAAATCGTCAAGTGAATGCTTTTAGGAATACAGTATATCTATAATGAATGAAGTAAGTAAAGTCAGCAGTGTGACCTACTGTCGCTATTAGCCATACAGCAAGGAGTCTATCCCCTTTGCAATAACAGATCCAAGCTGCGTTACTTATGTACTGAGTTGGTGAGGGTCAGTATTGAACCTGGAATCTTGTGATTCCTAACTGGATGCTCTTCTGACTGAGCTACACCCCTTTCCCCTACCTCCCAAAAAAAACAAATCGCAAAGAAAAAAAAAAAAAATTGGACACATGGCCTAGTGGATAAGGTAGTTAGTTAAACAGTTCTAAGTGACAGTTATCTCTGGATTCCGTGTTCAATCTTGAGTAGAGGCAGTAACATAGAAAAATAATTAACACAACTCCTACCCCAGCTATGGTTAGTGGAATGAGAACAGGATACCCCCGTGGACTGAATAAAGGGTTAGGTTCAAAATTCCATGATGGCTCCCGATTACGACAAGAAAGTTTCCGAGTTCGAAAAGAAGGTTCCCGAGTCCGAGAAGGTTCCCGAATCCGACAAGAAATACCTGAAGAAGGCCAGAGGGCATATCGGCCAAAACGTTGTACAAATAACAATGAAGATGGGGACAATAGTCTGAATAACGCAGATAATACTAATCATCAAGCCTCATCTCAAACATTCAGAGAAAAAAAAAAGAAACCTTCTTAATCATTCAAATAGTTGTTTTTTACGTCCATGTCTTCAATTGGATGCATATATTCTGTGAAGTCAACAGTCACCACCAAATGAATAACCCCATAGAAGAGTATCTGTTCATGCATATGCAGTAAGGTCCCCTCTTATTGGTTACCAAGTTGCATCAAGGCTGTGTAACCAGTTCTTAAGATATTCAAAACAGCTAAATACATTTAAGATGGGCCACATAACTGGCTCAGCTCCAGGGCAAGCTGAATACCGGTTTTACAAGCTATAGATAGCTATCTTGATCCTAATCAGGTGTTCAGTTAATGTGGTACTGTAACAAGAGTAATGTGATTGATTTTAATGACATCTCAACTCGTTTAAGGTTATTTATGCTCACACATTTATTGTACAAGGAAAGTCTAGTCACCCCCCTACATATTTTTTTAGAGGTAAAATAATTATATGATAAAACTCGAAATTCTAGAAAATAATTTTTTAGAGGTAAAATAATTACATCTATCTATTTATCTATCTATACATACATACATCTATACATATATAAAGGGCAGTTGTGTGAATCTGTATGTCCGGAGGAAACTTCGAAAATAAAACAATTAACGACAAAGTAAATATATACACACATTAAATATCACCAGGGCTTGGTTTTTGAGCAAAAATAATGAAGATTCAATTTATATTCATGAAGATAATTAAAAAATAAAATTTAAATTATAGCAGCATGGATTTTTTAAATCTAATATTTTAGAGAGTAGACATTAACATTTCTTTTCAGAGGAGCTGGATCAATGCAAGGTCTATTTACATTTTAATGGGGCCTCCTGCGAGGATCTAACCTGTGATTAAACAATAACGGATCTACGAGACTACCTTTTTTACCACCTCCTCTACCTAGGCGACGCCGGGTAGCTACTTCTCGTACATATATAAAGGGCAGTTGTGTGTATGTATGTATGTATGTATGTATGTCTGAAGGAAACTACGAAAAATAAAACAATTAACGACAAAGTAAATATATATACACATTCACTATCACAAGGGCTTGGTTTTTGTGCAAAAATAATGAAGATTTTATTTATATTAATGAAGATCTTTAAAAATTAGAATTTGAATCGTAAAAGAAGGGAAAGTCATTGTGGCGTTCATGATTAAAACATGAACAAATCATTATGGAAGACCAAAATAATCAATGGATCCACGAGACTAACTCTCCCCTCCTCTACTCAAGCAATGCTGGGTAGCCGCTTCTAGTGACTTATATATTGTACTATAAAAACAAAAAATAATGAAAGTTAAAACAATATGTAGGGGTGACAAGACTTTCGGACAATTCTGTATTTATAGATTTATATCTATAAATTTTTTGTAGTTGTTTTTTTTTTTGTGCACAAGGTTCGATCTAATCGACCCATAGATAGGACCCTAACAGGTACTACCGCTTCTAGTGACTTGTATATTGTACTATAAAAACAAAAAATAATGAAAGTTAAAACAATATGTAGGGGTGACAAGACTTTCGGACCACTCTGTATTTATATATTTATATCTATAAATTTTTTGTAGTTATTTTTTTTTGTGTGTGCACAAGGTCCTATTAAATACAATTAATTTTTAAACGGATCTATTTGACCCTTAGATAGGACCCTAACAGGTACTACCAATCCAGGTCAGAGTGGACCTGGGAGTAATGGCAATGAAGGGATGACTCAACACTCCCCAGATCTCCAGAAGTAGAGCCTCACTATCAGATCCAGTGTAGTGCCATACCCAGGAAATCACTTTTGGTGTGGTGGTGGTGGTAGAGTCTTACTCCCATGCATCAAGGCTGTACAACCAGTTCTTAAGATATTCAATAAAGCTGAATACATTTAAGATGAAGTAGATAACTGGCTCAGCTCCAGGCTGAATACCAGTCTTACAAACTACTGGTAGTTATCTTGATCCTAACCAGGTGATCAGTTAAAATGGTATGATACTAGACTGATAAATACTTTTAGAAAACTAGCAGAGCAACCCAGCATTGCCTAGGATTTAAAAAGTTGAAAATAAATCTCTTATCTATATTTATATATAGATTAATTCAACTATAATCGCCCATCAACAAACAATAACAAAAACCTTTTTTCTACACATTTTCCAACTTCAACGCATACAAAACATCCATCATCTTTTATCCAAATAAATCATTGTTTCTTCTTAAATAATTTCACAGTCCTGAAGAAGGTTTCCATTGTAAACCGAAATGTTTGAACATAGACTATAAATTTCCATTCATCATAACATCCCGTGTTTGTTTCTAAATTTTCTCACATATTGTCGGATTAATTTCCTCATCTTACTTACATAAAGATTAATAAAAATTATTTTACTATATATTTGTTTATTATCTTATATTCTTTCTATATTCTTGTTTTTAAATTGTTTATTTTTATTATTATTATTATTATTTGTATTTTTTTTGCTTTTTATTATCTTTCATCCTTTATCAATTTGTTTTATTTTTTAATCATTTTTGATTTATACCCTTATTATATTTTTATTTAGCTTTCCTTATAAAAATATTATAGAAGGAAAAAAAATAGAGGGGGGGGAATAAATATTTATTTGTTCTACTTATGATCAGTCTTTTGATCTCCAGTCTGTTTAAGATTGGTTTGGTTTCTTTGCACAATTATGGGGTTTCAAGTAAATGTTCTTTGTTGAGGGGGGGAGGGGAAAAAAGAAGCGAGTCAAACGCCTTATTCACAGGCTACAACACTGTTGTCATCTACCAGCAGCTGAAGTCGCAATACCCTTACTGCCGTCACCCCACTTCTACTTATACTGCCGTTTCCCCTTATCATCCAGGCACATTAGTCAAACCTCACACCCATGCACAATTCTCGTGCATTCGGATAGACGCGTGTAGACCCCAACATCCGGGCACCTGAATTGCACCTCGCATCCATCCAGTGCCTAAATCTCATTTCTTTGCATTCCGGGGGGTGCGGGTTCGACTCCGGCAGGCAAGACACTCTCACTCTTTTTTCAAATGAGTACGGTGGTACTCATTCTCCACCACAAAAAGGAAGAGTAAAATGTTTTTGAACTTTGGTTTTGCTATATATATATATATATATATATATTAGTATTTGATCATTTGCTTTTGAAACATTGTTAAGTAAAGTATATTATCATTTATATTTTTTTGAGGCAATTACAATGCATATATCGTATAAAATTCGATAATTATTGAAAATCATCATGACATTCAAACTCGGCGAATAACGAGTGCGACATGTGGAACACCGTACAGCTGTTTCAACCTTATTAGGTCTCATCAGCAGTGTATACCTACGATCTCCCTCCGACAGAGATCGAACCGGACAACCCAGCATGCAAAGTCAGAGACTCTACCCCTGGGCCACCGGCACGTCACACACAAAATATGCCAAATTAACCTGTCAATGATAAAGATGCCACTACTATACAGAACTTAGCACAGTGAGCGTTGAGAGAATCACAAATTAGGCCTTGCTCAGGCGAAGGATAATAGTATTTGATAATTTGCTTTTGAAGCCGTGCTGGGTTTTCCGGTTCGATCTTTATCGGAGGGAGATGAGACTGCTGATGAGACCTAATAAGGTTGAAACAGCTGTACAGTGTTCCACATGTTGCACTCGTTATTCGCCGAGTTTGCCTGTCATGATTATTTTCAATAATTATCAAATTTTATACGATATACACATTGTAATTGCCTTCAAAAATATAAATAATAATATATATTAAGAAATTTGAAAAAACAAGTGTTCCGAAAATAGGATGGATTTATTATCGATGTTTAAACATTTTGGTTTCTTTAAACCTTCATCAGGATGTATCTTGGGGTGAAGAAATTGATGGATGTTTTATAGATGACAGGAGATGAAAATCTTTATAAAAACTTTTTTGTTGTGTAACTGTATTTGTTCAGCATTATATTTATGAAAGACAAATCGTGGCCAATTTTGGTACGGCACCGTTCCTATTATTCCCAGAAGAATTTCGCTGACTTAGGGTAGTCAGATTGGTGTTGTTGGCCCCGACTGTCGAACTGGCCAAAACAGTAGTCGTCATCAACGTTGTGTTAGTATCCCAGTTTTCGTTGGGGGGAGGTTTTGGTAATCTCCTTCGTAGCCAAGCATGTTGGAGGGCCTGGCTGAGAGTCCTCCTGGTACTTGGATCCCAATCCTCACGAAGTCCAAAAATAACGGATTATGGTGGACTTTGAATTCTAATTTGTCTTTATTTTTTATAAGTAAAATATCCAAAAAAGGTAAAGAATTATTGGATTCTAATTCATGCATAAATTTTATAGTGTGTTTAATTTTATTTAAGCTATCAGTAATCTTTTTTATGTCAAGTTCTTGTGGGTAGATGAGTAAAATATCATCAATGTAACAAAAATAACTAGAATTCTTTGGAATTATATAACGAAAAGGGCCAGATTCTAGAAACTCAAGATAAAGACATGCGAGAACCCCACTGAGAGGAGATCCCATGTGCAAACTAAATTTCTGTTTATAATAGATGTTGTTGTATTGGAAATATATATATATATGTATATATGAAATGGGTTTTTGCACATGTTTTGTCAATTGCTTCATTTTTAAATCCTTTCCTTTTTACATTATAGACTAGTGTATCTATGTCCTGTAAAATAGCATATATGAAATTGATATTTTGTTAAATACTTACTATTATTAAAAGGTGTTGACATTCAAGTCTTTTTCCAAAAAATAGGTATAATCTGATGTAATATAATTATAAAAGTATATTATGATACATGTGTTGGGCTCTCAAAAAGCATCAAATTCACTACAGTAATGATGGCTTCTTAATCTAACTTGTTAACCATTACTCCACACAAAAAAACAAACTTGTATTTAGTCTTGTAAATGGCATATTCAAGGGAAGTAACTCAATATTCCTTTCTGAAGTTATCTCCCTTGAAACTTTAACTAATTTGTACCCAATGTCATCAGGGCTTAGAATCTTTATCCTTTGCACAGGAGTAAGACCCCCTCCCCCGAAAAATGTTGTACTGGTTATAACACTAAGCCACACCTAGAAGTCTGCAGAATGTGGAGTCACGCTTTCGTTGCCATTACTCCCAGGTTCACTCTGACTCAGAATGGTAGTACCTGTTAGAGTACCATTTATGGTTCAAATCTATCTGTTTGAGATAATGTTTAAAATCATTCTAAACTAAACTTGCTGGTAATCTGAACATTAGCTACATAAATGAGAGTAGTCTCCCCTTGTATGTTTCCTCTTTGAGGAAGCCGTTTGGTTTGGTCAGCCATTTTCATTTCACCATAAATCTACACTGAAAATACAAATTTGTTCAAATCAATACAACTGCATGTTTTAACACTAAAATATCATAAAATGTGTTCTTAATTGTACTTGCACATTATTTGAAATGAACTTATTTGTTATTAAGAACACATTTTATGATATTTTTGTGTTAAAACATGCAGTTGTATTGATTCGAAGAAATTCGTATTTTTGTTGTATACTCTCTTTCTTTACTTCTATTATTCTTCTGCTCATCTTTGGTATCTTACGTTCTTCTTCTAGCGTCTGGACTCCTATTTCTCTGTTCTTGCTGGTTGGTCGTCCTTGATTCATTTCTTCTTCTAGGTCAGTCTTGTTGCCAAGACATTCATCAACCACAAAACCATATTATTTATTTAAACCTTTATTTACTTAACATCTTCCTCTAACTAAACACAACGCGCGTGTGCAAGTGAGTCCCAGCTAAAGCAGATACATCTTCTCTGCCTGACGTCCAAGCTGAAACTGAGAGCCAACCAGGTCCCATGTGACTTCATGTATTTCGCGGGCTGTAATATTCCATGGAAAGTCCCGTCCGTGATATGAAAAGGGGCCATCCCTTCAGAAATACAGGGGATTGACAATAATCTATGCATAGATTATGTAACATTTTCAGTGTAGATTTACAGTGAAATGAAAATGGCCGACCAAAACATAATGCCTTCCTCAAAGTGAAACAAACAAGGGGAGATTACTTTCATTTATGTAGCTAATGTTCAGATTGCCAACTTGCTCTTAAAGCATTGATATTGTAACCAAGTATGAAGTGTTTACCTTTTTAAAATCATTGAATTCGATTAATATATTCTCTCTTAAAAAATTAATTTAGTGTTTGTCTTTTCCTGGAATCTGAGTGACAGCAAGTCTTCTCAGGTCTCCAGGACTTTTCTGAGTATTCTAGCTGATCTAAACATTGCTGTGCTCTGGGTGAGCTTGATTCTTCCTCTGCCTTCAATTCCTCCAGTCTCTCGGGACCGTTCTAAGCACACCAACCATAATTGCTATCACAGCCACCTTCATGTTCCACAGGTTTTTCAGTTCTCTGGCAAGGTCCAAGTATTTGTCTATCTTTTTGTTTTCTTTATTGTTATTTCACTCTTTTGAGTTTTTCACATCAGTGTTAGCTGATGGTCTTTCACTGGAGTCTGAGTGACAACAAGTCTCCTCAGGTCTCCAGGACTCTTCTGAGTATTCTAGCCGATTGCAGTAATGCAGTTGTCTGGATGGTCTCAATTCTTCCTCTGATTTCCAGTTCCTCCAGTCTTTTTTTCCAAGTTTTTTGGGACCGTTCCTAGTGCACCAACTACGATTGGTATCACTTTCACCCTCATATTCCACAGCTTATTATTATTTCATTTCATTCGAGTTTTTCACATCTGCTGTAGCCAGTGGTTCACTGGAGGCTGAGTGACAGCAAGTCTGCTCATATCTCCAGGACTCTTTTGAGTATTCCAGCTGATGTCAACAATGTAGTCCGGATGGTCTCAATTCTTCCTCTGATTTCCACTTCATCCAGACTTTTTTCCAGACTCCTGGGGATCGTTCCAAAGGCCCCAATTACAATTGGTACAACCTTCAACCTCATGTTCCACAGTTTTCTCAGTTCTCTGGCAAGGTCCAAGTATTTGTCGATCTTTTTGCTCTCTTTCATTTTCACTCAGTGATCGGCCAGGATGGCAATTATTATTATTATTATTATTATTATTATTATTACAAAAGTTACTTGAAATGATCTAATTACTTGCAAATTATCAGTATTTGAGAGGAGCCTGTCTAATGATTAATTGAGTGACCACTTAAGCAACAACAGGTACTGTAAGTAACAAAGGCCTGTGTGCCATATCTAAGAAAATAAACCTGAAGTTAAACAAATCATTTATCAAAATGAAGATTTGGTTTGGTTTGTTTTACGGCATATCAACCTCAGTGGGTCGTTTAATGCCGATAAAGTTTTAAAATAAATCAATTCTTAATGGATAAGACAATTTTTTTATAAATACATTTTTCTATTTAACCCATAGATGGGATCCTAACAGGTACTACCACTCCGGGTCAGAGTGGACCTGGGAGCAATGGTGAAGGGGTGCTCCACATTCCCCAAACCTCCAGAACTGGAACCTCACCATCAGATAGAGTTTAATGTCATTCCCAGGACATGTAGACCCTCAGCTACCACCTTTTAGCACCCATATGATAAAAAGGGGTTGGGGCTTGACATAAGGGCAATAGGGTTGGGAAAATCATATAGGTGCTGGGGCATGACGTGACCACCTGATTGATTGGAGGGGGCCTCTCCGACCGCCCGTCTAACCCAAGATAGGGCCAAAGTGGAGTATTGCAAGTCATGAACTGCTCATCCACCTGGGTTCTATCCTTAAGCATCACAGGCCGCCACCCACGGCCAACAGGTCGCCCCATTGGGGGAGTCTTACCCCTCTGCAGTCGGTGCATTCTAACGCCCCACCGACAGGGCAGATTAAGATTTGGCATTAAATGACCTGAAATGGATTGATATGCCGTAAAAACAGAACATCCAACCAAATCTAGTTGTTATATGCAAAATGGAGGCACGTGGTCTAATGGTTAGAGTTGTAGGAAATGGACTCGTCAATGCGAGTTCAATTCTTGGACGAAGCCGTTGGCATTTCACATGGCGCTAATACCCTTGGGGAAAGGTATGAATCCAATTCTCCAGTTATGGATAAATAGTAAGGCAGACTGGACTCTTTAACCATGGCTAGGTAACCAGTCTAGGAGAAGGAAAACTCTGAATTTAAACCTGTTAAACTCCGCATAAGAAATTGACCTTGTGTCGCATCCTGCTCGTGCGGAGGGGTGGATATATATATATATATATATGCAAAATTGTTGAAACACATTTTTTTCTTTTTTTTTTACTGCTAGAAACATTTATCTATTTACTACTAGACAAGCTATGAACAGCAGTCCATGATGATATTGATGCTTCTATTCAGAAAGTGGTGAAGGATTCTAATTAGAATTTTCATAGTTTTCCTAGATGTATTTAGAATTTGGACAATTAAAAAAAATGAGATTCACAGTGAATGCAAACCCCCAGAAAATTATCCCTCAGTTGCAAGCTGAACTGGAAATAGCTTTATTATTTATAAGTGGATTGCTCTAATAAAAATCCTGCTATGGTGTTCCCTTTTATATTTACATTCCTATACAACAAACACATACACACACATATATATATATATATACACATTGTATGAAATGGACATGGACACACAAGTTCAAATCCTGAACGAGGCTGTTTGTATTTCACATAGAGCTAATACCCTTGGGAAAGGTATGCATCCAACTATTCTCTATCCAGGTATGAGTAGATAGTAGGGCAGACTAGGCTCTTTAACTGTGGTATAGCAATCGGTCTAGAAGAAGGAAAACTCTGAATTCAAACCCGTCAAACTCCGCTTGAGAAATTGACCTTTTGTTACATCTTACTCATGTGGAGGGGTTGGTAGATATGTATATATGTACACACATAGACATACATATATGCACACACATACATACGCACACACAAAAATATATACACACAGAAATACATATACACACACATACATACATATATACAGGGTAACACAGAAGTGCACGCCAACCTAGTTTTCAAAAATAAAGGTATTTTTCATAAATCAATAAAGGTTTTTTTTTTTGAAAACCTGGATGATGTGCGACTTCTGGGAGACCCTTTATATATATATATATATATATATATATATATATATATATATAAAGTTAAACCTAATGAGTCAGATATACCAACTAATAGTTTCGCTTAGTAGTTCATCAGGGCAAGAATCTGACTCTTTAGCTTTAGACAATCCAAGTGGTTTATATATATATATATATTTTTCATATATATATATATATAATTTTTTCTTTTGGCCAAGTGTTATAGCATTAATCGATTATTTTTGGTTAGTGCAACCCTCTTGGTCTTTTCTTTTTTTCATTTTTTTCCCCAGGTGAAGTTTGGTAGTATATTTTTTACTATCAAACTATTTGCTGTTTTTTTTCTTACCGCAGGGGTTTACCAATAGGTTCTATATATATATATATATATATATATATGGGAGAAATATGAGGAGGTTAATCCGACAATATGTGGAGAAAAGTAGACAAACACGGGATGTTATGGAAACTGGATGTTTATTGTCGACAATGCAACGTTTTGGTCATTTAGACCTTCTTCAGGATTTGAATATAATTCTTGCTTCAATAAAGGACATTTTCAAAAAAAAAAAAAAAAAAATTTTTTTTGAAAATGTCCTTTATTGAAGCAAGAATTATATTCAAATCCTGAAGGTCTAAATGACCGAAACGTTGCATTGTCGATAATAAACATCCAGTTTCCATAACATCCCGTGTTTGTCTACTTTTCTCCACACACACACACACACACACACATATATATATATATATATATATATATATATATATATATTTGTGTGTGTGTGGTTGAGAATAGAGGAAAGTGTGGATATAACAACACAGACAGTTGAATATCCATACTTTCCTCTATTTTCAACCACATTCTGTCAGATTTATTCAAACCCTTCACTCCTCATATATATATATATATATATATATATATATATATATATATATATATATATTAATGATCATGAGAATTTTAGTCCTACACAGATAATAAAAGTGGGTTCTTATTGCTAATATTAAAGCAGTCAATAAATTGAAAAACTGAAAGAGAGATATGATATAGTGAATGAAAGGAAAAAGAAAGAAAAAAAAGAGAGATACTGTGTGTGAAGTGAAAGATATACCGAATAAGCACTGTTGTCTACTGCAAATGATAGTAATGCTGATAATAGTGATATTGTAGAAGAACAATCATTCGTAGAAATACTACTACTACACGATTGTACACCTAAGAAAAGAGCTGCAGCAGTAGTAGTACCCAATTCAAGTTCACGTCGCCTTGTATATATATCGGTCACAGTCTTTTTCTTCTTCTTTTCTATGCTGGGTAATATTTAAAAAGTGATCATTTCCAATCTGGGCAGCTGCTGGCGTGCAAAGGAAGATACGAGGAGAGAAAGAGGGATCTTCTTCATCATTTCTTACCCTTATTTTCAGCTCTGGTGTTAAATATCGGCATTGTCTGTTATTATTATTCGTTTGCGCCATAAGTCCCAAAGAAGAAATCAGAGAGGAGGAAGATTCGTTTCTTTTTTGGTTGGGGCAATCATCATCAGCATCATTGTTTTCATGTCTTTTCACACGACGGAATGTCCTTAAAGGTAAACTCAAGTTTTTTATTTTAAATTTTGATTAATAATAAAAACAACAATAATAATGAGATATTGGCAAATATATATATTTGTAAAAATAATTATCAAATAACTCTTTTAGCTTATAAACAATGAAAGGACTAATTTGTTACTATAAAAAAAAAAAAACAAAAAAATACCAACAAAGTATTACAAAAAAAACTAATCAACAACACCTGTAGATCGGGAAAATATTACGTGAAAAGCTGTTACAGTTGTCATTTACTTTCTTTAATGAATTTTTATTTTAAGCTTCCTTTTTAGTTTTTACGCATTATTTTTTCAAAATCAGATATTTATTTTAAAGTTTAGAATTACGATATGACTTATCTGTCGTATAATAAATCAATCGATAAGCTTGGTTTTTCAAGAAAATCGTCTAATTACTAATAGAAGCAAAACTTACACCTTTCTTTGAAAATTCTTTTACTTACCTGTCAATTTCTCACCTGGTTGAGGATTTTCTTAAAAAAAATATCATACGAGTGTGAATAATTTGGAAATATATTTGCTTTTCCAGTGAACAAAATAAAGATAACATGTTTATTTATTTATTTTTTTTTCATGTTTTTTTTTTCATCGGGTAGGTTTTAAAAATATTTATTTATTTATTTATTTTTTTCTTGTCAAAGTAAACAAGACGACTCACATGGAAAGCCTACAATGTTCTAAGCCGATGAAAATAACTCCCTTTCAGATGTTTTTCCGAAATTTTTGATAATGAAATTAAATATATATTTTTTGAATACATAGTTGATAGCATTACTGTTTTGATTGAAGTTGTGTTTGTATGTAACAAAAAAAAAAAAAAAAAAAAAAACAGTATTAAAAAAAAAAAATCCCTATGGTCAACCCCGGAAAAAAATGTTTGCTTTTGTAATGACCAATACTATGGAGGATTCGAGGCGATATAAATAGATAAATGAATGAATGAAATTTATTTATCAATTAAATGAAACACTGAAACAACTAAATTGATATATTTTCCAACAATTAAAAAATCTTATCTTGAATTGTACAAAACGAAAATGAAAGCTTACTTCTTTCTAGAAGAACATGTTTAATGTTTGGGATTTTTATTTTTTTAAATATTGATAACAATAAATGAATATATAAATAAATTAATAATTAAATAAAATCAATGTTAAGATAAAGTTTTATTATTTGTAAGTAAACCTCTCTCTCTATAAAAGCCAGTGTCCGTTGCTTTGTAACACACAAAACATATCACGCTAGGTTTTTTTTTTCTCTCTTCATATCTAAGAATACAGACAGACCATATATACACCTTTTATATTTAATTTGCATATATAACCCGCAAATAAATCTCAATAAAAATCACATTAAAAAAATTTAAAAAATACTTTATCGCACGTTTTAGAATTTTTTTATAATTAATTTTTTTCATCTTTGTAAAATCGATCCTCCACTTTATATACAATAAAGTGGAGGATCGATTTTATTGTTAAAAATTGACCATAAATCAAAATTAACATTCAAAAAAGATTTACATAATAATTATGTAAATATCTTTTTTGAATGTTAATTTTGATTTAGCGACAAGAAACTAGTGTAAAAGTTAGTCCAAAAAATGACTTTGGTAATTTGCATAAAAGCAGGTTTTAGACTATTTTTAATTCAACATTTTGTTATGCAACTTTTTTTTTCGTCCAAAATTGTTTTTGTTGCGCTATGATCAATGCGTAAAAGGGAAAAAAAAGTCACACTTTTGGTTTCCATGCTGAAAAATGTCACATTTAATCTACAGGGTGGTCAGAAAGTCTTGTCACCCCTAAATATTTTTTTTAACTTTCATTATTATTTGTTTTAATGATATAATGTATAAGTTATGTAATTATTTTACCTCTAAAAAATCTTTAAAAATTAAATTATTTTCTAGAATTTCAACTTGTATTATGTAATTATTTTACCTCTAAAAATACATAGGGAGTGACAAGACTTTAGGACCAGCCTAATAGTAAATGATAAAATTAAAATAGGAAGTATTCTAATAAAGTGTTTACGATAAAAAAAAAACATTTTTAATTTAGTAACAAAATGTTAACAAGTAATAATTTAATAAAGTAAATTGTGACTAAAAGTCACAATTTACAGAAAAGTCACAATTTATGGAAATTAATTGCTCATAATTACACAAAAAAAATTTTTAACTTTCAAGCAACACATTCAATAATTTATCATGAATTCAGTGATTTTTTTCAAAACATCAACTGAAAAAATTGAAATCCTGAAATTAAAAATCTTCCAAAAATAAAGTAACCGTTACAAATCGGATTCGACAAAAATCTATCAATTTAATTAAATTAATTTTTTTTTCAAAACCCAATTAAATAATCATTAATTTTAATGATTATTTAATTGGATTTTGGGAAAAAACCCAGAAAAAAAACTAACCTTTTCAGATAGAGGGAAAATAAATTTGTTTATAGTGGGAGTTTGTTACTCATCAACTTAGTTCAAAGGGGCAAATAGATAATTTGATTCTGCTTGCTTTACCCATCTATAATGAAAGCATGCTTAAATTTATGAGCATTTCATGGGACAGGCGAAGTATGGATGACCAAAAAATGACAAAACATATTACGTTATGTTTTTGAGCTTTCCTGATCCATATGTAATGAAAACCTGCTTAAATTTACGAGCGTCTAAAGAGACAACTGAAGTATGGATGAACAAAAATAGCAAAAACCTAATATTAAGCAACTATAGTAAAATAATATTTCCAACATTAAAACACCGTCATATGATGGATAACTCCTTAGTTTATTATGAACTTCTTTTTATGTAGGATTTCAGTTTATTTATTTTTTGTTTTGTTTAAGGTCACCGTTAATTTAGTTTATTTCGCTTTAAATGATCCATAGTAAATTTTTGACTATCGTTTTTACCTCCCTTGATTCTGAATTTAATAAAAAAAAAATATTTGCGAAATTGTAATGTTTATTTTTTCGGTCACGAAAATATATATTTAAGGTTTCTGTATCTGTTAATACAAATATTGTTTATTTAAACAAAAAAAAATTTTGTTTTCTTCCATCGTAGTGTGTACTATACACAACACTGTGCTGTGTGTGTACGAAGCGAACAGAGTTATAGTGGCGTCGATTCACTCTCGTGTCACGTCCTGTCAGTTCCAAAACACAGTTTCTTTTTCAAAAGTTACCATTCAAAAAAAGGGAAAATATCCATCATGTTCGTAAGTACCATTAATAGCACTTTAAAAGTACAAGTTCACATAGTATCCATCCAAAAGCTTTTTGTCTCTTCCCTAAAAACTCCCTTCACAATCTGTTCCTTTTTTCCAGCATCCATGTCATTTTTATACGTAGAGATCCCAACTCGTTTTTCCCCTTAATTCATCAAAATTACCTTGATTAATATTTATTTAATTCTAAAAAAATATTTAATATTTTAGTTTAATGTTGTTGTCATTGATTGTAGGGAAGGGATACAATCAGGATATTATTTATTATTGTGTCAATTTGACTGGATCTCTTTCGGTATTTAACGGTTAACGATCCTAAACACATTTTTTTTTTTGGTTTATTTTTTGAGTTTTCTTTTTTACACTCTCATATTTTTATTTCTCACCTGTCATTAACAATCGTTTATTTTTACCACCGTTTCTTTCTTTTTGAGTTACCATATTAATTTGATATTTTTCATCTTCCCAATGCCACTTTAAAAGAAATTTAAAAAAATGAAAAATGAAAAATAAAAATAAAAAAAGATTTTGTCGATTCACTTATTCATTCGAAAATGAACCTTGTTTTATAAAACTTTCAATGTTTTAATGTCGTTGACAAATGTTTAGAGATTGTCAAGGTTGTTTAGATATATTGGCGGTAGAAGACACTTTAGAATTAAAGAATAATCTCTGTCATTTAATACAATAGTTTTAAAAATATATTAAAACAAAGCGACATTATTGTTTTCTTCATGATAATGATGATGATGATAATGATCGTTTTCTTTCATCATCATCATCATCATAATCAACATCACAACAATAAAAAAAAAAAACAAAGTTGATGCACTAATCTAATATTTTTTGTAAAATCGATTTCTAACCTTAATCTTGCATTTATTTATTTTATTTTATTTTGTTTATTTTATTTGTTTATTTTGTTTATTTATTCGTTTATTTTATTTTATTTTATTTTTTAAATAATGACTTTTAATAAACTTTTGACAGTGAGTTCCTTGAGTTTTTTTTTAAAATGCTGTCGTAAGTTTAACACTGAAATAAAATGTTTGTCTTTTTTTAAAATTAAAATTACGAGAATCAGTTTTATCCTGCTTAGTGCTTGTTTACGGTAGGTTAACGGCAAAACGATTATCTGACATTTTCCCACGTTTAGTGTCAGTTTTCATTTATATCATTTTTTGTTTGTTTTTGTAGTCATGAATTGAGATTTGTTATTTTCGGTTCAGTCTTCGAAAAACTCGTTTGGGTGGGGTTTTTAGTTATTCATTCATTTGACTTTAAAGAGACAACCGAAGATTCCGTTTATCAAACCGGTGTATTTAAAAAAGAAATCTTTTTTTTTTTTTTTCAGTGTGGTTTGATCAGCTTTCTCTGAAAATTTCATTCATTTCTTTAGGAAAATTTCCAATTCTGATAAAAGAAAGAAAAAAAAGTTTTAACGTGTAAGAGAGCAAAGTAATTCTAAAGAAAGTAAATGTTTGATTTACAATAATATACGTATCGTGCAAAAAAACTGGACTGATTTTGTGTCCGTCTCTACGACTGGATGATCAATTCACAATGTAAATAAGCCCGGCCCTGACATTGTATCCGTCTTTATACAAACCTTTTGAAAGTGTGATATATATATATATATATATATATATATATATATTAATATACAAAACTTATCAGTAAACCCTTGCGGTAAGAAAAAAAAGGTAAATAGTTTGATAGTAAAAATATACTACTAAACTTCACCTGGGGAAAAAATGAAAAAAAGAAAAGACCAAGAGGATCGTACCAACCGAAAATAATCGATTAATACTATAACACTTGGCCAAAAGAAAAAAATTATATATATATGAAAAATATATATATTTAACCCGCTAGGATTATCTAAAGCTAAAATGTAAAAAGTGCTCAATACCTAAGTAGAGCAAATAATAAAGTTAAACCTAATGAGTAAGATATACCTACTAATAGTTTGGCTTAGTAGCTCATCAGGGTAAGAATCTGACTATATATATTTAAGATTTAAAAAAATTAAATTTCTTTTTGGGTTATTACCAGACGTTTTGATATTTAAATGTTGGGGGGGAGCTATATTCTAACAAGGGACCCTTTAAGAAAATGAACATTTTTTTTTCTTTTTAGGAAATACAAAACTCTCTTTTGAAAAGAAATACTTGGAGAGGTACTTTTGTTAAAATAATTTTTTTTTCTTTGGATTCTCTACTGAAAAAAATTAGCAAAAGAGAATGTGTTTTGAAGGTGGTATGTGTGAATGATTGAATCGGGTATTTTTATTATTCATTAATATATGCCCCCTGTCGGTGGGTTTATAATATACCAACTGCATCTCTTGCAGAGGGGTAAGACCCACCTCTGCAAAAAGTAGTGCCATGTGGGTATGACACAAAACTGCATTTGATTATAAAGCTCCAGTTCTAAAAATCTAGGGGGTGTAGAGTACCTCTTCATTGCCATTACCCCCCAAATGAATTCTGTAGGTCGAATATGACACTTCTGTGATACACTGTGTCAGGCCCCGACACTAACTTTTTTCTTGACCGTCCCGAACAAAAATTATAAACCGTCCCAAATGGGGTTGGACCGTCTCGAAATCAAAATATTTTTGTTTAATTCATTAGCATCATCTATACTTGTCAGTCATCAGTAGCATAATAACATGTAATAAAACATTAAGAAAAGCTGAAGCAGTGATAATTCTGGATATTTGGACAAAAAATCCATTTCCTAGTGTGTTTTGAGCTAAAAAAAATACTTTTTTTTACTTTAAGTTACCCTGAGTTTGATTTATTTATAACAGAATTGCTTTAAAACTCTAGTAAATATGTTTACTGGTTTAAAATAATTTACAGATTCCAAATGTTAAGCATTTCCTTCCCGAAAAAGGAAACCAATGATTACATAAAAATTGAAATTTCCAAAAATATTTTTTATTGAAACGAAGGGAAAAAAATGTTCATGGTAATTCTTTCATATTCATTTTTTATTAAATTCTGGTCACTGTGACCGAGATCCTCCGCCCCACCACTCCTTTACGGCACATTTAGGAAAATCTTTTACCGTCCCTAGCAAACTGTCCCGGATGACATATTGATCGTCCCGGATGTAATTTTTATCATCCCTGGGACGACGGGACAGTATTAATGTCGAGCCCTGCTCTGTGTATGTGTATGTGTATGTGTGTGTGTGTGTGTACATATATACATATTTACTAATCCTTCCACACAAGTAGGATGTGACACAATTTCAATTTCTTAAGTTGAGTTTAACAGGTTTGAATTCAGAGTTTTCCTTCTTCTAGACCATTTGCTAAAACCAAGGTTAAAGAGCCCAGTCTGTCTTACTATTTACCCATAGCTGGGGTGAAAATAGTTGGATGCATACCTTTCCCAAGGGTATTAGCGCTATGTAAAATGCAACCAGCCTCGCCCAGGATTTGAACTCGTCTTGATAAATATAGATTCAGTCGATACTTTTTTTTAACAAATCTTGTATATTTTTGGTTTGTTTCTTGTACCAGTCGGTCTTTAAATATTCTTTCTAGCATTAGAATTTTAGCTCAGTCGGTAGAACATTCGCAAGGTTCTGAGTTTTTCTATGCATACCACACCTAAGCAAAGTAAAAAAACTGATGGTTAGTTCATTATAATTGAGCCGAAGGACACGGATTATAAAAATAATAGGACTTTATTTGAATAGGTGGAATCGCAAGGTTTTGAGTTTAATACTGGTCCCCACCATCTCAGTGTATGAGTAGCACAGATTTACAAAATATTTGTATGTTTATTTAAATAAAAGAATGTTGTTCAGAAATAGTATCACACAATTTGTAAAATTTGTTTTTGTCAGATACAATATAAGTGCAAAAAATCGTCTGTTGGTTTGTTTACAAATGTTTGAAGTGAAAGTAACGGTGATGAGATAAAATGTGAACCTTCCATTAGTTTGATGAGCTAGGGTGCTTATTGGAGACTTTATCCCCCAAATCTATCTTCACAGTCATTTTTAAACAGGTAAACACTTATCTCAAACAAATCAATTGGATCCATAGGAAATTGAAAACATAAATATGTCTCTTATGATGAAGGACAACTCAAAGAAAGTAGTCAGTCAGAAAATTGCATTGGAGTTTGAAGTCAGCTCATGCTTTAAGGTTCCAAGGGACGAGGGGGGGGCAGAGGGTTTGGTTTATTTAATGGCATATCAACTTCTTATGGATTATTTAATGTTGAAATTTGATTCATTTCTAAATTTCATTATGGCCATAACCAGGCCCCGACACTAACTTTTTTCACGACCGTCCCGAACAAAAATTATCAACTGTCCCGAACGGATTTTGGACCATCCCAAATGGGTTTTGGACTGTCCTGAATGGGGTTTGGACTGTCTCGAAATCAAAATATTTTTGTTTAATTCATTAGCATCATCTATACTTGTCAGTCATCAGTAGCATAATAACATTTAATAAAACATTAAGAAAAGTTGAAGCAGTGATAATTCTAGATATTTGGACAAAAAATCCATTTCCTAGTGTGTTTTGAGCTAAAAAAAAATTTTTTACTTTAAGTTACCCTGAGTAGGGTTAGTAGTACATAATTCGGTCCTTTTAAACTATCTTCCTCCACCATTATTCATTACATGGCTTTGAGAATAGACCTGTGGTGCCGTAGCCTCATTTTGAGGTCAGCATTCGGGCAATCATTGGACGGTCAATATTGGAATGTAATACTAACTTTTAGGAAAAATTTTTATCGTCCCTGGCAAACTGTCCCGGATGACATATTGAGTGTAATTTTTATCGTCCCTGGGACGACGTTAATGTTAAGCCCTGGCCATAACTATATTTTCAACATTCCTTTGCTATCAATTTTTAAAATTACCCTTTGACTATAAAGGAGATTCTCATGGTGTAATGGGAAATGTACACTGTGAACCGAGTTCAAGTTCTGGACAAGGCTGTTTCGGTTTCAAATAGTGCTAATAACTCTGGGAAAGGTATGCATCCAACTATTTTCAATCTAGCTATGGGTAAATAGTAAGGCAGACTGGGTTCTTTAACCTTGGTCTACCAACCAGTCTAGAAGGAAAACTCTGAATTCGAACCTATTAGACTATACTTAAAAATTGACCTTGTGTCGTGCTTGCTCAGAGGAGTTAGGTAAATACAGAATAGTAATTGGTTTGCACATTTACTTGGTATACAATATTCCTGTATAATACTAATGATTTATATACAATTATGGTTTAACTTTTAACATCCCGTTCAGAATTTTCCAAGTCCAGAGTCCCATTCCTATAAGGATTTACAAAAAAAGAATGTCCTTTTCATTTAAAGTTACCTGTTATTTCCCTTAAATCAAAGACTTCTAAATATGTTTAATATTACATTTAAACAAAGGCCATTGTTTGGGGCAGATTAGGAAATGTGACTTCTGGCTGGGTGGAATGAGGTGGCATAGGACATTAAGAGTTTTTAAAGTAAAAATTCTTATTTAATAATAATAATAATTTATTTGCATACAGCTATGTATGTTTCAAGTATTCCTATTTAATACTGATAATTTTTCAAACATCTATTTGACCCATAGATTGGATGCTAACAGATACTGCCATTCCAGGTCAAAGTGGACCTGGGAGTAATGTCAATGAAGAGGTGACTCCACTCTCCCCCCAAAGCTCCAGAATTAGTCTCATTAATGGATGCATTTTAGCGTCATATACCCACTGATGCAGCTGGTGTATTTTAAGCCTTGCCAACGCAGGATGGTGATTATTCTGACTGGGACTGAGAACATCTTGACATTTTAAACTACTTGGCAATTTTAGATTCACTCATAATTCATTCATTATGACATTTCAAAGATTTTCATCTTCATTTCTAAACTCACTTTCTAATTAGCATCAACTCTTTAACAATGTCTCTTTTAATAATGGAGATTTGGTCTCTATTTGTCTGTAACCAAAACTACATCACTGCTTATGTCACAAAACCCAAATTGTCAATATGTACAATAAAGAACAATTAATATTAATGAAATAAATAAAAGCTGTTTCTTAATTCAAAATTTGAATCCTTTCTATTGTAATAATTATAATTTAGATAAATAAGTTATATAAACTATGAAATTGATTAAAAATTATATTATCACTTTAAATGGAAAAAATATTTGCGAAATTTTGTAATCAATTTTAAATGTTACTTTTTACTCTTGCACTTTTTTCATTAACAAGAAATTAACTAAAAAGATTACAAATAGATAAATACGTAAAAAATTGTATAAAATTTATGTGTAAAATATTCAAAATAATTATCTAATTAATAATTAAGATACGTGCAACATTTTATTTGAGGGGACAGAACAAAGTTTCCATTTGAAATTTTTATTTTTTAATTTCTTTTACTCCTTTGATAAATTTGATGATTTTACTTATGATATAAACACTCTGACATTGAACCCCCCCCCCTCATCAGGCAATATCGTTCAAAAATAAACTTTGTTTATTTTTGCTAGTTTATATAAAGTAAAAAGTAAAGTTGACGCAGTGGCCTATTGTCGGTATCAGCTGTATGGTGAGGTAGTCTACCCTCTTTTCATTAATGCTAGACCAGGGAGATTGTGGGGTTTTTTGTTGTTTTTTTTTTGGCTGAGTTGGTGCACCACACTTACCACCAGCTCCCCACTTTACTGCACAAATTAGATTACCCAATCTGTGCTACTCATGCGTTGAGTTGGTGGTGACCGGTATCAAACCAGGATCCTTTGAATTCCTAGACAGGTTTTTTACCGCGCTAAACCAGCCCCTTAAAAATCTAAAGTCACAAACATTTGTGTAAGAACTTCACAAAGAATTATGAAAATCTGCTCATTTCTGATGCTACCTTACCTCACATGACCTAGATATGATGTTAAATTACATCTGGTGGTGAGGTTCCATTTCTGGAGTTCTGGGTAGTGGGGTACCCCTTTATTGTCATTACTCCAAGGTTCATTCTGACCAAGAGTGGTAGTACCTGTTAGGGTCCTATCTATGGGTTAAATAGATAAAAAAATGAGTTTAAAAAAGCTGTTTAAAAAGAATGATTTGATAAATGAAAAAATTGAGTTAGGAGTGGAACAAATTAAACTTAAGTCAAGGTGTTACATACTGGTCTTTTCACAGTACCAATCTATATAACGTTGTATACCGTTCTTACTTCTTACTTTGGTCATATTCTCTTCTGGCCGGCTTTGCTATTCTATCTTCTAACATCTTGGTCTGGTCTTGTCGTGGTGTTTCTTGGGGACTTCGGGTCTGGTTTCTGTTGGGGATCACTCCTTATCAGAAGCCCTGTGTCATTGTTAGTTTTTGGTAATAAACACAAGACTTCGATTTATGTTGTTCTCACGATCCATCCCTGCAAGGCAAGGTCAAAGTGAGGTCAAGCGCCATCACTCACCCTCAAGGCCATTAGCTGTACTAATCGCCATTATGATTTCTACAATACCTTATAAAAGCATTAGGGATCCAATAATTATGTAACAAAGGTATCATTATACTAATGATTTTTAAACTGATCTATACCAACCCTTAGATTTTTTTTTTTACAAGGACATGGAGTGAAATGCGAGTAGTATAATCTGGAATTTGAACTCGGCTAGCCATTTCCATTTTCCTTGACAATAACCATTTAGCTACCTTTATTTTTACATACACACACTTTAGTATTTGTACTGGGTGGGTACTCCATACTCCCCAGATCTTCAGAACTGAAGCCTCACCATCAAATACAGGACCCCCCCTTTTTTTTGAGGGGGGAGTCTTACCTGACCGCAAGGGTTTTTTTCTAAGCCCCATCAACAGGCATAAAAGGTTCAAAGTATGGTTTCCTATCAGCATGCCTGGTTGTGGTGGTGTATTTGATACTGGTTCACTTTGTAGGTAAAGAGTTGATAAATAATAATATGACTTCCAGGCAGGTATTGTTATTTTCGGTCAGGACTTGCAATCTCCGAAAGAAAAGATTTAAAAGAGAAAGAATAATTTTCATTATTTCTTTCTTTCATTAAAAAAAAACAAAAACAGCAAAAAACTAAACAAAACAAAAACAAAAAGATGTACCATTATAGTATGTAGCTTACCTTTTTGATTCTGTTATAGTATGTGGCCTATCCGGTTTGAATGTGTCCTACCTCAGTAAGAGTATATTTATAGATACTAGCAAATATATGCACCCTCCGGGTGCAAGTATTTAAGTTTAAATGAAACTAAATAAGAATACAGATAAAAAGATTTGAAACAGAGGGAGTATAATAAAAGATTTGAAACAGAGGGAGTATAATAAAAAAAATGGAACAACTGAAACTTACTCTTCCATCACTCTCATCTTTCATTGTTATTTTTTCTAATTTAAGTGTTTAGTTATAAGAAGAAGTGAAGAATAAAATGACAGTTATTTTATCTTGTTAATGGATTTCATTTAAGATTAATTGAAGAGATGTTTGCTTATATTCATTAAAATAAAACCAAACAGTTAGAAATCAATAATACTAAGCACATATTTATTAAATTCGATTTTTTAATATTAATATGCAAATTAGCCTTCCCGTTCACACTGTAAACCGCTATTTTGTTGTATATATAAATACAATTGCATGTTGTTAGTATGTAGACATAGTTAACAGTATTAATAATGTAAGAAAATTTTATTAATAATTAAGGTTTAAATAAAAAATAAAATCATGGAGAATGTGATGTCAATAACTAAGAGAATTGTGACTTGAGTAGGAATATAGTTTCGGTTACAGACAGAAAAGCACACAATCTCCATTATAATAAGATAAGTAGTAGGCAATTTATTGAAACTAATTATTTTTCACATATATTCAATTTCAAGAAATGCAATTCAGTCATAAGCTGTATATAGTAATTAAGAATAATTAAAAAAGAATTTATCCATAATTTACATGAATCAGAGATTTATTTAATTCTAAAATTCTGAAATAGGGTTAGGGTTAGCAGTTATTATTATAACCTTATAATATGCTTTTATGATACTGTATGCTTTTTATGATACTATAAGAGAGACATGATTTCGTAGGTCACATTCAAAAGGTAGGCCACATACTATAATGAAAAAAAAAAAAAAAAAAAAAACAAAGCTCATTATCTCTTATATTTTTACATAATTTATATTTTATACATAATTTTTTACATTATTCATTTATTTATTTTTATTTTACTTTATTTAATTTTTTACATAATTTAAAAAAACAAATTTTTACATGATTTATTTATTACATTATTTATTTTTGTTATATTCGTTTAAGTGAATTATTTCTCTTTTTAGTTTTGTTTCCCCTGTGTGTATTTAAACCTTGGCAACTGTTAGTCTGACCTTAATATCTATTATTAGATTGTTACTGACTACTTATTAATAATGAGCTTGTTACATTGTTTAATTAAAGTGGTTTAATTTACATAAATATGATTTGTGCGCAATACAGAGACAGTTTTGTTATTTTTAGTCATGCCAAAACTCAAACCTCTGACCCGATTATATGTGATATGTTCAAAAAGTATCAAGACTGAAGTTGATCTAGCAAAACATAAAAATGAACAATGAATAAAATATTAATCTTTTTCCAAATAGTCTCCTCAGAACATGTTCCAACAAGGAGGAATGTTTAGTATAATGGTTTATGGTCATATGAAATGGAATCGGTAACCTGAGTTCAAATCCTGGATGAGGCTGTTTGTGTTTCACTTTAGGAAAGGTATAAATTCATCTGTTATCTCTCCCCTCAGCTATGGGTAAATAGGACAGTCTGGGTTCTTTAACTCTGGTACAGCAACCAGTCTTGGAGAAAAAAAAAACCTGAATTCAAACCAGCTTTACTTTTCTTAAAAGACGCTCGTGGCGTAATGGTTATTGGACATGACGATCAGAGTTCAAATCTTGGACAAGGCTGTTTGCATTTCATATAGTGCTTAGATATCTATGGTAATATGAATCCAATTATTCTCCCTCTAGCTATGGGTAAATAGTAGGGCAGACTGGGCTCTTTAACCTTGGTATGGCAACCGGTCTAGAAAGAAAACTCTGAATTCAAACCTGTTAAACTTTGCTTAGAAATTGACCTTGTATTACATCCAGCCGAGAGCAGAGGGGTTTGGTAAATACTTACGTATTCCTATGAGTTTTTTTACTGGTTGATGTACCCATGAAATGCCTTTTTTGATAGTGTGAAGAAAGAGTTTTGTGTTGCATTCCTGCTCATGTGGAGGGGTTGGGCAAATATATACTGTTTAAAAATGGACTTTGTATTACGTCCAACCTGTGGTAGAGGGGTTGGGTAAATACTTATTCCAGTGAGTTTTCTATTGGTTGAAGCTCCTTTTTAAATGCCTTTTTTGATAATGTGAAACTGTGCCATCATATTTCTTTTAATGTCCTCTACATCCCCATCATCCTGTCAGTGGAGTGTTAGAATACACCGACTGGACCTATGCAGGGGGGTAAGACGCCCCCATTGGGGCTACCTGTTGGCCGTGGGTAGTGACCCGTGATGCTTAAGGATGGAACCTCAGGTGGACGAGCAGGCCATGATATTGCAACAGTCCACTTGGGCCCTTACTTAGGCTAGAGAGACGGTTGGAGAGGCATCCTCCGATCAATCGGCTGGTCATGTCAAGCCCTTAGCACCTATATGATTGCCCCAACCCTATTTCCGTTATAGCAAGCCCCAACCCTTTTTATCATGTGGTGACTGGGGGTCTTCATGTCCTGGGAATGACGTTAAACTCTATCTGATAGTGAGGTTCCAGTTTTGGAGGTCTGGGGAATGTGGAGCCCCTCTTTATTACCATTGCTCCCTGGTCACTCTGACCCAGAGTGGTAGTACCTGTTAGGGTCCCATCTATGGGTTAAATAGAAAAATGTGTTTATAAAAATAAATTGAATATACATTAAGAATTAATTTTTTTAAACTTTTGTTGGCATTAAATGACCCATTGAGGTTGATATGCCATAAAACAAAATAAAAACCAAACCAAACCTACATCCCCAAATTACTGTTGAGAGGAATTTTCAGTTTAGGAAACAAGAAAAAGTCACACATAGCCGAGTCTGGACAGTGTGCAACTAACAATTCTATTATTTCTCTGAATGTTGAGATGAGGCTTGAAGATTAGTATTATCTGCGTTATTTGGACTATTGTCCCCATCTTCATTGTTATTTGTACAACGTTTCGGCCGATATATCCTCCGGCCTTCTTCAGGTATTTCTTGTCAGACTCGGGAACCTTCTCGGACCTTCTTATCAAACTCAGGAACTTTCTTGTCGTATTCGGGAGGTTCAAATTTCCATAATGGCTCCTGAATACGACAAGAAAGTTCCCGAGTTTGAAAGAAGGTTCACGAGTCTGACAAGAAATACCTGAAGAAGGCCGGAGGGTATATTGTCCGAAACATTGTACAAATAACAATGAAGATGGGGACAATAGTCCGAATAACGCAGATAATACTAACAATTCTATGTTTCACCAAAAGCACTTTTTTTCAAATACATTGGAATTCTGACATCTGGCAACTGACTTGATAAACACTCATAAAGTTATTAACCATTTAGCCAACAGCAAGCTTGAGCACCTTTTTGATTTTTAAGTATCTAAAATCTGGTTATGCCTACAAAATCAGGAAATTGTACAGCTCACATTACTTTCGGAAACATTTTTTCATACTCAGAATTGCTGAATCCTGGAACAAACTATCTGTATCAGTTGTTAGCTGCCGAGACACTGTATCCTTCAAAACCTCCATGCTTCCTGTAATTTGACAACACTATACATGATATTCCCCCTCCACATGCACACACACATACTATCAGGAAATTGTACAGCTCATATTACTTTTGGAAACAATTTTTCAGGAAGCATGGAACAAACTACCTGCATCAGTTGTTAGGTGCTCAGACTCTGCATTCTTCAAAACCTCCATGCTTCCTGTAATTTGACAATACTACACCTGATATCCCCCTCAATACACACACACACACACACACACACACACACACACACGTACATGTGTGTGTATATATATATATGTGTGTGTGTGTGTGTGTATATTATATATATATATATATATATATATATATATAATGGCAGCAAACTTGTGTTCAAGTATTGCCATTGCTTGATATAAAAAATAAAAAAAAAATAAATAAATAAAAGTTCAACAGTTCAAAGAATATAACGGTGAGCTTCAAAAAGTTCAACAATGAGCTGCACGAAAGTGGCTCTTTAGTTCTGCCAAAGTCTTGCACATCTTCTCACATTTACAGGTATTTCCAGGGAGCACAGGGTATTTTATTAGTCCATCCCGCCGATGCACACACACATATATACACACACACACACACACACATATATCACATGACTGAGCACTGAATGCAATAATTTCATTGCTTTATTAAAAATGATTGAAACTGGCTTCGTACTTTTTTTTCTTAAATTGGCACTGACTTATTGACACTTTGTCTAGACATCATTATTTTATTTATATAAGTTACTCACCTGTGCACACAGGTTGGGTGGTGGGAAGATTCCACCTTTACTGCTTTAACATCTATATATTAATACGTTTGCTCCTAAATCTTCCACCCATTATCATCCTGCAACACCCTCTGGTTAAAAATGAGACCATCCAAATTGTCCAAGATGCAATCCAAAAATGCAAACCAAGATTATCTGGTGTTGCTTATCCACCAAATTCTTATTTCTTATGAGTGTAGTCACCTCAGCTAAATAATTAGCTATTCCATTTTAATTATAAAGAAAGAAAAGACATGCTATACAAAAAAAAAATAATAATATGATAAGAAAGAAAGAAAGAAAGAGACTAGGAGAAAGCTAGAGAAGGGGTGATAACGTGAAAACAATAATGCTAATCTGTTTCAATCGATGATGAAAAGAAGGAAAGAAAGAAAGAAAAAACGAGTGAGGGATAGAGAAAGAGTTAAATCAAAATTATAATACTTTTTACATATTGAACTGATTTTAAGTAAATATATAAAACGTAATAATTAAATTATCATACTGTGGTATATCCACAGGTCCTGCTAGTCAATATTTATTTCTGCTGTTTCTGGACAACATAATAAAATAAGAGGCATTAGAACCATCCCTGAACTGTTATGGGTTGGTTATGTGCAATGTATCGGATTTCTAATGGCAAAATGGTGTCCCTAAGACTCATGGATACAATTTTACTGTGTCCTTTTAGATTTGTATGCATAAGGGATGCAGGACACTTACCTATCAACATCTGTATATTTTCATATCCAGTAGAAACCCTGTTGGTTGAGGCTGCATCTCTGCAGAGGAGTAAAAGCTCTCCTCCCCCCAATGGGATTTCCTGTTGGCTGTGGGTGGCGACCCCAGTGATGCTTAAAGGAACCCTGGTGGCTGAGCAGTCCATGACATGCAACACTCCACTTTGGCCCTTACTTAGGCTAGACGGGCAGTTGGAGAGGCCCTTATGGCAAGCCCTAACTTTTTATCATATGTGCTAGAAGGCAGTGGCTGAGGGTCTTATTGTCCTGGGTATGATGTTAAACTCTATCTATATGGTGAAGTTCCAGTTCTGAAGGTCTGGGGAATGTGAAGTACCCTTCATCACCATTACTCCCAGGTCCACCCTGACTCGGAGTGGTAGTGCCTGTTAGGGTCCCATATATGTGTTAAATAGAAAAAAAATGTGTTTATAAAAAAAAATGAGTACCCATCAAGTATGAATTCATTTAAAGACTTTGTCGGCATTGAATGACCCACCAAGGTTGATATGCCATAATGCAAACAAACAAATAAACTAACATAGCCAGTAGATTTTCGTTTTGAATGTATCCGGAAAAAGTTTTTGAACTTGAGTCTTTTCAATCAACAACAGTAATCCCTTTCCTGCAACAGTCTGTCTGCCACCACGGTAATCTCTTTCCTCTGACCTTCCTTCTCTCGTAGCAATCACAGTAGTCGTCTGAATTTTTACCACTCTATGTTCCTTGCTTGGTTCATTCTACCAGTCTCAGTGATTGGCTGTTTTTTTATTACAGCTCGCCCAGTTCCCATGCAAATTATGTCTCATCCCATCCAGGTCTCTCATGCATTCTAATAAGAATGTTCTCGGGGGGGGGGGGGCTCAGTTAAGTCTGAGGCTTTTACTCTCCCAGCAATGCTGCACTCTTCTCACCAACACTATCAAAATATCTTGTCTATCGTCCACTCGTTGTCACAGCCAAAATGCTACTGCCAGCTTTTTCTTCCGGTTTGTGAGGGCTAGGAAATAAATACACAATTACAGTGTTCATCCAGGCTCCTTACTCTGACCTGCGCGTGCAGCACGTGCGACACTAATCAGCACGCGTCAATCCTTCCCATCCGGGCCACTCTGGATAGTTTAGCAATTCCCATGTGTCGGGCCACGACTCACGATCGAGTTCAATCTCCCCACTCGCCTCTGATCTCATTCTGCATCCCAAACACAGTTGTGCACGCTTTGAACTACTACGTTCGTGGTTTCTCTCTCGCCACATGCATGGCACAGGTGATTCTTTGCTGTTTACATCAAGTGGGTGTAGGGTTAATCAGCTATGTCCATTACATATCCATTTCCATAAGATAAAACAAATGTCCAAATCATTGCTTCTTTTTTTCTGCGTGCTGTTTTGAACAAATATTAAAAGCAGTACCCAACAAGAAAGCAGCTGTGCAACCACTTGCCCCTATCACACAATCCATCCGAGTCAGACAAACAAGACATGCCAGACACAGCAAGAGAAGCAAGGACGAACTCATTAGTGACGTGTCTCTGTTGACACCTACTCATGAACACGCCTGTGTAGGCCGACTTGCAAAAACCGAGATCAATCAGTTCTGTGCGTATTCTGGATGCTGCACGGAGTACCTCCCAGGGGCGATGACCGATAGGGACGCTTGGATAGAGAGAGACACAGAGAGACAGAGACAGAATGAGGGAGTCATGGATATTCCTGCTGTCAGCAAGGCATGATGATGATGATGAGGATGATGATAATGATGATGATTTTAGAAGAGCTTCTGTCTGGTTGTCGTAGAGTTAAATGAAATGTTTTGCCAATATTTACATTTGGTATATAACAAAGAATGATGGAATCAATTGGGGACCTCAGATTCGTATAATTATGGAAGGAAGGAATATTTAACTTAGGAGCCAGATCTTTTCCGCCAAACCGCACTGTCGGTGGGGCTTAGAATAAGCTGACTGTATCCTCTGTAGACGGGTAAAAAAACCCACTCATTTCTTTTTTTCTAGCCAGTGGCATCTGTTATATTTCTGTTTCTAATTCATCAATGATTTGTTTTCAATTTGCTTATTTTGATTCACGATATTTGACATTTCAATATTTGATCTGTCTATTTACCTGGCAATAATAAAATCAATTAAAATAAGTAAATATTTTGGTTGTATTTTGATGGGAGATATTAAGTAAAAACAATTCTTATTATAATGGAGATTCTGTGTTTGTCTGTCTGTAACCAAAACTATGTTACTACTCAAGTCACAATTCCCTTAGTTACTGACGTCACATTCCCCATGATTTTATTTTATTTAAACCTAAATTATTAATAGAATTGTTTAACATCATTAATACTGTTGACCATATCTACATACTAGATATTTACCATGTACCCCACGTGTACAGGTTAGGCACAAGGCTCTAATAATGTGGGACCACTGAACCGAAACTCATAGGTGGTGGGTGCAAAAAAAGTGTTGATCTCATCGGCATTCTTCTTCAAAGGAGGTGACTCAGGGACTGGGCAATAAACCCAACCATGCCCATTTAAATTAAGGGAGCAGGTGTTGCCTAGTGGGATGACCCCCTAGGGGATCAATGTTGTTAGTTTGTAACTGCCCCTCCCCCCGGTCAAAACTGGAGTGGATATGTTGAACATATCTACAGGGTTTTTTCATCAAACTTTCAATTTTGGAAGAAAAAAAACCTTAAAATTACAAGAAATGTAAACAAAACTCGACGCATGCCAAACCGGCTTTATTTAAAAACATATTTAAATAATAGGTATTCTATTTCTTGTATGTAATTCAACATAGATATTTAAAAATATATTTCAAAGTTCAAAGTGATGTTATATATTTAAATTAATATATATAATATATATATATATATATATAATTTTAATTTAATGAATGGTTATGCTACATTACTGGTGTATTTTTGTTCCTTCTTTGGTGGCATATCAACTTTTAAACTCATTGAGAATAATTAAAGTTTTTTCAAAAAAATATTCTTGGTTGTCTTATCTCTTTGCTTTATCTATTATATTGAGAAAATCCAACAAAATGTAATGAATATAAATGGAAAGATGAATAACCAGCACAGACAATTGATTCAATTATTATTTTGTCTTTATTTCTTCAAAGATTTCTGAAGAAAGCTGTGTTTCCCTTCATCTTTTTTCTTTTGCTTAACTTGTTAGTCTTATCACTTTGCTTCATCTTATATATGTATGTGTACAAGAGTTAGTCAATAATATATATATATATATATATAGAAAATGGCAGATTAAAAATATCCAACATGTAACAAATATAAAAGGAGAGGTGAATAACCAGCACAGACAATAGTCAATTAATATTTCGACTTTATTTGTTCAAAGACATCTTCAGAATTCTAAAGTCTTCTTTTTCCCTCTTCATCTTTTTTCTTTTGCTTAACTTCTTTGATATTATAAGATAATTTTTCATAGAACTTGAGAGACAGAACTTAGTTACGTGCCAAAAATAGCCTAGAGAAAAAGAAATGGACTTTGCTGGGACATCAATTTGTCTGAGATTTCATCATGACGAACGATATACGTACGTCATTGGTACCCTAATGATCCTTCCTTATTATTTATATTTGTGTGTCTCGGTGCTAAAACAAACTACAAGTTTTTATCTTATCTAAGAATTGCGTTGGCAAGAGAAGGTGGGAAGAAAATTGCTACACAATCTTTTCTCTTTATTGCATTCAGAGAGAAAAAATCTTTAAGATAAATCCTAGTCATTTTATGAGCATTTAGTGTGTAACAATTGCAAAAATAACTGTATGCTGTCAATATATAATCAATACTGTAATCAGAGCCAATACTGAAATCTCTAGTCTGTTGCATCATATGCAAAGTTATGTTAATATTAAACTATATTATGTATGAATAAATAATATAAGAACGTTTGAATAGTATATCCTGTTCATCTCTCTATCATATAATGTGATGTAATATCTACTTTTGCACTTGTAAAAAGGCTATTAGTAAATCTTCTTAGTTTGAATTAACAGTATAAGATAAAGATATTACTGCATTACTGATAGAAAAGAGAGAAATAGATATCTCTCTCTCTCTCTCTCTCTCTCTCTCTATCTATCTATCTATCTATCTATCTATTTTAACAATGGAAAGGAGTAACCTACTCGAGTTTCATCGATTGATTCTTCAGGGTTACTTTAAATTAATCGAGTTTTGCGATTAATCTTAGGTGTTATAAACTTGCCCGTTGGAATGGGACTTAACTTTAGTAGAGGAACGCTTATTTATATTTTCGTAGATCAGGAACGGTTTTTGTTTATTGAATTAAAAATTAAGTCCCATTCTAACGGGCAAGTTTATAACACCTAAGATTAATCGAAAACTCGATTAATTTAAAGTAACCCTGAAGAATCAATCGATGAAACTCGAGTAGGTTACTCCTTTCCATTGTTAAAATAAATTTATGCTCTACATTGTATTGAGCACTTTGTATTTGTTTTTTCTCAACCTTAACCTCTGGATATTGTGCGCTTCCAACGATCGTTCTTATACCCACCGGTAAGTTAATACTTATACATATACAAATATCTATCTATCTATCTATCTATATATATATCTATATATATTATATATTATATATATATATATATATATTTTGCTTGAAGGCAATTACAATGCGTATATCGCATAGAAGATAATAATGTCAAGTGAATTTCGGTAAAGAATTATTCGGTGTGTAGAACATCGTACAGGCTGTTTCAACTTTATTAAGTCTCATCAGTGATGTATACTAACGATTTCCCTCCGACAGAAATCGAAACAGGGACTTCAGCAGGATAGTCAGAAACCATACTGCCTCGGCCACAATACAGCACAGGACAATCCTTGCGAAATTAACCTGTCAATGATACTGATACATATATATATATATATATATATATATATATATATATATATATATATATATATAGAGATGCTGATAGGTACGTGTCCTGCGTCCCTGAAGCACAAAAATCTAAAAGGACGCAGTAAAAACATATCCATGTGTCCCAGTGTTTTTCTTTTTTTTTCTTCCCTCACCATTTCAAACGAACTGTAAATACTTTTCAATAGTTTCTTAGAAATGAATTACACAGGATAGGTTACAAGGTAGGAGTTAGCCGGCTTTAGTTCTTTCCCCAGATTATAAATAAAAACCCTACAATCTATTAAGAAACTTTAGTTGGGACCCATTAATTTTCACAGGGACTCATTCAAAGCAAATATTGCATCCCAGGACGCACTAAATTAAAAAGCTATCAGCATCACTGTGTGAGTGTGTGTGTGTATGTGTGTGTGTATATTATATATATATATATATATATATATATATACACACACACACATGTATATGTACATCAAATGCAACATACTATAAATGTATGTGCATTGATAAAAATCAAGTGGAGTGGCCTATTGTGGGTATCAGTTGATCATTAGTACAAGACCAGGGAGATTGTTTTGTGTCTGAGGTGGATTGCCACACCTACCATCAGTTCCCATGTGCTGAGTTGGCAAGGGCTGGTATCAAACCTGGAACCTTGTATTTCCTGGGCAGATGCTCTACCGACTGAGCTAAACTGGCCCGTTACTGAAAATTGATTAATGTAGGTTTTTATTGGTCAACCTACACTGGTGTGTCCATGAGTAGGTGTCCACAGGGAATGTCACTTATGAGTTCATCCTTGCTTCACCAGCATGTCTTGTTTGTCTTACCAGATGTTTTGTGTGATAGGAGGCAATTGGCTTTACAGTTGAATATTTTGATGTATAAGGTGTGCTGCAATACACCACTTAATTTATACACTAAGTGAGGCTACATGGTTTAAACCTCAGCCAATCAACAGCTTGAATGCGTGGCTGGTTGACTACATAATTGCTGATACTGAGACACGTTCATTTGCAATCATTGAATGAAGGACCTGCAAGACTAAGGACCGTGCTCTGCTTAACACAAAGAACCTCCGCTAGACAAGTGCTCTTGCTTGAAGACTAAAGGATGGACAGAAAAATCGTAACAGTTTTCTTATGGGGTACTGTTTCTAGGATTTGTTCAAGACAGCACACAGCATCTTTGTGTACTCCTATCTATCTTTTTCTCTAAGCATTTCTTGTGGTGCAGCCATACATTAGCAAGAAAGACAATTAATATGAAACCCTTAATATATATATAATTAACAATATAATTAATGAGCAAATTCATTCCTTTCTCTTAGAGTTAATCTGAATGCACCGGAATGAACTTTAGTATTTTGTATATTGCACCAAAGTGAACTGTAGTATTTTATATCATTTTTACATCTCGCTCAGTTATTTTAAACTTAACAAGTTTTTGTACCTATTTTTGTAATATGAATCAGATGACCTCTCCTTTATTTATAGAAATAATAGATTATTCATAGTCTCTAACAAGTGCTGATTATTTCTTGGTCTCACAAGACCAGGAAAAATACGGCACTGCTTTGGTGAGAGTTGTACTAACGACTGGCAATTCTTTGATAAAAGTTACATCCTAATTGATTGCAATGCAGAACTAATTGACATAACCTTAAGTCATACCAAATTCTTGTCCTTATGTAATTAATGTCTCGTATGAGTTTTAATAGTTTTTTTGACTTCATCAAGCATTTCATTGCATTTGTTAACCATATGACCTTGCATAAAATTGTCAGTAAATCTATAACTACTTTAAAAAAGTTTCAAGAAGAGTTTGCAACTATCAGTTTATGTCTTAAAATGTCTTTAAAATTTGTGTTTATTTATAGCGGTAAATTTGGATCTGTTCCCGAATGCAGAAAAATGGACAGATCTCCCCAAGGAAGCTTGAAACATTTTTAACTTTTAGAATAATTGATAATCAATATAGAATGAATAATTTATGTATACGCATATATATATATATATATATATATATATATGGTTTGGAATGAAATACAATTATGAGAAAAAAAGACATTATGAAAAATCTGATTGACATGTTTTTATGTATACAATACTATTCCTATAGCAAAACATATCCATCTGATTTTCCATACTGTTCTTTTTTCTTATCTATCTATATATATATATATATATATATATATATATATATATATATATAATGTTAAAAAAAAAATAAAGGAAAGAAAGTATAGAATGGATAAAATAGGATATTTTAATCAATTTTACTTATATGTGTTTCGGTCAAGAGTTTATCCATGTGTACATTATTCAAACTATTATTATTTTTAAATAACCAAATGAAATAATAATAATAGAAAAAATGTAGAAATGTTCTGCATACAAAGAAAATTCGACCTTCATCAGAGTAAATCCTTATTTGAAATGAAATTCGTTGGAAAAAGCGGAGAATTTTTGGAAATGTTCGAAAAAAAGAACTTTTTTTTAAATTCATGTTCAGACGCAATCGAGAAAGACGGTTAATGACGTCATATCGCATGCGAACAGATTTTGAGGCGGAGAGAAGTTTTGTGGAATTCTAAATTTTGAAAGCATGAGGGATTTTATTTATTTATCTTCATTTATTTATTTTTTAAATTTATTTATAATAATATATATGTGCGTGTGTATGTGTTAGGTTTGTATAAACTATGGTATCATCTTTTTGAAGAAATCTTCGTCAATTTGGTCTGTTGTGGTTTCACTTCCAAAGGTCGGAAAAGAAAAATACAAGTTTCTGCTGGTAGTTAAAAGTGTCTCTAATTAATTGTAAAATTTCAAGAATATTGATAAAGATTAGCTACTTTGATTTTGAAAAACAAAATAGCATATGAAATTTAGTCTAAAAAAGAAAGTCATTTTTTTATGTTTTTTGCCTGTTCGAAGCAAAATATCATTTTATCTCGCTGTAAAAAAATAATTCAATGGATAAAAACACAGAAATTACATATTTAGAAAGATTATTTTCTTTTATTTCCAACTATATAAATATTTTTAAGATTGGAACAAAAGTCCATGAGAAACTGCGATTTAAACTGATGAAGGTGAAAATTTGTCAATGTCTGCCAATTTTACCAAACGTACTGCTATATATATATATATATATATATATATATATATATATAATGACACACATAGGAGGCACACTTTGTATAATTATTGTTGAGGAAATGGAATTGGTGAACAGTTCCAATCTTAGACAATGCAGTTTGTGTTTCACCTTTTTACTAATGTCTTTGGGAAAGACCTGAATCTATCTGTTCTCCTTCAGAATACACTGACTGTATCCTCTGCAGCGATATACTGGGTATGACTAAAATGCATCTAATAATGAGGTTCATGATCTAGAGATCTGTGAGTGAGTGTGGAGTACCCTTTAATTGTTATCAGATCCCTTCTGACCTGGAGTGGTAGTACCTGTTAGGGTCCAATCTATGAGTCAAATAGATTAAAAATGATTTATATTAGATAGGATCTTGCGCAAAAACAAATAACTGTTAAGAAACAATACAAAAAATGTAAATATGAACGTGCAATGAATGTAATTCCCTAACCTTTAGGTATGAATTACTCTAGACTGGTTGAAGTTCCATTAAAATTAATCATTTGATTTATTGTACTTGAAAATTACTTTCATGAATGCTAATTAATTTGTACATGTTGAATTAGGATATGCCATTTAATGGTTAATTATTTTCCCTAAATCCTAAAGTTCAATTAGATGGCTTGTGGTTGTGGCCATTTTACTTTCACTCGACATCAAAAGATCTTTTATACAATTGATCAAAAAAGCATTAAGGATCTATAAAATGAATAAATCAATCATTACTTGTTCTTGTTCACAAAGAACTTAGCTGCATTTATTTATTATATATTGTTTTTTTTTTTTTTTTTTTTTTTCATTTTTCTTTTTCTATTGAGAGCACTTGGTATAGTAAGAAGCACTTTTTATTGGACTTTGTATTATAAGTAAGTAAGAGTATAAAGTAAGCTTTTTAAGCATTAAAAAAAAAACCAATGTCATGTCAGTGCATACTTAAAAACCACTTCCCCCAGCCACCTGATCTTGACAGTCTGAGGTAAATGCCGTTGCTATATTATCAGAGTTGACAACATTCACTGATAAGGTTAAATTTGAATTAACACCTTGTCATTTTTACCACGTTGACTTATAGACCAGTAATACTTACATGTATTTGCCACCCTTTAGCTGTACCTCTGCACCGACTGCACCTCTGCAGAGGGGTAAGACTCCCCCAAATGGGGCCACCTGTTGGCCGTGGGTGGCGACCCGTGATGCTTAAGGATGGAGTCTTGGTGGATGAGCAGTCCATGACATGCAACACTCGACTTAGATCCTTACTTATGCTAGACGGGCAGTCGGAGAGGCCCCCTCCGATCAATCGGTTGGTCATGTCAAGCCCTAGCACCTATATGATTGCCCCAACCCTATTGCCCTTATGGCAAGCCCCAACCCCTTTTTTTCATATGGGTGCTAGAAGGCGGTGGCTGAGGGTCTACATGTCCTGGGAATGACGTTAAACTCTATCTGATGGTGAGGTTCCAGTTTTGGAGGTTTGGGGAATGTGGAGCACCCCTTCATCACCATTGCTCCCTGGTCCACTCTGACCCGGAGTGGTAGTATGTGTTAAGATCCCATCTATGGGTTAAATAGAAAAATGTATTTATAAAAAAATTGTATTATCCATTAAGAATTGATTTATTTCTAAATTTTATCGGCATTAAATGACCCACTGAGGTTGATATGCCGTAAAACAAAACAAACCAAACTTACATGTATTTGACTTACCTGACCCTTGGGTCCTGTGTCCCAGGCCCCCTCCCCATGCAACACCTGCTCCCTTGATTTAAAGGTGCAGGGCTGGGTTTATTGCCCAGTGCCTGAGGTGCCTCAAAAGAGGAATGCTGAAGGGATTCATGCACTAGCCATGCATGAGCTTCGGTTAGTGCATGGTGATGTTGTATAGCGGGGTTTGTCAACGTGCCTCCAAATTCACGGCACTAAAAAGGTATTTGTTACGCGGCAGTCGTCTTGTCGATAAAAAAGGTTTCAACATGTGAGATATATCGTCACAAGGGCTTAGCATTTATTTTCAGGCTCGTGTCGTGGCTCTGTTCGGAGAGGAGGAAAGGAAGAGAGAAAGAGAGAGAGAAGACACTGTTAAATTACTGTAATCCCACACTAGGGACCAGAGGCCCGTCCGAACTCTACGCTGCCGGAAAGCAAAAAGAAACCGATCTCGTCGTTCCTTGTCACCACGTGACTTCCGATAAAAAAGGTTTCAACATGTGATATATATCGTCACAGGGGCTTAGCATTTATTTTCGGGCTCGTGTCGTGGCTCTGTTCGGAGAGGAAGAAAGGTAGATAGAAAGAGAGAGAGGACACTGTTAAATTACTGTAATCCCACACTAGGGACCAGAGGCCCATCCGAACTCTGTCGCCGGAAAGCAAAAAGAGACCGATCTTGTTGTTCGTCGTTCCTCGTCACCACATGACTTCCGGTCAACCCCAAAACTTCCGGTTGTCTTCCAATTCTCATCCGGGGGTCATACCTCGGTCAAATTACCGGCAAACCGTTGTTCACTACTCCTTTTTTTAACCTTTACTTTCTCTTATTTCTTCTTCCTCTCTTTCTATATCAGTCCGACCAAAACTCCGGTGGACCTTCATAATCACGTTACAGCGATCCTTGTGTTTAACTGGCATGGTGGGATGCAAGTTAACACCTACTTACATGTATTTGATTGGACTGTGTGCTCATAAAAATGTAAATACGAAGGTACAATGAACGCAATTCCCTAACCTTTAGTCATAAAATAACCCTAGATGTGATGATCTGCCGTTAAAATCAATCAGTTACATAAGAGATTTCCTAGTTGTGTTATTTTTATATTTTCTTTAGAAGTTGATATTGTTCTATCAAAAAAAAAAAAAAAATCACCAAGTTTTGCGGATAAATGTTTTTTTAAATTTGAGTAACACTTTTAAGAGATTTATTAATGCAAACATTTTTGTTTTTTTGTCTGGACTATTAGGTCTAATTAAGCAATAATGCAATCTAATTATTTTACATCTTCAGTTTGATGAATTACCTATAAACCTAATTAGTAATGTTTAATTAAATGGGAATAATTATTTTATCAAGGCAAATGAGTTGTTAATTTTTTCTTTCTTTTTATGATTGGGAATTTAAATTCTGTATGATTAGTTATACCTTGCAGCAACATGGCTTTTTGTTCATTGTTAGCATTCTGCTTTTGGTGAGAGCCTCCTTTCTCTGATGAAGAACACAAAATCTTTTTTTTAAATTCCCCTGGGTACATAGCAAATTTACTAGCTGTACATAAAACTAATTTACAGTATGAAGAAGGTAGACAAACTTTTCCCAATTAATATACATTTGATGGTAACTTAGTAATTAAAGGTGGCTTAGTGGCTTATTTTCAGTACCAGCTTGAACAGTGAGGAAGTCTATCCACTTTTTGCTAGTGCTAGACCAAGGAGATTATATTTTTTTTTTTTTTTTTTTTTTTTCTGATGTGTCAGCTCCCAGATACTGCTTCACCGCATAGATCAGATTACCTAAGCTCATGTGCTGAGTTGGTGAGGACTGGTATTGAACTCTGTATCTAGGCGTATGCTCTGCCAACCAAGTTAAATGGTCTCTTACCTTTTTTTACTTATGGTAAATAAAACTTAGTATTATTTGTATTATTGACTATTGTTTTCATCTTCATTGTTATCTGTACAACGTTTTGGCCAATGTGCCCTCCGGCCTTCTTCCGGTATTTCTCATTGTAATCGGGAACCTTCTTGTTGTAATCGGGAGCCATCACAGAATTTTGAACCTAACCCTTTATTCAGTCCACGGGGGTATCCTGTTCTCATTCTGCTAACCATAGGTGGGGTACAGGTGTTAAGCTGTGTTAATTATTATTCTGTTACTGCTGCCTCTGACCAGGATTGAACCTGCAGTCTAGAGATAATTGTCACTTAGAAATGTCTTAACCCAACTCCTTTATCCACTAGGCTATGTGTCCAATAAATAAAACTTGTTATAGATTAAAGATAGATTCAGGCAAATATAGAACTTCAGTTGTTTATTTTTTTATGATGGTGAGTTAATGTTTTGTCTGTAGTACAAAATTGGAAGAAGAATGCTTTTTGATTGTTTTTAAAAAGAACTTAGCTTTCATGCCTTCATTATCAGTATTGCTTTCTTGGGTAGCCATATTAGTTATCTTTCTTATTCTTCTTAGCCTTGCTTTCTCTTATTTCCTCTTCCCCACTCTCATTTCTCTCTCTCTCTCCCCTCACTGATCCTGTAATCTGATTCAATCATGGAAGTACTGTTGGATTATCTTCTGGGTATAAGCCATAAACAGCTTCCTGTTAGAAATATATAGCAATTTACTGTTGCATTCTGGGTAAAATAAGTCTTATAATTCCTATAAAATGCCTAAACTGTGTTGGCCATTTAATTTGAAGTTTTGCCTACAGGAAGCACTCATCTTTTGATTCTGTCTATAAATACTGAAAATGCTGGATATTGATTTGGGATATTGACCAAACATTTGTGAGTTTACAAAGTTTATTCTCTTTATTACTGTATAAACTGGTGCTACTCATGTGTCGTGTCTTGGGCAGGAATAACCTGGTGGAGACCATCTCTCTTAAGTCTACAACAGGTTTGAATTCAGTTTTCCTTCTCCTAGACTGGTTGCTTAACCAAGGTTAAAGAGCCCAGTCTGCTACAGTATTTACCCATAGCTGGTGGGAGAATAGTTGGATGTGTACTTTTCCCAATTGTATCAGCATTGTGAAATGCAACATCCTTGTTCAGGATTCGAACTCAGGTCGCTGAGTACTTGATAATCATTATATATCTTATTTCTACTATGTTTCAATTAGATGGCTTGGTAAACCCTTACCTCTTAGATTTCTTCATCTCTTCCCACTGGACTTTTTTGTTTGTCTATTATTAGAAATAGATTAGTAAAAGAACTTGTAGGACAACTTCATTTGTTATGGGGTGAGTGGGTGGGTGGGGGGTAAGGACTGTAGGTAAATAAATCAACATTTATCTTTTATAGACTTGTCAATAGGAATGGAAATAACACATCTTTTGAATTCTTTGCTCTTTGGATTTTCATTGGCTTTGGATTTTTTTTCTTTTTTTTTCTTTTTTCTTCTTCTTTTTTTCTTTTTTTTCTTTTTTTCTTCTTTTTTCTTTTTTAAAGTAATTTTTATAATCATTGCTTCTGTTATCTTATTAAATTTTCTGCTTTGCTGATTTGGCTTTTATCATAATTTATTTCTTGACCTTGTAAAATAATCGCTCTTGCATATCAGGAAAAAAAACCTTTTTGATAATTCAACCCAGGAGGCTACCAAACTTTGAGATTAAAATCAAACAACCAGACTAATTTATAAGAGTACTTGAAGTGAGCTACCCGGTATTGCCTGGGTAGAGGGGGGAGTATAAAGGTAGTCTCGCAGATCAATTATTGTTGAATTGCAAGTTGGATCCTCGCAGGATGCCCCATTTAAATCCCTATGTAAAAAAAAAGACCTAGCGTTGATCCAGATAATCTGAAAAGAAAAATTAATGTTTCCTATTTAAAATAGTAATTGCAGAAAAGAATTCCATGCTTTTATCATTTAGATTTTATTTTTTAATTATTTCACAAATATAAATCAAACCTTCATTATTTTTGCTCAAAAAGGAAGATCTTGGGATAGTGAATTTTTATACATATTTACTTTGTTATTAATTGTTTTATTTTCATGGTTTCCTCCAGCTATACATACACACAAACTGCCCTTTATATATGTACTGGTTACAGTATTAACCCTTTGAATCTGTAAGTTTAATATTTTGAGTTTTATCTTATTTTAGGAGCTGGTCTAGCTCAGTCAGTAGAACATCTGCCTAGGAATTGCAAGGTTCCGGGTTTGATACTGGTCCTCGCCAACTGATACCGACAATAGGCCATTCCACAGAGTACTACTTTATTTTGCTATGCCCTGCTGGGAATGCATGTGTGGGTTAGCTCAGTCGGTAGAGCATCTGCTGGGTTCTGGGTTCAATACTGTTCCTTGCCAACGCAACACATGAGTATCACAGTTTCGGTAATTTGATCTGTGTGGTAAAGTATCTGGGAGCTGATGGTAGGTGTGGTACTCCACCTCAGCAAGGACAATTTCTCTGGTGTAGCGACCATCATCGGTTATTTAACGCCAACACACTCCTTGTAGAAGAACAGTAGTGATACTAGCAGGGGTGATGAGGGGATTTCATATTAAGTATTTCTATCTAATACAAATAATTTTCAAATAAATTTTCTATCTAATACAAATAACGACAAATCCTGCCTGGTTTGCATTCTTTGTTTAATGGCATATCAACCTTTGTGGGTTATTCAATGACAAAGTTATCCTTGTAAAAGAATAGTAATGGTACTATTTAACCCATAGCTGGACGGACGAGGGGGGTTCCTACCCTTTCTGAAGTGTTTTCATCCGAAAGTAAACATAATAGCATGACTAGAGTTCAAACTTGCTTACTATGATGTCACTCTCCAGCGTATTAGCCATTACGCCACAGGGACTCCCTGCTAAGATTAGCTAATGATTATGAAATTTATTGTATACAGTGCTCAGGTGCACCACAACTCATCAAAGTCTCATGTTAAGTACACAGAATAATGTATTAGTGTCAGGAACATGAACAGTTTACAGTAGTAATATGCATGTATGTGTGTGCATATGTGTGTGGAGAGTGGCATCAGGTATAGTGTCGGCGGACCACAGGAAGCATGGAGGCTTTGAAAGATTCAGTGCTTCGGCAGCCTACAACAGACGCGGGCAGTTTATTCCATGTCTCCGCAATTTAATAATCAATGAGAATGTGTGATGTAAATAACTAAAGGAATTGTGACGTCAGTGGTGACGTAGTTTAGACGAGACACATAAGCCCCTTTATAATAAGATTATGACCTTTATCAATATTTTAGTGTCTTTTTCTTGTGTTATTATTACTATTATTTCTATTGTTTTTTTACCTAATTCTTATACTAGTTATTATTATTATTATTGTTACTCTCTTCTATTCATTGACTGCTGCTGCTATTCCAGCTTCTTATAACTGCATTCTTCTTCTTCTTCTTCTTCTTGGTGTTATTTTTTGTGTGTTTGCTTTTCACTTATGGCAAACAATATCATGACTGTTATTTATTCAAAGAATGCTAACAAGCTGGTTTTATTTTTTTTTCTGGAATGTCTTCAGAATTCTAACAAAAGAGCAGACATGGAATGGTGCAGATTTCTTTGATTCTTTATCATTGTCTTTATTGTTGTGGCTCAACAAATACAACAATCAGATTTTCTGAATCGTTTTTGAATATTCTTTCCAACCGCCTCTTCACTCTGCAACATTATAAGTAATTACTGATTCCACCAAATTTTCTTGAGAATTTTTATTTACTAGATTGTTTATTTTTATTTTTATATATATATATATATATATATATATATATATATATATATACCATAGATAGGTCACCAAGTAAGTTGGTATTAGGATGAGTCTAAGTTTGACCTTTCTTCCAACATCGGAATGTTAGTTGTTCAGGTCCAAGTTGAGAGCTTGATGTTCAATATTATTGAACAGAGCAATATAATTTTGGTTTCAAAATCGATCATTTTGCGGTTATAGATCTATTTCTACCCACGGGTATCTGTGTATACCTATCAGTATCATCAGACAGCTGACTTTATTGAAAATGGTAAACAGAAAAATTCATGAGGTTACCTGTTGGTAGGAATAGATCTATAACTGCAAAATGACTGATTTTTAAGCCTTTTTTTTACCAATTACATATATATATATATATATATATATATATGAGTAAGAAAAGGTGGAATGAAAACATCACACAATGCTGTTAAAGAAGAAAACAATTTATAATATAATCATAGCTGATATTGATCAATATTTCGATTTTACAAAAATCATCTTCAGAGCTCATTCACTCCCGTAGTTGTTTGGGTCGGAGAGGAAAGTCAAAATGAGTTTACAAAACAAAAAACTTAATACTGCAAAAAACGAAAGACGTTACAATATTCACCAACGTGGGCATTTCGCGCCATTATATATGTCGGTCATGATCCATGTATATCTTTGACAACAAATGTAGCGAATTTTTGAGATGTTGGCAACAAGGCGAAAACATTTTAAACGGAAGGGGATGGGTGTTAAGAAATGTGACGGTTGGAATTCAAAAGACTTTTAGTAAAGGAATTTTTTACGATTAAATGTTTTTATTATTTAAATTTTATTTTTAAGTTCTGTAATTCATAAATGATTAGATATTTACTGTGATTAGTTTTTATATATAAAGTGAAAAAGTTATGAGCGGAATATGTTAATATTTAGAAAAGGAGTTTTATATATTTTATTTACGATTAATTATTTTTAAATTTCTAAATTATTATTATTAAGTTCTGTATTTAATAAATGATTAATATATTGTGTTTTGTTTTTATATATAAAGTAAAAAAGGTTATGGGCGGAATTGGTTATTATTTTAGATAATGTTAAGCGATTTGGATCTAATGTAAGGTATTATTTTAAAACCGAAAACATTGATGAATATTGATCAATATCAGCTATGATTATATTATAAATTGTTTTCTTCTTTAACAGCATTGTGTGATGTTTTCATTCCACCTTTTCTTACTCATATTGTCGGATTAATTTCCTTTCTTTTAACTTATATATATATATATATAATATATATATATATATATAATGTGTGTGTGTGTGTGTCTGATTGCTGCTCTAGCATTTCTTTTGCAGTGGCATTAGTAATTTCTCTAAGAGTGCTCAATATATCATCAACATAGAGCTATAATGATTGTAGAAAAAATTATGGGTCTACCATAGTTTCAATATCAAATAGATCACAAAATGTATTTAAGATTGAAACTGTGGTAGACCCATAGTTTTTTCTGCAATTATATATAAGTTGATTTGCATTTATTTTCTTTTGTGGGTGTTTGTGCTGAAAATCTAAAATATTCAAAGTGAAATGCTTCTTGTGTACTTTTTTTCCCTCCCTTGGCAAATGCAGTCGGCTACGGCTGTAGAGTTGGAATCGGAAGCAATGGAGTAGAATTGGTAAAACTAAAGTACATCTGATATTGAGGCTCCAGTTCTGGAGATCTGTTAAAAAATTATTTGTATTCAATAGGAATACTTGATATCATATATCTAAATTGTTTGCATTAAGAATAGTTACTTGAAGCTATAATTGTGTTTACTAAAGATTATAATTCGTTACTTGAAACCATGTCAAGTAAGTTGTAAAACACAGTGGCCTATTGTCGGTATCAGCTGGACAGTGACAATCTATCCATTTTTCATTAGTGTTTGACTGGTTGCCTAACCAGGGTTAAAGAGCCCTGTCTATCCTACTATTTACCCATTAGTTGGAAAAAAAAAAGTTAGATGCATACCTTTCCCAAGGGTATTAACATTAAGTGAAATACAAACAGCCTTGTCCAGGATTTGAATTTAGGTTGCTAAGTCCATTTCCTGTGACTATAACCATTACACCATGCACCTCCAAAACATTGGTGTGTGTATAGCATGTGAATGATTTTAAGATTCAGTTTTAGTCTTTTTTTTTTATATAAGACTGCATTCGATACTTGTGTTGATGATGATCGGGTTTATGCTTCTCCGCACACTCATACATCATGAAGAAGATCTTTATTTTCTTGTTAATTATGTTGTGTAACTCTTTCAGTTGCTTTCAAATGCGAAGCCATTTTCTTTTAATTAGTTTTGTCTGAAAAATGTCTTTTCAATCTTTTATTATTATTATTATTATTATTACCCTTAATTTAAATCAGCTAACTCTGACTCGCTTAGAAAAAAAACAAAAAAAAAACAAAGAGAAAGAAATGGAGAGAGTGAGAGCTAACTTTGACTGGCTTAGAAAAAAAAAAAGAAAAGAAAAGAGAAAAATAAAGGAGTGAGAGAAAGAGCGTGTGTGCATCTTTTCTAGATGAACCTTGTCACTCATCCCCATGGCCTTGAAGAAAAGCTGATTAAGAAGACATGTTTTTACTTGCTGCTCTAAGCCACCATCTCCAGTTTCCTTTTCACATCAATTCAGACTCTGTCACTGTTCATTGAAATAATAAACAAATTGCTCTGATTTTCTTCTTCACTCATCATTTAACCTCCCTTCTCCCCCCTCTCCCTTCCACTCACTCTAGGATTTACCCCCCATCATGTCAACTCTACCAATGCTCTTCATTCTTTTATAGGATTAGATTCATCAAGTTCCCTTGTCTCCTCTTCAAATCTCATAATGAAATGAAACTTATTTGTTTATAAAAATGGGAAAATGGGAGAATCAATAAATCCCTTAAATTGATATTTTTCAGTTTTTCAATTGAAACTTGATAGAAATTGTCAGACTTGTCATACAAGAATTCAATAAAATTTATAGGAACAGCTGAATTACATTTTTTACTTGTAAATGTTGTAAAGAAGTTGTGAAAATATCATTTTAATTCCTTTACAAGTGAATTCCTTTCTTTAAATATAATTTTTGATTCTATCTATCTCCTTTAATTCCTATCTATCTATTCATCTATTGAAATAGATGAACATCTAGTAGCATTCCCAGTTAATTTTTTATTTAGTTGAGGTCATTGTGATTTAATCACATTAGTTATATAGAGCTCTGCAAATGGAATTCAAAAATTGTTTGAATTATGAAACTATCCCTAGTGGTTTAAAAGTTATGGGAATTTAAAGCCCCGAAATTGGGGGTACAAAAGTGGACATGATTTTGTTTTAAAAAATATGTCAAATCATAGACCAAATAAAAACAAGAAATTCAGTAATTTCTTTACCATTTCTTTATTTTTGGAGCAATTTTGATAAAATCTGGCATTCTTATATAAAATTGTTATTTCTGATTATGCACTCAAATTGTATGTATCTCTATGCTGTAACCCATTCTTTAGAGAATAAGAGGTATGGATTTCAACTTTTTTTTTCTTTTTTTTTCATCTTATACTTTTTGAAGGAACCTGCATCAACTTTCATTGGTAGTGGTTTCGCTTCCAATGGTTGAAAAAAAACAAACAACCTCCTTGATGTAGTTTAAGCTGTTTTCTAATTAAGTGTATAATTTCAAGAATATTGATAAAGATTATCCTTTTGATTTTGCAAACAAACAAGTGAATCTTAGAATTGTATTTTGTGTTTTTTGCTGTTTGAAGCAAAATACCATTTTAAATCGCTGTAAAAAAAATTCAATGGATAAAAACACATGGAAATTACATATTTTCTTTACTTTCCAACCATATAAATATTCTTAAGATTAGATCAGAAATACTGCAGAAATTGCGAATTAAACTGATAAAGGTTGCAAATTTGTCAATGTCCACCGATTTCAGCAAAGTGCTGGTAATGCTACATTAGAGACGAATGAGATCATTCCTAATGGCTTGTGAAACCAACACACAGTTCCATAATTCAAGATCTATCTTGCAGCAGTGGATTGGTAGAACCAGAAGCTGGAGTTCCTAAGGCAGGTCGACATTGTTGTCAACCTTATTCGGCTAACTCTTATGATAGCACTTATGCTATCTATTGGCATTCTCCTACACATGAACACGCCAGTATTAGTTGATCAGTAAAGGCTGTCATTCATAAGCTCTGTTTGGATACTGGGTGCTGTCTAAGAGATGGATGGCCAATAGAGACAGATGACAAGAGAATCAAAGGAATCCATGCTGTCTGTATGCTCTATGATGATTTCAAATGAATATTTCAACTTAGTATCTTCAAGGAATCTACTTGACAATTGCAAAGACTTGCTTCATACTTTCACTAAACTGACAGCCATATTAGTTATGTTGAAATTAATTCAAGAGGAGATATTAACAACTGGTAGTCAATAATGTCTGCTTAAATGATGGAACCTGACCGAACATGTCATAAATAAAAAGAGGAAAACTGAATTTATTGTTCTCTGCTCCTTTAAACATTTTATTGGTTGATGTAGTCAAGGTTAGTTGATGCTTTGGTGTATTTGTTTTATGGCATACCAACCTTTGGGGGTTATTTAATGCCAAATCATCCTTGTAGAACAGTAATAATATTATTTAACCCAATAATTTGAGATGTACTGGGTGTTCAGAAAAATTGATATCATTTGAGATGTAAGGGGTGTTTCATGTTTCAGAAAATTGATATCATTTGAGATGTAAGGGGTGTTTCAGAATTGATATCATTTGAGATGTAAGGGGTGTTTCAGAAAAATTGATATCATTTGAGATGTAAGGGGTGTTTCAGAAAAATTGATATCATTTGAGATGTAAGGGGTGTTTCAGAAAAATTGATATCATTTGAGATGTAAGGGGTGTTTCAGAAAAATTGATATCATTTGAGATGTAAGGGTGTTTCAGAAAAATTGATATCATTTGATGTAAGGGGTGTTTCAGAAAAATTGATATCATTTGAGATGTAAGGGGTGTTTCAGAAAATTGATATCATTTGAGATGTAAGGGGTGTTTCAGAAAAATTGATATCATTTGAGATGTAAGGGGTGTTTCAGAAAAATTGATATAATTTCGTAATCTAATAACTTGATCAAATGACCTCAAATTTTAACAATGTGTATAGAAATAACTCCAGATTCTGTTTAATGAATAAACACCTTTTCTTTTCTTTTCCAGTGAAAAGAAAAAAACCTCCAACATAGAATTTTGTGTTGTTTCTGTATGAGCTGTTAAAATTTGAGACCATTTAAATGAGAATTGGTCAAGTTATTAGATTACAAAATGATATCAATTTTTCTGAAACAGGCTGAAGATTGCCATTAAAAAAAGAAAGAAAAAAAAACAAAGTAAATAAACTTAACCAGTCATGAACGTTGGTTAGAAACTTATATTTTTCTTGATGACTTATCAATTTCCAATTCATTCAGAATTTTTTTTTTTTTTTTTTTTTTTGGTAACTTAAATTGTAAACTGGATATTGATTGTGATTTATCTTTTGGGAAAAAAGAAAAAAGAAAAAAGTTTTATTTATATGATGTAAGTTTTAGTGATGAAGAGGATGACTACAAGTAAAAAAAAAAATCACATGACTCAGAAATTATTTTTTAATGCTAAATTTGATAACAAAACCTTTTTCAATTCATTAGATTAAACTCTGTCTGGATAAAAGAAAAGAAAAAATGGAAACAAGGTAAAATGGCTGTAGATGTACGTCTGCAGCGTGTTTGTCTTGATTAAAAAAACATCCCCACCTCTACAGAACTCAGGTTACAAGAATGGCGCATAAAATTTAGGTTAATTCTAATTCTTCCCACCTTTTTTTTTCTTTTTTTTTTTTTTTTTTTTTTTTTTTTTTTTCATTTTTTTTTTTTTTTTTTTTTTAATCTTGAGATTAAGCTAAACTTTCCCCCTTAAGGCACAACTGTCATCCATAAATAGATCTTAAGACAGTATTACTCAACAACTACATGATGTCATTAATCCATAATCTGTAATTCAAATATTAAAACTAATTATTTTGTTGTGGAATTGTATTTTGAGTAAACAGACATTTTGCATTATGGCAAGAAAAACAAAATAATGAAGAAAAATAGAAATTTTTTTTTTTTTCTGCCTCCTTGGATGACACCGCCCTGTCGGTGGGGCATTAGAACCACCTCTGCAGAGGGATAAGACTCCCCCAAAGGGACCATTATTAATTTAACGGCATATCAACCCATCCAGGGTTATATCATGCCTAGCGGTTGGGTTGTTATACATATTGTGTATTCATATATATACATTTAGTAATTGGTTTTAACAATGTGTTAGCATTATTGGGAATCATACTCTATGACATTGATTTGTTTCATGTCTATATTCTATGGTATAATTTTATTTCCCTCAAAAAGGAGAAAATATCCTCTATGTTAACATGTGGCGACCTGTGATGCTTAAGGACGGAGTCTTGGTGGATGAGCAGTCCATGACATGCAACACTCCACTTAGAACCTTACTTAGACGGACGGTCGGAGAGGACCCCTCCGATCAATCGATTGGTCATGTCAAGCCCTAGCACCTATATGATTGCCCCAACCCTATTGCCCTTATAGCAAGCCCCAATCCCTTTTTATCATATGGGTGCTAGAAAGTGGTGGCTAAGGGTCTACATGTCCTGGAAATGACATTAAACTCTATCTGATGGTGAGGTTCTAGTTTTGGAGGTTTGGGGAATGTGGAGCACCCCTTCATCACCATTGCTCCCTGGTCCACTCTGACCCGGAGTGGTAGTACCTGTTAGGGTCCCATCTATGGGTTAAATAGAAAAATGTGTTTATAAAAATTGAATATCCACTTAAGAATGAATTGTATTTCAAAACTTGTCGGCATTAAATGACCCACTGAGGTTGATATGCCGTAAAACAAAACAAAACAAAACCAATCCTTGGATGACGCACAAGAACATACAGTCATACCTTTTACTTTTGAGTACCTCGACTTCTGAGTTTTCCAAGTTATGAGTTGTTACTTGGTCAATTTTTTTTTTCTCTCTTTGTGTTGAGAGCTAACATTTATATTAAGTTCACTAAAAAGATTTAAGTTTTCAAATTCATTATGCCAAAGAAAAATATTATTCAAAAAATAAGCATAAAATGTAGTACAGCACATAATTCATTACATTCTATTTTATATTTTTATACAATACAGTGCTCTTTTTCTTTTTCAAAAAAGTGCTCTTTTTCAAAAAATATAAGGGTATTTTGGGAGGGAGGCTTTTACAGATTAATGGTATTTCAGTTTATTTCAATGAGGAAATTGATTTGATATACAAGGAAATTGAGTTACGAGTGGAATGAATTAAACTTGTAAGCCAAGATACTACTATATTACATTTAGCTTGCAAGATGCTATAGCCATAAAAAAAAATATATATTTTCCTACTCATTTTAGTTTAACATGGCTGGAAGATTAATTATCATTAATTTTGACGAATAAATTTCATTCGTTGTTTAATTTTAGTTGCTTTTTCATAAAAAATGTTGAATATTTTCAGGTAATACCAAAAAAGGAAAATTAAAAGTTGCTCCTTTAAAAAATAAAAATAGATGTAAATTAATATAAAATAAAATTAGAAAAAAGAAATGAGTGAATAGAATAAAACATAATTAATTCTTTAATTAATTTTTTTTTTTTTTTTTTTTTTTACATAAAGCATTATCAATCATTATTATTAATTTTGATGAGAATTTTTTATCATCTTTTATTTTTTAGTTGCTTTTTATTGAAATTTGGGAATTTTTCAGTTAATGCTAAAAAAAAAAAATTGTTGCCTCCAAAAAAAAAATAAATAAATAAATAAAATAAGATAAAATAAAAAAAATACATAAAAAACTAATTACATTTAATTTATTTAATCTAATATAATTATTCCTTTTTATTCTTAAAAAATGAACCTATTTTTATTAGTTGGTTTAGTTTCTTTGTTTAATGGCATATCAATCTTCATGGGTTATTTAATGCCAAACCATCCTTATAGAAGAACACTAGTGGTACTATTTAACCCATAGTTAGGGGGGGGGCAAGTTCATACCTTCCCCATAGGTATTAGTCTGAAAGTGAATGTAATAATATGACTGGAGTTGGAACTCACTAAGATATTGCAGTCTAGCATGTTAGCCATTAGGTCATGGGGAGTCACCATTTTTTTCTTTTTTTTAGATAAACTGTTATCAGTCATCATTATTAATTCTGACTAAATTTACTTTCATATTTTAATTGATAGTTGCTTTTATTATTATTATTATAACTCATTTTTGTTATTCTATGACAGCAATGAACATAAATTTGAAATAATAATAAAGGATAAATCTTTTGGTTTGACTCGTGTCATGATTGACAATGTTTCATCTAAAATAAATAAGAAATGCCATTATTATTGTGTACAAAACAAAAACAAATTTGACATTGAAAAACAAAATAAGAGATCAGTTTATGAGTTTAGTTTGAATTGTAACTAACAAATTGTTTTTGTTTAATTTCCTAAAATTTAACTAGACTTAAAAAGCAAATTTACATACATCAAATTTCTATAAATAGATACAATATTGATGCAGTTAAAGATGGTGGAATGCAGCAACTATCCATTAATATCACACTTATTAACAAGAACTCAAGATTTTTTATTGTTTAAATTCTAAGAAGGAAGTCAGGGAATTAAAAATGGAATTGGAGTTGCCGTGGTGTAATGGTTATTGTTGTAGGAAACGGTCACAGCAAGACGAGTTCAAATCTTGGACATGGCTGTTTGCATTTCACATAGCATTAATACCCTTGGGAAAGGTTTGAATCAAACTATTCTCCCTCCAGCTATTAGTAAATAGTAGGGCAGATTGGGCTCTTTAACCTTGGTATAAGAGAAGGAAAATTCTGAATTCAAACCAAAGAGTCTCTCTTCTTGTTAGTCAAAACTATTTTGAGAGCTCCCCCTCTTCCTATTTAAAAAAAAAATTACTTTTATGAAAATAATTGTTTATGATGAAGTTTTAAATGAGTAAACTGTTATTTTCTGTAGTTTAGTTTATATCTGTTTGATTCATTTTATTTTGTTGTATTCTACAAGGAAGGATTGAAAATTATCAAACCTGAAATTTAAAAATACTAATTAAACTGAGGAATTTCTCTGGGTTCACTTAAATCTTTTTGTCAATTATTATTAATTTATATTTTTCGCTGGTAGTTTGTTTATTTAGGCCAAGCAATGAATAAATAATGTCTAGAAATATTCTTTTTGGAGGGATTACAGATAAAAAATAAATATAATGAATACATGTAGTATTTTATTATTATTATAATACATTGAATTTTTTCTAAAAAATCTTGTGTATTTCAATTAGGCATGACCAAAATTGTGTGTGTTTTTTTTTAATTCTACAAAACTCTGAAAAAATGAATGAAACTTGATATAATTTTTTCTGCATATAATTTTTTCTACATATAATTTTCTCTTCATAAAAGAGAAAAGATTTTTTAAAAATCACATGTAAAAATTATTTAATTTACAATGCGTAAAACAAGAGAAATTTATAAATTGAAATTCATATCTGTCAAAATAGCGCATTTTTGAAGATGTGCTCTTTTTAACATGATTTATTTCAATGTTATAATTAAGAAATTCATAGAAATTTTTTTTTCTATCCAACTTTAGGCTATGTTCTTGAGGAAAAAAAATGAAAATAAATGACAATTTGCAATTCTAAATTTTTGATAAAATTTTAAAGGGTGGGTGATGTACCAGAATTTAGGCCATACCCAATTTTAAAGCTGTATAAAAAAATAAAAAAACGACAACAAAACAAAAAACCAATGACAATATAGCAAAATATTGAAATTAAAAGAGAAAATTTGATTAGTTATCTGTAAACTCAAGATTTAGGTGTATGAAAAAGTCTATTAGTAATTAATTTAAAAGTATAAACTTTGTACTCAACCACTAAACATTTATTAGTTTTTCATGGCACCTGATAATAGTGTTAAACTACCTGAATATGACACGTATATATATATAAAAAAAAGTAAGATTGTAAACACGACAAAATAGTGAAGTGTCTGAGGTTCACTGAATAATAAATTGCCAGTACAATTAATAATTCACTGAACTGAAGTAGCTGATTATAAACAGGTAAGAGTTCTATGCTGGGTCAGAGGTCAAAACTTGGATCTCAACTGGTTATAATGGTTGGTTGGTTGGTTGGTTTTTTGGGCATGTCAACCATCAGGTTATTTTATGTTTAAGATTTTTTTTTGTTTTATTCATTCTTGTTGAATATTTAAATTTTTAAAAAACTTCTTTTTTTTAAAATTTTTTTTTTAACACATTTGTTTAAAACTCATGTTTTGATCTCTTTAACTCATAGATGGTACCCTAACAGGTACTACCACTCCAGTTCAGCAATGAATGGGTACTCCAGGCTCTTCAACTTTGGTATGGCAACCAGTCTAGGAGAAAGAATACCCTGAATTCAAAAAACAAAAAAAAACAAAAAAAAATTAAGAAAAGAAAAATTAAGATGCAACTATATAAAAGATGTAGATATGAACGCTGACTGTATCCCCTGCAGAAGAGTAAGATCCTCCCCAAAGGGGTGTCCTGGATATGATGCTAAACTCTATCTGATGGTGCGGCTCAAGTTTTGAAGATCTTGGGAGTGTGGAATACCTCTTCATTGCCATTACTTCCAGGTTCCCTCTGACCCAGAGTGATAGTACCTGTTAGGGTTCCATCTATTAGTCAAATAGGTCTGTTTGAAATTATTTGTTTTCAATAGGACCTTGTACAAAAAACAAAAAAAACATTTAAAGAAACCCCTACATAAAAGGTGTAAATATGAACATACAATGAATGTGATTCCATAACATTCAGACATAAAATAACCCTAGACAGGTTGCCATGCAGTTAAAATCAATCATATTACAGCAACATGACTTCATGCTGATTATTTTTAGACCCCTTTTTGATAAGAGCTTTTTTCCCCCTTTTTAGGTACAATATTATTATTTTTGTTAATATGCTAAACACTTTCTCTATATCCATTAAATATATATATATATATATATATATATATATATATATATATATATATATATATATATATATACCAAATTTGATAGCTTTATATCAAACCATTTATCAACTTTTTCCAATTATTAATATAGATTTAGCATCTCTTCAAAAGATGGAGTTAGTTTTCACTAGGTAGAATCAATGTCCTGTGTGGGGGTGGGGGTAAAGTTGATTTATTGCAGACTCTTAATGTGTTACTATCTTGAGAATTATCACTGTTTGTTTATATTTCTGTTTATATTTTTCTCAACTGTACTGATTGCCCTGTTTGTTAACATACAATGATTTCAATTTTTGTTTTGGTCACACAAGTGCATTTTAATACTATTTTAATACTATCACATGATAAACATTAAAAAAAAGTATATAACTATATTTAATTGGATTTATAAAAGTAAAGTCATTGGGGCGGCCTAAAGTCGGTATCAGCCAGTCAGCGAGGGAGTCTATCTCTTTTTCAATAGCGCTAGACCAAGGAAATTGTTTTGGCGTCTGAGGTGGAGCGCCACACCTACCACCAGCTTCTTACTTTACCGCACAGATCCCTGTGCTACTCATACGCTGAGTTGGCGAGGACCGGTATCGAACTAGGAACCTTGTGGTTTCTAGCCGAACGCTCTACCGACTGAGCTAAACCGGCCCCTTTCTTTAAAAACTTTGAAGTTATAAAATGTTAAGCAACTCAGTATGCATTTACCAACTCCTCCACACAATCAGGATATGACACAAGGTCAATTTTCTAAAATAGAATTTGAATTCAGAGTTTTCCTTCTCTTAGACTGGTTGCTATACCAAAGCTGAAGAGTCCAGTCTTCTCTACTATTTTCCCATAGCTAGAGGGAGAATAATTGGATTCATGTCTTTCCCAAGGGTATTAATGCAATGTGAAATACAAACAGCCTTGTCCAGGATTTGAACTCTGTTTGCTGTGTCCATTTTCTATGACAATAACCGTTACATCATGTGCACCTCCTCAGCAACTCTGTATGTGTTTGCATATGGGTTCATTTTGTGAGAAATACTGTGGTTTGAATCTTAACCAGACTAATGTTGATAAAGTTGTCCATTGAATAGCGGACACAGTAACATTTTTGTATCTGTTATATGAATAGAAGGAATTGTTAATGAATTAGCTTCTTAAATCTAAAAATATCTGATAAATATACAGAGTAAAGAAAGAAAATAGTTGCTCTTGTTGCGAGTCATTTGCCAGGTAGAAGAGGCTTATCACCATAATTATTCATGCATAACACACCCAGAGATTCTGATAGGTACGCATCCTGCGTCCCTGATGCACAAAAAATCGAAAATGACGCAGTAAAATCGTATCCATGCATCCCAGTGTTTTTCTTTTTTTCCCTCATCATTTCAAACTAAGTGTAAATACATTTCAATAGTCTCTTAGAAATGAATTACACATGATAGGTTACAAGGTAGGAGTTAGATGGCTTTAGTTGGTCCCATAAATTCTTCCCAGGGACTCATTTAAAGCAAATATGTGCATCCCAGGATGCACTAAATCAAAAAGCTATCAGCATCACTGCACACCCCTAAATTTGGATTTACAGTCAGGTCAGACTGAAAGCACTGGTTTCTGCTAGATCACCACCAATGAGCTGTTCAATACTTAAAGTGATTACTTATGCAATATCAGGTAGTGTAAGTAACTTGAGTCCTTTCTTTATCAAAATGATTTGATTTGGCATTTAATGACCTGAAAAGGGTTGATATACCATAAAACAAAACAACCTAAATTTGAGGTACAAAATGTTGTTTTTTCTGGCTTTTGCCTACATTTTACAGGAGATAACGAACAAAGAAAATTATTGACTTGTAAAAAAAGAGGAATTACATTTTCCCTTATTATTTAGGTATAACATGCATTTGTATATAACATGCACCCCTAAATTTAAGCTACACAATTCAGAACAACCGCACCAAAAACAACCTATCTTGTATGCACTGACTTTTAAGAATTTCTAGCAGCTTAATATAATATTTATTCAACTTTTTATCCAGTTTCTATAGACTAAAAATAAAAATGTATACAATTTACCTATGTTTTGAAACAAAACATTTACACAGTACCCAGGCATTTTCACACAAAAATGCAATTAGCTTGTAGCAAAAATAAGCTCACACTAGGAGAAAGAAAACAATAAACAAACGCGTATTCCAGTAGTTATTTCTCTGTAACAGCATAATAAAGAAGTGTTTTGTTAGGTTTAGTGTTTGTTATACGTTACTTTGGATCATAGATATAACTTACATTTAGTCATACCATCCTGAATACAGTTATACATGTAGCTGGATAAAAAGTTAATATTTAGTTCTTGTGTATAACACCCCTCCCCTTAAAAATTCAGGCTTAACTCTTAATGTCCTATACCGCCTCATTCCACCCGGCCGGAAGTCACATCCTTTTTCCTAATCTACCCCAAATGATAGCCTTTGTTTAAATGTAATATTAAACCAACTAGCAAATATATGCACCCTCCGGGTGCATATATTTAAGTTTTAATGTAATAAAATATATTAAATTAGAAACACAAATGAAACTAAATAAGAATGCAAATAAAATGATTTGAAACAGTTGGGAGTATAATCGAAAAATAGAACAACTTTGAAACTAACTCTTCCATCATTTTCTATCACTCCCGTCTTTCGTTGCTAATTTTTTACTAATTTAACTATTTATTTAAATTAGGAAGTACTGAATGAAATTACAGTTATTTCTTTTTGTTAATGGATTCCTTTTGAGATTTATCCCCGAGATTTTTGCTCAAATTCACCAAGATGAAACCAAACAATTAAAAATAAACAATACCAAGCACATATTTATTAAAATCAAATTTTTAATATCAATATGCAAATTAGCCTTCCCATTCACACTGTAAACCGCTATTTTGTTGTATATATAAATACAATTGTTTATTATTAGAATGTAGATAGGGCCAACAGTATTAATAACGCAAAACAATTTTATTAATATTTGAGGTTTAAATAGAAATAACATCATGGAGAATGTGACGTAAATATCTAAAGGAATTGTGACTTGAGTAGTAATATAGTTTCGGTTACAGACAGACAAACACACAATCTCCATTATAATAAGATTTAGAAATCTTTAAGTTAAGGGAAATAACAGGTAACTTTTAATGAAATGGCCATTTTTAACCATTTTTGATAAATTCTTATAGGAATTGGGCTCTGGACTTAGAAAATTCTCAACAGGATGTTAAGAGTTATAAAGGTACATGTCATACACAAATAATATATGCTATTAGAGTTGGTATAAAAAATATTGGTTGGTTGGTTGGTTGGTTGGTTGGTTGGTGTTTACTGGTATATCAACCCTTGTGGGGTATTTAATGGCAAATTTTTAATTCTTTTATCTATTTTTTTTTTTTTTTTTGTAAGTGAATAATTTATAGATTAGTTGGTTATTTTGTTTAATGGCATATCAACCCTAGCTGGCTATTTAATGCCAAATCTTGTTTTTCTTTTTTCTTTTTTTTAATTTTCTTGTATATATGATTTCATGTGTATTAATAAATTTGTAGAAATAATTTTCATTTACTTCATGTGTACTAATAAATTAGAAGAAATAATGACTTGATGTGTATTAATAAACTTGTGGTTGACCTTCAGCCACCACCTTCAAGTACCCTTAAGATAAAAAAGGGTGGGGTGTTTGTTTGCCATAAGAGCAAATTGAAGAATATAGATTTAATCATATAGGTGCTAGAGCTTGATATGACCAGCTGATTAATTGGATCAGGCCTCAGGTATACAGTGTGCGGCAAAAATACCACCCTCATTTAGAACTGTCACCTGTGGTACTAGTTAAAGGCAAGTGGCAATTGTAGCTCCATCTGACTAATATCTTACCATTTCTTTTCTTATGTGATCAGTTATGTTCATGACTGCACTTCTGCAGAGAGGTAAGACTCTCTCAATGGGGCCACCTGTTGGCTGTGGGTGGTGACCTGTGATGCTTAAGAATAGAACCCAGGTGGTTGAGCAGTCCATGACATGCAACACTCCGCTTTGGCCCTTACTTGGGCTAGACGGGTGGTCAGAGAGGCCCCCTCCAATCAGTCGGCTGGTCATGTCAAGTCTGAGCACCTGTATGATTGCCCCAACCCTATTGCCCTTATGGCAAACCCCAACCCCTTTTTATCATATATGTGCTAGAAACACTCTATCTGAAAGTGAGGTTCCAGTCCTAGAGGTTTGGGGAATGTAGAGCACCCCTTCATCACCATTGCTCCCCGGTCCACTCTGACCTGGAGTAGTAGTACCTGTTGGGGTCACATCTAAGAGTTAAATAGAAAAATATGAGTTTATAAGCAAAAATGATTATCCATTAAGAATGAATTTAATTCAAAACTTTGTCGGCATTAAATGACCCACTGAGGTTGATATGCCATAAAACAAAACAAACCAAACCAAACATATTTTTAAAAGTTGACAAAAAGCAATAAAAGATTGTGTGCTTGTTCAAATACTTATGACCAGCACTTGGTTTTTCAGAACCCTGTGTCCAGTGGCTTTGGCCATTGGACTGGTAAGATACATAATATTAGCATGAATCCCAGGGGGCCATCCTCCAAACTCCTGCCCCCCTCGTCTAAAACAGGCAGTGTTAGGTTTATTGCCCAGTGTTTGAGGTGGCTCAAGAGGAATACCTGTGTGAATTTTACACTCGCCACTGTATGAGCTTTGGTTTGTGTGTGGCTCCCCACAATAATCGGACTTTATGTTCATCTGACTTGGTGGGAGGTCAGAAAATATCTACTTATCACTTGTACATTCAATATGGTGATAGTCATAAAAGCTATAGAAAGTATTAGTCATAACTATTAAACTTGGTATTATAGTTTTAACCTGTTTTCTTTTAATAGAATTCAATTGTTGAATAAATAAAAAAAAACACATTTGTTTTTTTATTCTTCTAAAGTTTTGTTCAGAATTGATCAATGAAATTGCAAAAGTGAATTCATGTTACTATTTGGAGTTGAGTAACTTGATAAATAATAATGACAAGTATTATCTGCATTATTCGGACTATTGTCCCCATCTTCATTGTTATTTGTACAACGTTTCGGCCGATATGCCCTCCGGCTTCTTCAGGGAACCTTCTTTTCGAACCTTCTTTTCGAACTCTGGAACTTTCTTTTCGAACTCTGGAACTTTCTTTTCGAACTCTGGAACTTTCTTTTCGAACTCTGGAACTTTCTTTTCGAACTCTGGAACTTTCTTTTCGAACTCTGGAACTTTCTTGTCGTAATCGGGAGCTGTCACGGAACTTTGAACCTAACCCTTTATTTAGTCCATAGGGGTATCCTGTTCTCATTCCGCTAACCATAGCTGGGGTAGGAGTTGTGTTAATTATTTTTCTAACTGAACTCGGGATCCAGAGATAACTGACACTTAGAACTGTCTTAACCTAACTACCTTATCCACTAGGCCATGTGTCCAATTGGACAATTGAGTGTGAATTTTGGGAACTTATAAACCTAATGTCTTGATTTGGCTAGAATATCTACCTATTTACTTATGTATGATTTTTTACCTAGACTCATATTGTGTTTTTTTTTTTTCCCCTCAATCTGATCTAGCCTTCTTAATTTTTTTAATAATGACCAGTACATTTTTCTTTTATCGCCCTTATAAGTAGTACTTCAGAGAAAGTACTGCTACTTTAATATTTGAACAATAACAAAATCTGTATTGACTAAAATACTGCTATTAAGGTTTTCAAATAAACATATCTTCTACATGCACTTCATCAATATTAAGACAATATTCAAAGTGGGAAACAGAACGGAAGTCAATAATATTGTTTTTATTGATTGTTCTAGTCTCTCTCGCCAAGAAAAGTTTTTTTTTTTTTTTTTTTTTGTTTGCATCATTGTTGATGAAAAAAACAAATTCAACCTTTACATTTTTTTATTTAAAAAAAACAAACATATTCTATTACAGATAGGTACACATCCTGCTTCACTGACTCATAAAAATCTAAAAGGACACAGTAAAAGTGTATCCATGCATCCCATTGTTTTTCTTTTTTCTTCCCTCACCATTTCCAGCTAACTGTAAATACATTTCAATATTTTCTAGGAAATGAATTACACTGTATGGGGTACACGTTAGGGGTTCGATGTCTTTAGTTGTTCATAAATATAAACCAAATTTATTAAGAAACTTTAGTTGGGACCCATCAAATTTCCCAGGGAGTGTTTCAAATCAAATACATGTGTCCAGGAAGGAGTAAATTAAAAAGCTATCAGCATCATTGCTATTATTTTTACATACTTTTTACTGTTTATATTAAATGTACCTGATACAAAACAAAATTACACACCAAAATATTAACGACAGTGCAAGGCGATGCCAGGTAACCTTGCAAGTGTACAGTTCATTTTTGTCATTGAATTCACCTTCTCGTTTGTATTATATATCTCAGGTATTTATTGCCATTCATTTGCTTTAACCTGTAAATTAAACTGCCTGCCAATTTGCCTGCTCTCTTTACAAAATATTTAATCTATCTAGTTGTATGTCATTTATTTTATATAGCATATCATGTATGATAATATCAGTTCAACTTTGGGGGTTTCTGCCATACTGACTTTGTCATTTTTTCTGTCTTTTGTCTACATTTTACATGAAATAAAGAACAAAGAAGGTATTTACCCGCTCCATTTGCCATAGGTAGGATGTGATACAAGGTCATAAGTATGAGGCATCCCATGAGGATTGAACTTGCTATTCACTTGTAATGGACCTGCAAGACTAGCTTGCTAACCATTATACCACAATGGGACACCCTAGTTATTAACCTAACCTGTTTGTCATAAGTAGGATGTGACACAAAGTCACAAGTATGGGGGCATTTAAAGTGGATTGACTTGCTATTCAGTTGTAATAGATCTGCAACCCTAGCTTGTTAACCATTACACTACAATGGGATTCCCCTATCACTGCATACAGTTTGTAAATCTATTAATAATGGAGATTCGCTTCCGGTTTTTGTCTGTAACAAAAACTATGTCACTGCTTACTGAAATCGTTATAACATAGAATAAATACATTCAAAATTTGAGCATACAACATTAGAGAGTCCTCATTGTTTTTTTAAAACAAGTTTTAATAGATACATCCCCAGTATTATATATTTATATATAGTTTGTTTTATTTTAATAGATATTCAAAATTAATAGAACTTAGTTTCGATTTCAAATTGTTTTTTTTTGTTTTACTCCTTTAATAAATTTGATGATTTCATGATTTATGGTTCAAAATCTCCGACATTTAATTTTTAACTTCCACTTCCTCAAGCAATATCTTTCAAAAATTTATTTTTACATCGCCCGGAGGGTGTTTTTTTTTATTTTGCTAGTATAAATAAAGAATGAAGAATATGATTGACTTGTAAAAAAAGTAATGCAAATTACTACACTACGCAATTGACTCAGATGTGGGATTTTAGTCAGGACAGTGAATGATTATTTAAGGCCTGCCTTAACACACCAAGACAGTTGCGTTCTGATCTTGCTGACGAGGGCACTGACGTACGACGAGGAAGAAGAGGTGAGTGATCTTTGGTGAAGGACTGCTATAAAAGATTGTTGCAGGCGGCAAGGACTTGGTCAGGGGACGTTGGTAGCTGGGAGAATATCTTTTTTTGGTGGAGAGATCCGGCTGTCCAACCCGACGGATTTTCTGTTCGTTTATTATACTTTTGTTATTATGGTTTCCAATTTTCAGTAACTCCGAAAAATTTTTGAAATGTTGAAAAAAAAAATTACTTTAAAATTTTTAAATTAGCATAAAATGTTCAAGTGTGTAAATAATAAATCTTAAGTCTTGCTCCGCCCTTTCGGCTGGGGCGTTAGAATGCACCGACTACACCTCTGCAGAAGGGTAAGACTCCCCCAATGGGTCCACCTATTGGCTGTGGGTGGCGACCCGTGATGATAAGGATAGAGCCCAGGTGCATAAGCAGTTCATGACATGCAATACTCCGCTTTGGCCCTATCTTGGGCTAGACGGTCGGAGAGGCCACCTCCGATCAATCGGCTGGTCATGTCAAGCCCTAACACCTATATGATTTTCCAACCCTATTGCCCTTATGGCAAGCCCCAACCCCCTTTTATCATATGGGTTCTAGAAGGCGGTGACTGAGGGTCTACATGTCCTGGAATGACGTTAAACTCTATCTGATGGTGAGGTTCCAGTTCTGGAGGTTTGGGGAATGTAGAGTACCTCTTCATCACCATTGCTCCCTGGTCCTCTCAGATCCTGAGTGGTAGTACCTGTTAGGGTCCCATCTATGGGTTGAATAGAAAAACAGGAGTTTATAAACAAAATTGTATTATGCATTAAGAATGAATTTATTTCACAACTTTGTCGGCACTAAATGACCCACCAAGGTTGATATGCCGTAAAACAAAACAAAACAAAACAAACCAAACCAAACATTAAGTCTAGCTTTTGTTTTTCTGTCTTTTTTTTCTTTCCCATAATTAGTGTCTAATGGTTGACTGTTTTGTACATTGTTACGCCGTCCAGAAGTCACATGGACAAAGATTGTCTTTTTCCATCCTTACAATCCCTCCATCCATATCTTGTTTTTCCTCTTTCTTAGCACAAGCTGTTACTGCACACAATTCGCTAAGAATTCAACTATACTTGTACGCAATCTGGTATGTTAAGTAACTATGAAAATTACATTTGAGGATTTCCCAGCAGTAAAAAATGTAGGTCAGCTAACAGTAAAATATATGTATTTACCCAACCCCTCCACACGAACTGGATCTGACACAAGATCAATTTATAAAGAGTTTAACAGGTTTGAATTCAGAGGTTTCCTTCTCCTAGACTGATTACCTAGCCAAGGTTAAAGAGCCCAGTCTGCCTTACTATTTACTCTTAGCTGGAGGGAGAATATATGGATTCATACCCTTTATCAAGGGTATTAGCAGTATATGAAATATAAACAGCCTTGTCCAGGATTTGATCTCGGGTTGACGAGTCTATTTCCTACAACTCTAAACATTACACCATGCACCTCCCAATATAGTCTGAAATTGGACTAATACAGAATGTTTCATAAAAATTTATATCATTTCATAATCTAAGAAATTGATGGGGGCAGTACCATGGCGTAATGGCTAGTGTGCTAAAATGCGACATTGTGCCATTTTGTTTAGGACAGGTATAATTACCAACACAGGAACATGTATCATACATCAAACTGAAGCTGGTCCTCTGTGGAACACATCTCTACTTCTCCACATAGTCACCATTTGTTTCAATAGCAATGTTCCACCTTTTGAATGAGAGCATGTATCCCTGCTACCCCGTAAAATTCTGTTGACTGTTCTTTGAGCCGCCACTTCACTACAGATTTCACTTTCTCGTCACTGGAATCATGTTTGTCTCTCAAGCCCTCTTTCATGGGACTGAGGAAGTGAAATCTGTAGTGAAGAAGTGTGTTGGTAATTATACCTGTCCTAAACAAAATGGCATTACTTTTTGACCTTCCTTCGTATGTGTGTGTATCGGTCTTCCTATCTATAGCTCTGCTGATGAGGCCTAATAGGCCGAAATGTACATACAGAGATTGATTTTTCTCGATTTGTTTAGCCTTACATTTAAATAGGTATCCCCGCCTAATTAATTAATTATTAATTAATTAACTTTCAAAATTAGGTACGACTTCAATTAAACACATATTCTCCCAAAAATTGTCGGCTAAAAAAAAAGGCATATCATAAACACATCGCATGTGTATTTACTTCTCATATATATATATACATATATATATATATATATATATATATTTGTAGTTGTGCATATAAGTTGCATTTCGGGAACCAATTCTCTTTTCGACATATTAAATATGACAGAGCAGAATTGTTTATGCTGCTTTTTATAAAGTTTTACCTGTTTTTGTTGAAGTTATCTAAAAACTCTATTAATCTTTGTTTTTAATTGTATCTGGAGTCCATTCAACCATCATAGGTCATTATCAACAATGTAGATTGCAATGTTTCTGCTTGACATCCAGAAAATTGGGGTTATTATCAAGAGTTTATTATTATATAACCTTGGTCCACATTTGTTGGCCTCTTATTTGATGGTAGGAATAACTAAAAAACTGAATGAGCAATCTTTGTCTGTCATAATGAAACATGGGCACATTTCTCTCTCTCTATGTCTATCTCTCTCTCTCTATCTATCTATCTCTCTCTATCTCTCTATCTATCTCTCTCTCTCTATCTCTCTCTCTCTATCTATCTATCTCTCTCTCTATCTATCTATCTCTCTCTCTCTATATATATATATCTATCTATCTCTCTCTCTCTCTCTATATATATCTTTATCTCTCTCTCTCTATATATATATATCTATCTCTCTATCTCTCTCTCTCTATATATATATATCTCTATCTCTCTATCTCTCTCTCTCTCTCTTTCTATGTCTATCTCTATCTCTATGTCTCTCTATCTTTCTATGTCTCTCTATCTATCTATCTCTCTCTATGTCTATCTCTCTCTATGTCTATCTCTCTCTATGTCTATCTCTTTCTATGTCTCTCTATCTTTCTATGTCTCTCTATCTCTATATATCTCTCTATCTATCTCTCTATCTCTATATCTCTCTATCTCTATATCTATATCTATATCTATATCTATCTATATCTATATCTATATCTATCTATATCTATCTCTATATCTCTATCTCTATCTCTATATATCTCTATCTATCTCTATCTCTATCTCTATATATCTCTATCTCTATCTCTATATATCTCTATCTCTATCTCTATCTATCTCTATCTCTATCTCTATCTATCTCTATATATCTCTATCTCTCTCTGCATCTCTATCTATCTATCTTTTATATATAATTTTGGTTTGAAAAATACATAGGTGAGAAACTGTCAGTTACCAAGTGCTGTGGATTTTATACGTTTGCCATCCAAACTTACATATACATATATTAAGAAAACAACATGATCGTCTGTTCTTATATTGATCACTTTTATCCTTCATTATAAAACAATCTTATCCTTTCATTTATTCCTCATTATATATATTATATATATATATATATATATACACACACACACACACACACACACACACACAAATAGAAGTGTTGTACTTTTTACAGTTGCATTATAAGGTATTTTCTATTCTTTTTGGTAAAATAATAGCAACAGCTTTTACTGGCTGGGGGGTTTGAAGGCCCCACCCTCTTTATTTTTTAAGAGTCTTAGGTTAGGAATAGGAGGTGTGTGTATTAGTGCATCAGTTGTACACCTTTTAATGTAGCTCTCTCTCTCTCTCTCTCTCTCTCTCTCTCTCTCTCTCTCTCTCTCTCTCTCTCTCTCTCTTTGTGGTCATATTACATCATTTTGGTATCATATTAGCCCTTTACATAAGTGATGTTCTTTTTCTTTTTTTTATCATTTTTTTTTTTTTTTTTTTTTTTTTTTTTTTCTTTTTTTACTTTTTTTTAGCTATTTATATTCCCTACCAATAGCTTTTTATTATTATTATTATTTTTTTTTATTATGTTGTCTCCCTCCAGGTTACTCACTTTCAGAACTGTTTCTTACATCTCCCTTTTGTTTTGTGATGCTGTTTCTCAACTATTCAAGCAAAAGTGACCTTTATGTCTCTTACCCTCTTTGTAAAGTTCAGCATTATTCTTTGCTTTCATAGCCATTTTTTTTCTTTTTTTTTTCTTTTTTTCAATTTTAATGTAAGTAAATAACGTTGGCCTTCCGAAATGAAAGAATTGTTCAAATGAATAATTTTTTTTCTGAAAATTGAGATCTCACATTGTTTGGTTGCTTTCTGGTTTTTTTTTTAAGTGGAAGAATTGTAATGTAGGTAGTCTTGACTTATACATAAACAGAAATATAATAACCTTAACTAAGTCAGTATATAAAAAAGAGATCAAAACTTTGTTCTATTTTAGAAATTTGTTTCTAATAAAGTTTAACAACAACAAAAAACAAGTAAAAATAAAGAGCAAAATATTACATTCAGTATTGTTTCAAAAATCTTAATAGTAACTAATTATTACCCATAAGTACCAGTTTAGCTCAGTCGGTTGGTCGGTCGGTCGGTTGGTTGGTTGGATTTTACGGCATGTCAACCCTTGTAGGGTTATTTTATACCAAAAACATTTTGTCTGATTCTTTCTTGTTGGGTATTTAATTAAAAAAAATTTTTTATTTTTTTTTTTTTAAACACATCTTTTAAACTCATTTTTGATCTATTTTCCTATAGAGGTGACCCTAACAAGTTCTAACTACCATTCTGGTCAGAGTTGACAACTCAGTCGGTAGAGCCTTTGCCTAGGAATATCAGGGTTCCAGGTTTGATGCTAGTCCTCACTAAACGAGTAACACTGCTTGTGTAATCTGATCTGTGCAGTAAAGTGGTGCTTCATCTCAGCAAAAACAATCTCAATCTGATCCATCTGGTAAAGTGGGGAGCTGATGGTAGGTATAGTGCTCCACCTCACCCAAAACTATCTCCCTGGTTTAGCACTGGCGAAAAAGGGGATAGACTCCTTTGCTGTCCAGCTGATACCAACAATTATCAACCCATAACAAAAAATGAATGGATATACAGTGGTATCTTGACCTTTGAGTTTAATTCGTTCAATTTGTAAGTTAATTTCCTCATATATCAAATCGGTTTTCCCTATTGGAATAAACTAATCTGTTCCAGTCCCCCCCCCCAAAAAAAAAAACATTAATTTTTTGTTTAGGTTTTTTTAAATAAGAAAAATAGCAGTGTATTGTATAAAAAGAAGGAAAAAAGACCCCTGAAAGTTTTTGATTGTAGTGTTGTCTTTTGATTACACAAAATAAATTTCATACTGAAAAAAAATAAAATGACTGAAAGAAAAACAAAAAATCTTTGAAAAATCAAAGTAGCATTAAAAATGCTTGGGAAAAAATGAATATCATAAATTTTTTTTTTTAGTTCTAAATATTTGTAAGAATAACTTTATAGTTTTGAAATTTTGTTTTGACAAAAAATGAACATCTTTAGAATTATTCCTGTTTTATTGTTCGCTTTATTATTTAAACACGTTTCATTCCCACCATTAACCAAAATAATCAAGAATTAAACTTTCTTAGTTGTCTATGGTATTTATTGTCACATGGTGGGCTGAATGTATTATTCTGGTATAAGTAATATCATCAGATTCTCCAGATTTCCAGAACTGGAGCCTCACCATCAGATGGTGTTTAGTGTCATACCTACAACACCCCTTGGGGAAGAGGCTTACTTTTATGCAAGGGATACAGTTAGTATATTCTAAGCCCCACCAACCGGGCATTCCAGAATTATATAAAGTATATACCAACCCCTCCGCACGAGTAGGATGCGATACAAGGACAATTTCTTAAGCAGAGTTTAACAGGTTTGAATTCAGTTTTCCTTCTCCTAGAACGGTTGCCTGACCAAGGTTAAAGAGCCCAGTCTGCTCTGCTATTTACCCATAGCTGGAGGGAGAATAATTGGATGCATACCAGCCTCATCCAGGATTTAAACTTGTGTTGTTGAGTGTTGTAACTCCAGTATCAGTTAGCAGAGAAATAATTGGAAGAAACACAACGAGCATTAAGGATAGGGTGGGGGGAAGGTTTACTAAGCAAAGATACAAGGTGAACAGAGTAATTAATAATTGCTAGGTTGAATTAACAAGTCCCGTGAGATCTCCTTTCTCTCTTCCGAGTTTTCATCAGACATGATTTCATTATCATTATTTAGGTACTATATGACACCGAGTCCATTTCTTTGACGATAACCATTACACAGTGAGTGTCTCTACAAATTGTATAAAGTATAAATCCATGATAGTCCAGATATTTGTATTAAGATTATAAGAAATTTTATTTGAATTATTTTTTTGTTGCTTACTTTTTGAAATTTAAGCAAATATTTCTGGTGTTGTTTTCTTCTATTGGTGGAAGTACCGAGTACCCTGCTTAATGTTTATTATTAGTCTTGAGTTAGTGATATGTGCTTATAGTAATTAGCTTAGGTTTACACTTTCTCTCATCAACTAGACAAGATTATTTTTCCAAGATCATATTACATTTTATTTATAGGTCTGGAATAAGAAGAGAATTTATGTATGTACGGTGTATATTAAATCAGGAAGAAGATAATGACTATGGTGGTCTGGGTGGTGGTGGTCTTCTATATAATAATTCTTAGATTTTTTTTTTTCTATAGTAAACTATATGACCAAAATGTTTTGGATATCTTGGGATGCTGCATGCTGTCATGAACAAATCCTGGAAGCAACACTCCACAAAAAAACGGTAGCGGTATGGCCACTTGAGGAAGAATGAACTCATAAGGGACATTCTCCTGTGGACACCTATACATCGACATACTAGTGTAAGTTGACCAGCCAAAACATATCAATCAGATTTGTCTGGATTCTGGATGCCATGTAGAAGATAGGGACAGATGGTGAGAGAGAAACATGTGAATCCATGCTGTCAGCACAACCTGACATATATATATATATATATATTTTTTTTGGGGGGGGGAGAATATGTGCTTAATTGAAGTCATACCTAATTTTGAAAATTAATTAATGGATAATTAATGAATTAGGCGGGCATACCTGTTCAAATGTAAGGCTAAACAAATCGAGAAAAAAATCTCAATATCTGTATGTACATTTTGGCTAAGGCCATATCAAACACATTGTTTGTTTACTTCTCATATATATATATATATATATATTATATATATCAGTGATTTGGCCAGTACATTTGCGAGAAGCACTAGATCATCTGTGTAGTTTGTATCTGTAAAGGTTTATACAAATGTTTGAGTTGCAGCATCTCTTCTTGGAATAGAGAAATCCTATGCAGACTAAAAACTGACTAGATTAATTTAGTGAAGTTATCGTTCATTTTAAATTTTCTGTTAGACAAGTTTTGAATTCTATTTCCTTGTGAAAAAGATATTTATCCTTCAGTAAAGATGATTTATTTCCTATTAAGCCTACTTATGTACATACTTAACTAAATTGAATAGTACCTTTTGTTTAGGCTGAAAAAAAAAAAAGAGAAAAACTGATTCCTTATCTGAATAACAGCCTTGTTGGTTAGTGGTGATCTTAAATTTGACTCTCACAAAAGTTATGAGTAGAGAAACTCACTTATTACCTCAGTTGAAGTACTTTTTATAGTTTTCAGAAGGGTCATTAACAACAATGGATTCTTCAGTTAAACAAAATTTCGACTGGCTCATTCTCCGACCTTCCATGAATTAACACAGGTGAACAGAACAGAATGACATTATGTTACTGGTGCCTCAAAAAAATGTCTAAACCAGACAAGTATGGAATTCAACTTGATTTGCCTTTCACTGTTCAACAGAAACCGGGGGGGGGGGGTGGATATGAATTTGGGTGTTATGTGAAAAGATATGAGAACAACTTCTTGTAAAAAAAACAAAAAAAAAAAAAAAACTTTGACATTTTTGCTTTGTTTTGAACAGCTCTCTTTCCTTATGGAGATATATATTAACTCTGAGGAAGGCCGGAGAATGAGTCAGTTGAAACATCAACGCGTCTACTTGTGTTGTTTGTAAGTGTTTTATATCTGGACGAGAATGGATAGAAAGAATAAAAGTGTTAGATAACTTTTAATGATTGAGTGATTTTTTAACAGCATGTCAACATGTCTAGGGTTATTTCATGCCCTTGGGAAAATATGTTCTAAGTATATTCATATTTAAATTTTTTGTGTAGTTGTTTCTGAAGAGTTTAAAAATTTTTTTTCTTTTTATTGCACACAATACTATTGAATACAAATAAGTTTCAGTTAGTGTAGGGTTGCAGAATATCGTTTCCTAATGTAGAAAAAAAAAGGTAACCGCACGTTGAATAAGGTGTGGCTGCTTATAGGCAAAAAAAAAAGAAAGAAAAAAAAGGATAGGATGACATAAAATGTAGGGGGGCTGGAATAGTGAAAAAAAACAACCCAACCAAACGAACCCTTAAATATATAAAATTTCACCTAGTCTATGCTAAGGTTGAATGAAGGCCCCATATTTCTAAGGGTGGGAATTTTGGCATGTATAGGAGTGCATTAGCCTTTAGGGTTATGTAGGTGCTCTGTATGAGGAGTTTTTTATTTGTTGACTGGTTTCACTACTTGATAAGCATTATAAGAGTAGTTTGGTATCTTTTACAACATAAGCACAATGCCCTTTAAAAGTAGATGTTTTCTATAAAACAAGACATGCTATATATATATATATATATATATATATATATATATATATATATATATATAGTATGTCTTGTTTTATAGAAAACATCTACTTATATATATATATATATATATATAATCAAATATTAGATATTATGGATTTAATATCCCGTAACTAAAATTACTTAAATTTAAAGTTACTTTAAATCTGCTCTACTATTTTAGCATTGAGCACCTTCATATGCTAATACTTTTTACATTCATTCTCCAGTCATTTTCTCTCTTTCTCTCTCTCTCTCTCTCTATCTATCATACACACACATATATATATATATTAGACAAAACATGACCCATACGGTCACCCATTGAGCTTTGAGTAGATAATTGGGATTAGGAAAATGAGTTTGCAAACTGTATTAAATTTAAAGAAAAAAAATACAGCCTGAAAATTAAAAAAAAAAATATTAAAATCATTTTGTAAGATTTCTAAGAAAGGGAACGTTTGACCTAATTTAAATTTATTAAGAGCCAAGATGTTGGCTAGGTTGGCTGTTTATGAAACTTAACATACAAATCCATTTAACTCTCCAATCTCTCTGCTCTTACTGAGAAACTAACATATAACGAGAGGTAATGAAGGGGAGGAGGAAAGTGGCATGCAGAATGTGAGTAAGAGATGGGTCAGTTTTTTATATAATTGAAAATTAAGACTAATTAGAATCAATTAAAATGGAATTTTTCAAATCTAACTCCATCCTAAAACTAAGGAATAATTCAGTATAACTTTCATGTCATTAAACTAAACAGTAAAAAAGCCTTTAGGAGACAAACATTGATTCACTCAGTTTTAATATAATATATAATATATAAGATTCTGTATGTATGTATGTATGTTTGTTTGCACCACTACTGAGCACATGTTCTTTTTATAAAGGAAAATGTGTGGTGACCAGCCAAGACCAAAGTTCAACAAAATGCATACCCTATTTTTGTCAGAGGTAGTTAAAAAGCTTCTTACCCCTCATTTTCCTTAAGAAAAGCTAAATAAAATATTATTAAATAAATCAATGATCTATTAACAAATCATTTTAAAAATGACTAAAAAATAAAACAAATTAATAAAGAATAAAACATAATAAAAAGCAAATAAACAAGAGAAGAAAAAAATACAAACAAGAATAATAATAAAAATAAACAACTTAAAAACAAGAATATATAAAGAAAAAAAGATAAAACAGATATTTTTTAAAAAAGAATTTTTAATAATTTATATATATAGATATAGATAAGAGATTTATATCTATCTTTTTAAATCCCGGGCAATGCTGGTTTGCTCTGCTAGTTGTCATATAAAAAGTATCAGGCAAAGATAGGTCATGTAGAAAAGTAAAAAGAATAGACCATGGGAAATTGAAGTAAGAATTAAGGTGATGCCATTAGAATCAAAAGATTTTGTCTGGTAAAGTACAGGTGAATTTCTATTGAACTGATGAAATAATAATAAAAGCTTTCAATAAATTTTGTTGAATGAAATGGAAGTTTTCTTCCAATTCAGATTAAATGAAATTATAATGGAAGTTTTATGGAAGTGCAAGTGTAATGGTTAGTTGTAGGAAATGGAATAGTCGACCCGAGTTCAAATCCTAGACAAGGCTGTTTGGATTTCACTTTGCTGTAATATTCTTTCATATATATATAAAAGCTTTACTAAAGATTTAGTAGTATATATTTTTTAATATTTTTTCCTAACAATGATTCTTTTCAATTGCTATGTGAAATGCAAACAGCCTCATCCAGGATTTGAATTTGGGCCACTGTGTCCATTTCCTACAACAAACACTGTTACACCAGGCCTGAAGGTGTGTGTGTGTGTGTGTGTGTGTGTGTGTATATATATATATATATATATATATATATAATATATATATATATATATATTTACCAACCCCCCCACAAGCATGATGAGATAAAAGATAAATTTCTTAAGCACAGTTTAACAGGTTTGAATTCAGAGTTTTCAATCTCCTAGCCTGGTTACCTAGCCATGGTTACCTAGCCCTACTGTTTACCATAGTTGGAGGGACAGTAGTTGGATGCATACTTTTCCCAAGGGTATTAGTGCTCCTACGACTCTAACCATTACACCACATGCCAAGATGTATATATGTTAGTTGAAAATTTACTGATGGATATTGCCATTCTGGCTTGCATTGTTTTTTTTGTTTTTTTTTGCTTATATGTATATATGATAACAGACTCTCCTGTTGGCATGATGTAATATATGTATTTACGCAATCCTTCTGCCCGAGTAGAATGGGACACAAGGTCAATTTTTTAACCGGACTTAACCGTTCATCACCATTACTCCCAGGTCCACTCTGACTTGGAGTAGTACCTGTTAGGGTCATATCTATGGGTTAAAGAGAAAAAATGTTTATAAAAAAAGAAATTGAGTACCCATCAAAAATGAATTTATTTCAAAACTTTGTTGGCATTAAATGACCCACTAAGGTTGATATGCTGTAAAACCAACCAACAAACAAACAGAATTCAAAGTTTTTCTTTTCCTAAACCAGTTGCCAAGGTTAAAAAGTCCAGCTTGCCCTACTATTTGCCCATAGCTGGATTCATACCTTTCGCAAGTAGGACATTACTCCCGGGTCCACTCTGACTTGGAGTGGTAGTACCTGTTAGGGTCATATCTATGGGTTAAAAAATGTTTATAAAAGAAATTGAGTACCCATCAAAAATGAATTTATTTCAAAAGGCAAGGCAAGCACTATATGAAAAGCAAACAGCTTTGTCCACAATTTAAACTCTGATCACAGTGTCTATTTCGCATGATGATAACCGTTACACCACTAGCACCTCCAAAAATGTATATATGTTGGCTGAAAATTTACTGATTATGTCTGTAATTATTATTTATTGTAAGTTGAGTTTGATGAACAAAAATGTGTTCTTTATTTATTTAGTGCTAAATAGAGTAAATAGCTTTTTTATTCATATCTGTGGACCAGAAATACTTATATAATGATTTTGCAAATTGTTATATTAGAAAAATTTGAAGTCCTGTATATAGTATAAATCTTAATTTCATGCTATTTCATGGACATTGAACATTGCAAATTTGTTAAAAATCTGATAAACCATACAATGGACACATGATTATGGACCAGAATTTCACCAGGAAATGATTTATGACCTAAATAGTCCTATGTTGGAAAAAATGAATATTTAATAGACTTTTGACACAAAAGCACAAAAAGTACATAAAAAATGATATCTAAAAGCTGGTATTGAAAGAGTATTAATAGCACGAACTAAAGGAAGTGAATATATGTATTTTGGCTTTGATTTTTGCTTCTATCAATAGAATTATCACCTGTCATGTATCTGATATTTATACTGGAAATTATCATAGGCGACAAAATATTAACAATTTAAAGAAAATTCTGATTATAAATGTTTTCCAAATATCTGAATCAGAACTGAATAAAATCACTTTATAGATTTAGCATGTAAATTCTTGTTTTAGAATATGAGTAAGTAAAAATAAGTAAAGTCATCGGGATGGCCTAATGTCTGTATCAGCCAGACAATGAGGGAGTCTATCCCCTTGTCACTAGCGAAGGCCGGTATGAAACCAGGAACCTTGTGATTCCTAGCCGAACACTCTACCGACTGAGCTAAACCGACCCTGTTTCCAGATATAGAAAATATTTGGGTGTCTTTTACTTTAAAAAAAAAAAAAATGTATTTTTGAGGAGTATAACCTTATAATCTGCTTGTAAAAAATTAAAACTTTTCTGAAATCTAAAAATCAGAACATTTCTAATATTTATTTTCTTAAATTAGCCTATACCTTATCTAGAAAACCATTTTAAAGATTGCACCAGAATTTTCCTGATAAAATTTGCATGCAAAAATTTTCCCATTAATTTCTCAATAAAACTGTCAACTTCAAAATACTGAAACTTTTTAGCTGAAAATGATAAAAAATAAAAAAAAAACAAAACTGTTTGCCCCAAAATTCAAGATTAAGAATATGCACCTATCCTGTTACATTAACAATCTTCAAATATAGACAATGTCTGGCACAAGGCCACTGTGGGGTATATTGTAATTTGAATTAAATCAATTATTATATTTTTCTTTTAGTAAATCCTATTCAAGAAATGCCAGTAACATATAAATATCTAGGGAAATTCTTTGTTTTATTCATGCTTTGCTTATAAAGGTTTGCTGCAACCCTGTGTTGAGCAAGTTAATCAGTACTTTTGCTAACTCCATTTGAAGTTAGTTTGTGTCTCTGTTTGACATTTTAGCAGTTTGAAGGCGTTTTTATCAACAAGTTAATGCAATATGAAAGCGATATTTTACAATCCTCCCCAGGTTTTTTATCGACACATACATATAATATCCCCCCCCCTTTTAAAATATCTTTGACTGAGTTTTGAAAATAAAAACAATCAATACATTAAACAAATAAAAATCGGAATATTTACATATTCTTTTTTATTTTAATTAAAGTGTTGCTATAAGGTTTGTAACTAGCACCGTTCACTTTTTCAGCAGGCACCACCTAGCATATTTTAGGCAGGAGGCTGGGACAACAGCATTCTAAAAAAACAAACTTTTTCTTTCGTAAAGTCATGGTCAGATAAGTAAATAAATAAGTCACAAGAGAAATTTGAAGCAATAATCAGATTCTAATGAGAAAGTTTAGAGATATCCATAGAAAAATAATAGTTTAAGTTTGTTTATATGTGAGTTCATTTTTAAACTAATTTACATATAAATAAATCTGAACTAATTAAATAAAAATATAAAGAATGATATTATAAAGAAAATCAATTCCAAATAAGAATAATATTTGCTGGGACGACAGCATCTGAAAATCACAAAAAAAAAGGACCCCAAAAAACCCTCAATTTTTTACAATGTGTTTCTAATATGTATATTTTCAGGGTCACTTATTATGTCCTCTGTTATTCAATGAAGCATTATAAAGATATTAACACCTTGGCTTAAATTATTATTGTTAATGCCAAATTATTTAAAAAAAAAACAAAAACAATCTGTAATCTATTGATTTTATATGGAATGTTTTTTTATTTCGTGTTAAGAGATTAGGATATTTTGATAGTGATTTGTCAGTCAGTATTTTGAGTTCAGTTGAGAGTTCAAATCTTATTGGTATTGATTATATTGCTATGATTGTTGCTTAAGTATGGACTAATTAAGGGCCGGTTTAGCTCAGTTGGTAGAGTGTTCCTGGTTCCTGGTTCGATACTGGCCCGCACCAACTCAGCGTATGAGTAGCACAGGGATCTTTTCGGTAAAGTAAGGAGCTAATAGTAGGTGTGGCACTCCATACCAGATGCAAAAAACAATCTCCTTGGTCTAGCGCTAGTGAAAAGGGGATAGACTCCCACGCTGTTTGGCTTATACCGACTTTAGGCCACCCCAACGACTTTATTTAATTTATGGACTAACTATAGACAGATTATTGATCATATGGAAATATGATCTCTCTGATAAGATGAAGTGAAAATTCTTCCAGGTTGTATCCGTGTCATAGAAGGGAGGATCAAAGTGTAGTATCTGTTCCAGATTCTATGTTTTGAGACTTGCCTTCTATACCCGGCCTTGGCTGGGGGTCCAGTGTGCTTTGGCCTCTGGACCGGTAAAGTACAATTAATAGCATCGATCCAAGGGGGCCATGCCCCCCAGATCATTGCAATTTTTATGTGCCCACGTAAAAATGAGACCTTGTGTCCAGCCCTCATAAGTGGGATGAGCAGGCAAATACCCTTACCTTTCATACCCAGCCTCGGCTGGGGGTCCAGTGTGCTTCGGCCTCTGAACCGATAGAGTACAATTATTAGCGTTGTTCCCAGGGGGCCTGCCCCCTTGACTTAAAGGAGCAGGGCTGGGTTTATTGCCCAGTGCCTTGAGGGGGAATGCCGAGGGAATCAATGCAATTTTTGTTCTTTTCCACCCATGAGCTTCGGCTTGTGGGTGGGCCCACATTAAAATGAGGCCTTGTGCCCAGCCCATACAAGTGGGGTATGAGGCAAATACCCTGTATCATGTCAGTACTGCACCACTTGGATTCTTACAAAATGCTTGGAGAAAAAGCTAGATGGGAACTGTGCAAGAGTGCTACATGCTGTCTTGAACAAATCCTGGAAGCAGCATTCGCACAAGGGATCAGCTTTATGGCCACTAGCCTCACACAAGCCATCTGGATGAGACAAACAATACATGCTGGATGCTGCTAGAGAAGCAGGGATAAACTAGAAGTGATGCTCTCCTGTGGACAGCTATTCATCAGTCTGGGTCGGCCAGTGGGTGCCTACATCAATAAACTTTGCTGGATGCTGTGTATAGGACTTTCCAGGAATGGTGGCTGATAGGGGCAGGTGATGAGAAAGGGTCATGGAGATCTGTGTTGTTGGCATGACATGATGATGATGATGATAAAGGATCAGATTTTTGTATGTAAACATAGCAAAGCAAAAATGGCACATTGTTGTGAGATTTTGATAGCTCAATAGTTGAAATTCTCTATATTGCAATTTAATAATAAAACAGGGTAGTCAGTGTTTGTGCTCACCCTAGTTATAATTTTGCTAAGGGAAATAACTTTTAGATACAAATTATAGAATACTTCCCCTTGTCTATTTATTCATCTGCAATTAATTATAAGTTTTATAAAAGAATTGAACTAGGAACCTTGTGGTTTCTAGCCGAACGCTCTACCTACTGAGCTAACAGGGATCTGTGCGGTAAAGTAAGGAGCTGACGCAAAAACAATCTCCTTGGCCTAGCGCTAGTGAAAAGGTGATAGACTCCCTCGCTGATTGGATGATACCGACATTAGGCCACCCCAATGACTTTACTTATTTTTTTATAAAAGCTTACAACAACACTGAGTTTGATATATTAATATATTAATGTGGTGAATGTTTTTAAGTAACTTTAGTTGTATTTCCCCAAGATTTTCATTAACCATTTTTGGTTCTTGCATCTGTGTCGGTACTGTATTATATATATATATATATATATATATATATAGTATTATAGTGTGTACAGAAATAACCTACTCAATTTTCACCATAAGAGTCCTTATGGCGAAACTCGATTAGGTTATTTCTGTACACACTATAATACTAAATCCGCTCTACTTACGTATTGAGCACTTTATATTTGTTATGATTCTGACTTATCCGAGTAACACTTATACCAACCAAATATTGAGACTAATCCAATATTTTTTCTGGTAAGTCATTTCCTATATATATATATATATATATATATATATATTTGAGAGAAATTTTTACAATGATTACAGTTTTGTGTGATACCCAGGACACCCCCTTTTTTTTAGGAGGATATCTTCTCTACTTTAAGGGATACGGTCAGTGCATTCTAAGGCCTGTTGACAGGGTGGGCTCTCAAGTTGGATGGAAAAACAAATACTTTTAAGTTTAAACGACAGGTATTTTTACCCTAAAATGATATAGGTGTTTGGAAAAACAGGTAAAACAAGTAATCAACAGATGTCTCATGTTAAAAAAGGTAAATATATTTAAATCTTATCTTGTAAGTCATGACTCAGACTTCTAAACTGAAGCAAACTGATTCATTTCTGTCAAAAATATAAATTTATCTTTTTGGAAAAAAAACAAATGAGTTGTCCTGTTTGAGAAATCAGGTGATATCTATTATATTAAAGGCTTTTTTTTCCTATTTAGTTTAATGACAAAATTCATATCAAAATATTCCATAGTTCTAGGATTGTATTATGTTTAAAAAAAAAAAATCCATTTTAATTGGTTCTAATTTGACTCACATTCAGTCTGTCACTTTCCCTCTCTCTATGTGTATTTTGAATACCTCCTCATTATATATGTTAGTTTCTCTGTGAGTGTAAAGAGAATGATCTAGAGAGTGCGAAATGTTTACTTATAAATATAGTACACACACACACATATATATATATATATATGTGTGTGTGTGTGGTATAGTAAGAAATTTGAAAAACAGGTTTAAATAAAATGAATGGTAAGTTTATTAGCCGACGCTGCAGTATTGCGATCTGTTGAGTAGATCTTCTTCAGGGCATTATAAGGAAAAGTAAAAAAATTTTTATCACAGAATAACGAGAACAACTGCGATAGTCCTTGTTTATCAATCTGTTCCAAGTTTGAAGAAGGAACGCTGGAAAGGTAGACGGTTTGAAATATAACGTCTAATATTCTTATTTTATGGTGTGTGTGTGTATTGAAAAATGACATTAAGCCTTTTTTAGGTGTAAAGATATATATATATATATATATATGCAAACTTATATAAATGATGTATTTAACATATCTTTACTCTTGTATGCATAACTGTATATACACTTTTGTAGTTGCAGTCAATTTTGACTGCTGTTCGGCTAGAAAACACAAGATTCCGGGTTCAATACCAGCCCTCGCCAACTCAGCGTATTAGTAGCACAGGGATCTGTGCGGTAAAGTGAGGACCTGATGGCAGGCGTGGTGCTCCACCATAGATGCAGAAACAATCTCCTTAGTCTAGCACTAGTGAAAAGGGATAGACTCCCTCGCTGGTTGGCTGATACCGACTTTAGGCCAAACATTTCTTTTTATTTAAGGAGATCTTCAGTTGACCCCCCCGTTGTTCAGTTTCTCGATCTGAAGAGCCATTGATTCCTTTATTCTTTTGTATTTCTATGTGAAGAGAAAAAGTCAGAAATGTTAAATCTTTTTAGATGATTTCTCTCTTATGCAGAAGAAGAAGAAGAAGAAGAAGCTGACATATAAACTGATCTTTCTTCTCTCTTGATTCTTTTGATTCTTTCTGCTTGAGGAACGATCAAGTTTTTCCTGACATGTCTCTGAGCAAAGCTCAAATCACTCATCCAATATCTTCTAAACACTCAAAGGATGGGGGGGGGGTGGGGAATGAAATCGGGTCACAACACATGTCCCTTTCCTATCCCTGTGTTTTGCGTGTCACGCTTCCTGAATGTTATTTATAAAATTCTATTTGTCATATGAGCTGAACTCTGTCACTGACATAAAGTAGATATGAATTTTTTTTATCTCTTTCTGTATTTCCTAACCTCTGACCTCCACAACTCTCTCAAATATTAAGCTGGAATTAAGAAGAAATAAAACAGTGGCATTAAGAAAAGAAAAAAAATCTCCCTCAAATGTAATTATAACTTTTAATAAGACATACAACTGTTTCATTTATTTATATACTCACATAGAAAAATGTCACTTGTATCAAAATATATATGTAGTATATTATATAAGACCTATAGTATTTAGTCATAAGTACCGTAAATCCTTGAGTGTAATCCACACTTTTTCCCCAAAATTTAAAGGTCAAAATCCCTAGTGCGTACTATATACAAGGTTAAAAATGAAAAATATTTTCTAAGCAATGTCCGAGTCTCTATTTGCTGTCCGGCAATGTTTATTCAGGCACATTTTGTGATGTCGGGCACGAAAAAAAATATTTCTCCTACATATTATACTCAAGGGCGGACTATACTCAAGGATTTAAGGAAAAGAGTTATGGGTCTACCATGGTTTCAATCCAAATGATTTCATCAGGACCCTACCCTATACTTAACTAAGTCAATGTAATTCCTTAGTAAAACTATTGCTCTATGTTTTTAATATATTGAGTACATTTGGATAATTTACTAATACTACTGCAATGAAAAGGTTAACGCAGTAATTGGATACTATATATATATATATATATATATTCCTCAGGGCGGTCTAATGTCAGTATCAGCCATGCAGCGAGGGAGTCTATCCCCTTTTCACTAGCGCTAGACCAAGGAGATTATTTTAGCATCTGAGGAGGAGCGCCACACCTACCATCAGCTCCTTACTTTACATTCTTATTTTATATGATATACATGGCACTGATGCTTATAGCTTTTCTAATTTAGTGTGTCCTGGGATGCACATATTTGATTTGAATGAGTTCCGGGAAATTTGATGGGTCCCAACTAAAGCTATTTAATAAATTGTAGAGTTTTTATTAATGAACTGAAGAAACCACTAAATCCTGTGACATTAACTTTATTTATTAACAGATGATTTTTAGTTTTTTTTTTTGTTTTTTTTTAAATTATAAAACTAACCCCTAACCCTAACAACAACCGGATTTTGACGGTGTAAATGAAAAACGTGCTTATGAATCGAGATCGCAAAAGGGGTGCCTAAAGGTCATATGGTCCTAATATTATTCTGAAGTTACAACATCACCTATTACCAATGCCCTGATGATGGTTTAATCTACAAACCAAAATGTTTTAACATTGGTTAATACTTCTATTATAAAATCTTACCCTGAAGAACTTGTTTTTTCATATTTTATATATATATATATATATATATATATATATGTTGAATTTAACAAAAATTCCAAATGCTAGAAGCTTTATATATAAAACAATACAAACCATCCTTAAACAAAATTAATTTCCAATGCAGTACACACATTTTAAAATGCCTATAGCACCTTTCCCATTAATTCTCCTTCCAGCCTTCACATCCATTAATATAATTTTAAAAAAACTGGAACACATCACACCTGATGATGGCACTTCGAAGTGACGAAAGTACTCGGGACATAAACTTTGGTGGACTAATCCACGAATTCCACCCTAACATTAAAAAGTTGGCCAGAAAACTTGAAAAAATCACAAAAAAAATTGTTAGACAGGAGATGTCTTTTGTTTAATTCAACATGCATAAATGAAAGAATGCTGCCCAAATACACACACACACACACACACACACACACACACACATATATATATATGTATTTTGGCAGCATTTTTTCTTTTATACAAGTTTTGTTGAACTGTACAGACAATTCCTGTTGGACAAGTTTTTGGTTGATCTGTTCCAATTTTCGGGCCATCTTTTTGGTGTCGGGGTGTAACTGGTATAACAGTCCACCAAAGGTTTCAAAACGAGCGCTTTCGGCAATACAGTTTGGTATGGTACCATTCCTACAACCTCCCACTACCAATGGTTATTACCTCCCACTTCTAATTCCTTGCTACTACTTGTTCTCGTTAAAAACGAGACACAAAACCATACCATCGTTTTCCTACCTGAGGATGGCAACAAAACTTATATATATATATATATATATATATATATATATATAAAGAAAAAGCTTTAAAGATTGGTCATTTTGTGGTTGTAGATCTATTTCTATCACAGGTAACTTTATTGAAAATGGTGAACTGAAAATTCATGAGACTTTGTATACAATTTTTCTGGGAAGTCTTGAAAGGTTTCAGTTTCAGTTCTTCTTATCGTCTTAAGGGTGGGTGGGGTTTATGACTGGGGATTAATTAATCAGGTGGTGGGGATGGTGTCACTATGGGTGGTTTTTGTGTGTGTGTGTTTCCTGTCTCTTAGTTATTGCATGTATAATTCTGTTATCAGCCAAGCATAGCATTCTTACTGGATGATTCACACAGAAATATCTTGGGTAGATTGATTATATGTAAATCTCAATGTTATGTTCGTCTAGTAAACACCTTTTTAAATTTCTTAATTACACTGACCTGAAGCAAAAGACCCAGATTCTCCTAATATACAGAAATTCTTGCAATTACCAAATGTAATAAATGTTCTTACATTCACATAGTTCCAAAGTGGTAATTCTTGTTTGCATATTTTTCTTCTTTTATATGAGAGATGTTTAAGAGAACAAGTTTCTTGTTTACTGGCTAAAATAAACCATATCAGGTCATTAACTCTATTGAAGTCTGTTGGTTTGAATAACAGCAGCTAAGTACAACTTAAGCAGTGTCCAAGACAGCTGGTACATATAGAAATCAAGAATGACCCATTCATGAATTTGGGTGATTTGGGTCATTCCATTCCTTAAGTTCTGATTGGCTGCTTGACTTGAATGACATTATGGAGTCTTATATATATCCTGTCATTCTGCAGTAGACTTTGTGACATTCGGGTTTGTATTTAAGTTACAATCGTTTGTTGCCTTGTCTTCCCAGTTCGACGGTAATTGGAACTTTAATTATTCTTCAAACTCTTAACATCCTGTTGAGAATTTTCCAAGTCCAGAGCCCCATTCCTATAAGGATTTATCAAAAAATGGCTAAAAATGGCCTTTTCATTTAAAGTTACCTGTTATTTCCCTTAAATCAAAGACTTCTAAATCTTACATTTAAACAAAGGCTATTGTTTGGGGTAGATTAGGAAAATGAATGTGACTTCTGGCCGGGTGGAATGAGGCGGTATAGGACATTAAGATTTAAGAAGCTTTGACAAAGAAAAGGAAAGATATTCCCTCTGCCTTATAATACTTGTTACATTTATATATATTTAAATGACAAGGGGAATCCTGTGTTAACTACAATGTCATAAGTAAGTAAATTTGGCGGGCAGCCTAATGTCGGTGTCAGCCATACAGCAAGGGAGTCTATCCTCTTTACATTAGCGCTAGTCCAAAGAGATGATTTTAGCATCTGAGATGGAGCGCCACACCTACCATCAGCTCCTCATTTTACCGCACAGATCCCTGTGCTACTCATATACCAAGTTGGCATGAGCCAGTATCGAATGATATGATTCCTAGGTGGAGGCTTTACCGACTGAGCTAAACCAGTGTTGTAGTCCAGCACATTAGCCACAAAGCCATGGGGACCCCCCCTTTCTATTTTATTTTGTTGTTTCACAACATATGTTGGTGGTATAGCATTAGAAGTTGAACTTTCCCATCAATAATCCATTTTTTTTTATTATCTTGGTTACAGATAGCAACTGCATAGCAGTCTAGCAAAATAACACTTGGCATTAAAGTAGAAGTGAATAACTGAATTCCTCCATTCAAGAGAGAGAAAAAAAATTGCACCCATTGACATACATTAATATTTGCTGAACAGTAGAGCTGAAACAGTGGATGGTGAGCACAATTAGGCAGTGGGTAATGTGTTTCAGCAATGGTGACAATAATGTGAGTGACAAGGCATGTTCAGCGGACAACCCCAGCAAATGGAAGATTACCTCAATCAGTTCATCTGCATTAATCTGGCCAATGAAAGATTTAAACAATGTCACTGTCATCGCTGCTCGTTCACTTCTGTTGATGCTGATTTTTATGAGCAATGCATGCAGGCTCTTGCTCATCATTGATAACTATATGTAAAAATAGTGTTTTGTTAGCTGAAAACTTGCTCTATCTTGATGCAGGTTTTATGGGCAAGGCTTTTGTAGCTGAAAACTTGCTCTATCTTGATGCAGGTTTTATGGGCAAGGCTTTTGTAGCTGAAAACTTGCTCTATCAAATGGTGTTACCTGTATCTGTTGTTTCTCATAAAATAAATAGAAGGCATTAATTTTGGAGGGACTCTTCTAATAAATATTATAAGACAGACGTAATACCAGATATGCTGATAGATACACGTCCAGCGTCCCTGATGCACAAAAATCTAAAAGGACGCAGTAAAATCATATCCATGCATCCCAGTGTTTTACTTTTTTTCCCTCACCATTTCAAGCTAATTGTAAATACATTTCAATAGTTCCTTAGAAATGAATTACACAGAATAGGTTACAAGGTAGAAGTTAGACAGCTTTAGTTGGGACCCATCAAATTTTCCCGGGGACTCATTCAAAGCAAGTATGTGCATCCCAGGACGCACTAAATCAAAAAGCTATCAGCATCACTGTTGTACTGTAATTATTTGTGTATAATATGCACTTTTTAACTATCGGCTACAAAATTAAAAAACAAAAAAAAACATTAGTATTATCTGCATTATTCGGACTATTGTCCCCATCTTCATTGTTACTTGTACAACGTTTCGGCCGATATGCCCTCCGACCTTCTTCAGGTATTTCTTCTCGGACTCGGGAACCTTCTTTTCGAACTCGGGAACTTTCTTGTCGTATTCGGGAGCCATCACGGAAATTTGAACCTAACCCTTTATTTAGTCTAGGGGTATCCTGTTCTCATTCCGCTAACCATAGCTGGGGTAGGAGTTGTGTTAATGAATTATTTTTCTAACTGCTTTCACTCAGGATTGAACTCAGGTTCCAGAGATAACTGTCACTTAGAACTGTCTTAACCTAACTACCTTATCCACTCGGCCATGTGTCCAATTGGAAAAAAAAACATCTCATATGCATTGACTTTTTTTTTTTTCTAATAAAGTTAAATATTAATAAAGTTGATATTTAGTTCTTGTGTATACCCCCCCCCGTAACTTTTAGACTTACAAATCTGGGGAAAAAGTGTATTATACATGAATAATTATGGTATCTATAATCATACTAGATTTACTGCTACGTGAGTGCTACTTTTTTTTCCTAATTATCACAACAAATCAATTTTGAATAATAATTCCAAAAGGGCTTGTGGTAATGAGGCTCACTGATTTGGTATTTAGAATACTTAGTCGACTGTCAATTACTTCACTAAATTTAACTCCCATAAAAGAAAGAGGAACACAAAAAACTTATTTGATTGAATAGTTGGATTTCAATTTCATCATTTCTTTATTCAATCATCATTCAATTCATTTAATTGAAATAAGATCAATAGATTAAATTCAGCACAAATAAAGGATAAGATAAATATTTTGAGTAAAGCAAGGATTGCCTTCTCTAAATGCAAATTAAACATTTTTTTAAAAAGATTTTGGACTATTTTATAATTCACTTTTTGAATTGCTATTGTTTGTGGAATGAATTTGTGTTCAGTGTTCCATGTAAGATGTGCAACTGTGCAGACATGCAAATGAAAAAATTCATCCTGGCAGCAAAATTTCAAAAAAGAAAGAAAAAAAAAAAATGGATCACTAATAAAACTATGTAGATGAACAAGCAGTCATCACTTTTGATCTGGTCTTTGTTTGATAGATAAATTAATAAATAAATAATCAATGATCATCTTAAAAGAAAAATATTCTCTGCGCACTCTTCAATCATGTACAGGCTTTTTGGTTCATGTGGGCTTTTAAAACATTCTGTATCTGTGGATGAGACTTTTTGGTTTGAAGGGCATTAAAAAATTCTGTATGTGTGGACGAGGTTTTTTGGTCCCATGTAGGCCATTAAAAAATTCAGTATGTGTGGACGAGGTTTTTTTGGTTTGATGAAGGGCATTAAAAAATTCGGTATGTGTGGACGAGGCTTTTTGGTCCCATGTAGGCCATTAAAAAATTCAGTATGTGTGGATGAGGCTTTTTGGTCCCGCGTAGGCGATTAAAAAAATTCTGTATGTGTGGACGAGGCTTTTTGGTCCCATGTAGGCCATTAAAAAATTCTGTATGTGTGGACGAGGTTTTTTGGTTTGATGAAGGGCATTAAAAAATTCTGTATGTGTGGACGAGGCTTTTTGGTCCCATGTAGGCCATTAAAAAATTCTGTATGTGTGGACAAGGTTTTTTGGTTTGATGAAGGGCATTAAAAAATTCTGTATGTGTGGACGAGGCTTTTTGGTCCCATGTAGGCCATTAAAAAATTCTGTATGTGTGGACAAGGTTTTTTGGTTTGATGAAGGGCATTAAAAAATTCTGTATGTGTGGACAAGGTTTTTTGGTTTGATGAAGGGCATTAAAAAATTCTGTATGTGTGGACAAAGCCTTGCAATGCTGTGTATGGACAGTGATATACACTTGTTACCATCCAGTCAGTAGTCTTTAGAATATGCTGGGTGTATTTTCTGCAGAGGGGTAAGACATCCTCACCCCCCCAAAAAAGGTGTGTCCTGGGTATCACGTTAAAATGCATCTGATGATGAGATTCCAGATCTCGAGCTCTGCAAAGTCTGGAGTACCCTTTCACTGACATTACTCCCAGGTCCACACTGACCTCGAGTGTTAGTACCTTTTTAGGGTCCCATCTGTTGATATGTTTAAAAATTATTTGTATTTGATATGACCATGTAAACAAAACAAAATTAAACAACTATACCAAAATATATAATAAATGCAACACCCTAACATTTAGGCATAAAATAACCCTAGACTAGTTGACATGCCATTAAAATCAATCAAATTTAGTAATTGTAATCTAGAGTAATAATCTCTGGTCTTATATTATAATTGTGACAAAAGTAACAACCAAGATGAGGACATCAGTGTTTAAAAATGATAATTCTACATTTCAGGAATTTAAACAAAATGTGTGGTGTGTGTGTGTGAGAGAGAGAGAGAGCTTGAGCTTTTGTGAATAAAAATAGCATTATCAATTGATGATTTAAAAAAAATGAAAAATTGCATTGTGGCATTACTCAAATAGACTAGTTTGTGTATTTGTATATGTGTATGTGTGAGAGATCTTTTGAGAATGAAAATAGCATTGCCAATTGATGATTTAAAATAAAAATAAAGTTGCATTGTAACATTATTTGAATAGAGTAGCCAGTGAGAACTCACTGACCAGTGCAGATGAAAGAGAGTCTGTTTCTAAATATTTATCTTCTGCCCGTCCTCTGTTATTTCAGTCCATGACTTTCATCATCCATTCATGTGATTAAACACTCAATTCTGATTGGTCTATTTTGCTAAAAGCTCATTGGGAAGTCTGAAGACTTTTTTTTTGCAATGTGGCTTATGTTAAAAAAACATGGAGAATTGAAATAACTGGAAGGCATTATTTGTAATCCTGATTGGATTTTATACTGTTATTCTTTTTATTTACCTTGGACATTCTTCTTATGTTTTAATTGAAATCTTTAATTATATTCTCTGCCCTGTCAGTGGGGCATTAGAATGCACCTCTGCAGAGGAGTAAGACTCCCCCAATGGGCCACCTGTTGGCCGTGAGTGGCGACCGTGATGCTTAAGGATAGAACCCAGGTGGATGAGCCGTCCATGACTTGCAATATTCCACTTTAGGCTTTTCTTGGGCTAGACGGGCAGTCAGAGAGGCCTCCTTCGATCAATCGGCTGGTTACGTCAAGCTCTAGCACCTATATGATTTTCCCAACCCTATTGCCCTTATTGGCAAGCCCCAACCCCTTTTTATCATACGGGTGCTTGAAGGCGGTGACTGAGGGTCTACATGTCCTGGGAATGACGTTAAACTCTATCTGATGATGAGGTTCCAGTTTTGGAGGTTTGGGGAATGTGGAGCACCCCTTGATCACCATTGCTCCCTGGTCCACTCTGACTCGGAGTGGTAGTACCTTTAGGGTCCCATCTATGGGTTAAATAGAAAAATGTATTTATAAAAAGTTGTATTATCCATTAAGAATTGATTTATTTCAAAACTTTATCGGCATTAAATGACCCACTGAGGTTGATATACCGTAAAACTAAATCAAACCAAACCAAATTTAATTATATTCAGCTGATTGACTTCACCATTTTCATTAGTATGTGTTTGTTGGGTCACTCAATGCCTTACTGTTACTATGTAACAGTCACGAACCACCAAATGCAGATGAAATTTCCCTTGCAATGTGTGTGACTACATCTGCAAGTCTAGAATTGGACTAACCAGCCCCAGAGGGTCCACAATTGATGAATGACATGGAGTGACGTCATTGTTGTTTGTGGCGGACTTATAAAAGAAAGTGTGGGGGGCCTTGTTTGCTCGTGGCATTCTGATGACGTAGATATTGTCATTGGAATTTAAACCATTGTTTCTATTGTTGTTAAAATATTTCCAAACTAATTTTCATTCAATTCTCTTTTGTTTACCTAATTCTAAACTCATGACATACAATTGTAAAACTAGTTGTTTAAGATAACTTAATTATTTTAATTTAGTCAATTCCACATGCACGTAAAAATATAAGGGGCCAATCCCTATAAAAGAAAGACTATGTAACCCAGTGCTACTGTTACATAATTATTAGATTCCTAACACTTATGTACCATTAGTGTAGAAACCAAAATGGCTGTTATAATTTGCAGCCGGTGGCCTTGAAGGATTGAGTGACTCGGCTTGACCTCCTCAATCTGATCCTCCTTCTGGGGGATACTTTGAGAATCGGTGGAGAAATCCTCTTCCGGTTTAGATTAGAAATGAGTTTAGTTCAGTATCGGCCAAACCACGAAGGTGGTAAGTCGTGTTAAGCTCACGGCCGACTCAATCTGCGCAGGTAGTCTGGTGGGGATTTTGGAATAAAATATGATTTAAAGCAAAATTGGGTTATTATCTAAAAACTACCAATGACACAGGGCTTCTGATAAAGAGAAATCCCCAATGGAAGACCAGACACAAAGTCCCCAAGACAAAGTCCAGATGCTAGTAGAAGAATGTAAGATACCAAAGATGAGCAGAAGAATAATAGAAGTAAAGAGAGTATACAACACTACTTGTTTCATAGTCTGATCATCAGCAACTAAACCGGTAACCCAACAGATTTTATCTGGTGAGGAGAGTGGCTAGATACCCTGCTGAACAAAAAAAACAAGACCTGTAAAAGTGTGGAGGAAGCTCTTTGCACAACAGCCATCTAGCACATTATTTCTAAAGTCTAACCCCTCCTCATCACGGCAGGGCTCTGTAAACTTGGTAGTGTCAGAGCCATGCTGTCGGGAACTTAAGTTCCTGTTAGGGTCACTCAAGGCGGACAGGTATGGTACCCAGTGGTATTAAAGCCACAAACCGGCCAAAGGGGGTCTGGCGAAAATCCAAAGGGCATTTCCATCATCAGGAATCAACGGCTTTTGGCATATTTCTCACTGCTTATGTGGAAAATCTGCGGCAAACAAGGGCATCTCCTTTCCCTGACTGGGATATGCATGTGAAGGTTGGGGAGTACTTTTGAATTTCCTATTCCCTTGTTAATCCTTCCATGAATTCACCACAGTTTCTTGCCTACACAATATTCAGACCAAGTATTTTTTTTTTTTTTTTTGGTCTGAAGATCACATAGGTGAGAAACCATCAGTAACCACCTGTTGACTTCATGGCCATGCTACTTAACTCAAATATAAACGCTCTATCAATGATATTGAGCACTATCTGCTTAGAAATATAGCACCCATATTATCTACAATATATATATATATATATATATATATATATATATAATATATATATATAAGTAAAGTAAGTAAAGTCATTGGGGCGGCCTAATGTTGGTATCTCCTTTTTACTAGTGCTAGACCAAGGAGATTATTTTAGCGTCTGAGGTGGATCACCACACCTACCATCAGCTCCTCATTTTACCGCACAGATCCCTGTGCTACTCATATGCTGAGTTGGCGAAGGTCGGTATCGAACCAGGAACCTTGTGATTCCTAGCTAAACGCTTCTACCGACTGAGGTAAGCCGGCCCTATATATATATAATATATATATATATATATATATATATATATATATATGTGTGTGTGTGTAACTCGTAAATAAAGCATTAAATATTATTTAATCTTTACTGGTTGTTTCTTATTGAATTGTGAAATTTCCATGGATTCAACTATTTTATGAAATTATTACAAAATGGTATTTTCTTTTTTTTTTTTTTTTTTTTTTTTTTCTCGGAGAGTTGTGGCAACAAACTTGACGTTGAAAGTAGGTATTTGGCCTGCTTAACTGTCCTGTTGTTGAGCTATTATTACTTAGTAGAGTTCATTCCTCCTGAAGCAAATCAGAAAAATGGTTTCACTGTCTTTGGAAGACATTAAGTGAAGCAACCAATTGTGATAGAGGAGGAGGAGTGATGTGGGAGAAGGAGGTTGTAATTCAATGCTGAAGATGATTTAAAAAAGAAAAAAAAAAAACTGCTTAAAAGAATAAAAATGAATCAGTTGTTTGAAGGTTTCCCCAAATCTTTTAAAAAATGAAATTTATTGTGTACAGTGCTCAGGTACACCACAACTCATCAAAGTCTCATGTCAAGTACACAGAATAATGTATTAAGTGTCAGAACATGAACAGTTTACAGTAGTAATATGCATGTATGTGTGTGCATATGTATGTGGAGAGTGGCATCAGGTATAGTGTCGGCGGACTACAGGAAGCATGGAGGCTTTGAAAGACTCAGTGCTTTGGCAGCCTACAACAGACGCAAGCAGTTTATTCCATGTCTCCGCAACTCTGAGTGTTGAGCAAGACAAAGTTCTCTTGTGATTTTTGTTGATGTTTTCATTTTCAAGTTTTTTTAAATGAAAATCTTTTCATTGGATATTCTAATCAGTTTTTCCACAAGACTTGGAATTTTTCTACTTTGTCTGAATGGATACATTTACCCAACCCCTTCGCCAAAGACTGGATACGATACAAGGTCAATTTTTTGTCTTCAGTCTACTTCTTAAACCATTCACCTACTGCATAGTCTGCATATAACGACACAGAAGAATATCTATCTATCTATCTATCTATCTATCTATATTTACCAATCCCTCTGCACAAGTAGGATGTAACACAAGGTCAATTTCTTGAGCAGAGTTTAACAGTTTGAATTCAGTTTTCCTTCTCCTAGACTTGTTGTCTAACCAAGTCTAAAGAACTCAGTTTGCCTTCCTATTTACCCATAGGTGGGGAGGGGTGGGGAGAAATTGCAAAAAGTGAAATCTGAAGGCTTGTTAAGGATTTGAACCTGGATTGCCGATTCTATTTCCTAAGATGATGACCATTCACCTGTTATTCTCTGAAACCAAAGTTGGGCATGTGTGCCTTGTATGTGTTTGTTTGTCTGTGTAATATATATATATATATGTATATATAAAGTATGTATTTTGACTGTTTTAACTTCAAATATCAAACATTTTACTCTGATAAAGGCCATTTTTCTTTCTATACTTAAATATTTTATAATTTTCTATTATTTTCTATTTAAGATAATAATAAATAGAATACATGTGTACATGAACAAACCCCTGGCCGAAACACATGTTAAATGAAATTAAATCAATTTTATCCATTCAACATTTTCTTTCCTTTATTTATTCATCCTCTCAACATATTGTCAGATTCATTTTTTTAACATACACACACACACACACACTACACACACACACACACACACACACAGATGTTGATAGGTATGCATCCTGCGTCCCTGACACATAAAAATCTAAAAGGACGCAGTAAAATCATATCCATGCATCCCACTTTTTTTCTTTTTTTCTTCCCTCACCATTTCAAGCTAACTGTAAAAACATTTCAATAGTTTCTTAGAAATTAATTACCCAGGATAGGTTACAAGGTAGGAGTTAGATGGCTTTAGTTGGGACTCATACATTTTCCCCCGGGGACTCAAAGCAAATACTTGTATCCCAGGATACACTGAATCAATAAGCTATCAGTATCACTGTATATATAATGTGGGTGGTAAAATATGAAAATGAATTGAACGATATGTAGAAAAAATAAAGTATTCCAAAAAATGAATTTATGAATAGATGTAGTAGTCAACATTAAAACGTTTTGGTTTATTATAAAAACTTTATAAAAAAAAACGAATGCTGCTAATGGGGGGGGGGGGGGGGGAACATTTTCTCTAATACTTTCTTATCTTTCAGTTTACATTTTGAAAAGAATTCTGAGTTTAGAAAAACACTATATTCATCCTAATGTCCTGATGAAAGTTTTTTTTGTGTGTATATAAAACAGATAAAGTATAAACTTCTGTTTTTTCCTCAATTTTTGAACACATTTTGTTGATTTAATCATTCTGTTACTCATATATATATATATATGATTAATATCTGAAAGATTTCAGTATTTGTACACTTCCTTATGTTTTAAAACTCAATGTGTGTATATATATATATATATATATATATATATATATTATATATATATGCATGTGTGTATAAGTTAATTTTAGCAACCAGTAGTCACTAGTTAAAATGGTTCTCTCTCTCTCTCCTCTCTCTCTCTCTCCCTCTCTCTCTCTCTCTCTCTCTCTCTCTCTCTCTCCATTTATTTTGGGTTTCACTTTTATCTTGTTTCAACTACTCTGTCGGTTGGTGTTAATGTGACAAGCTTTAAGATAAAAAACAAAGACACAAGAAAACCAAAAAGAAATGTAAGATTCCGCTGGCTACAAATAACAGGAATTAGTATGTTTTCTAAATAGTAATTTATAATTAAACTGGCTAACAACCAACAGGTGGGTTTGCCCCTAAATTGATGATGTGGATATGAGTGACTGTGTGTGTGTGGGGGGGGGATAGCTTTTGTTTTTACTTTTAAAAGCATTTTCATAGCAGTGTCCCAGTGTCCCTACTATTCAATATATGAACTCTCACTTCTTCTTTCCTAGTAGAAGTATTTTCTTTTTCTTTTTTTTTTTTTTGGTCAGGTCATACATGTTTTTTTTTAGCAACCAGCTTAGGCTAACCCTGTCTTCCCCAACCATCACAATTAGTCCCACAGTGTTCGACATTGGCCATTACTACTGCAAGTGCTAGCTGTGCACAGTTGACACCAAGGATAGTTGTAACTGTAATTTTTTTGAGAACAAAACAAAACAAAAAACAAACAAAAAGAAATGGTGGTGGTGGTGGTGAGATTCATAGAATTTATTTTTTTTCTTTTAGATTATTATTTGGTATTTTATTAATTATGTCTATTTATTAAGGATCACAGCTTGTTGTTTTGCTTTGTGGTAGTCTATGTAGATATAGATATAGATATATGTTTTGATTCAAATATACGCTTCATTTATTTTTCTTTGCTATTTTGCAGTGTAAATGTTAAATATTGTAATTAGAATTCATTAATTACTTTACTTTTTGTATTTATCATTTTTCTTATGCATGGGGGAGGGATTCTATATTTACTTTGTAAATATTAGTTAATAGTTTTGATTTAAGGATTATTTAATTTTTTAATATGGATTTATTATATTTATAAATATAAATATGCATAATTATTCAACTTATGAGAGATTTTATTTTTAGTATTTTAATTATTAAATTTAATTATTTCATTATTTGTTACCATTTGTGGATTCTGTTCAGTTTTTTTTAGAACTTAGAATATACATGATTTAACTTTTTATATTTACTCTTTTTTTTTTTGCTTTTTAATGTAATTATTTGGATTGCAAATTATTTATTGTTTATATTGATTTCAAATTTTCCTTTGCCTTGTAGAATATTAATTACCTCTGTCCCATATTAGTTGTTACATATAAACTTTATGCATTGAATGTGACAATTATTATGGGACAGTTGTAGAAGTTTATTTCTTTACTTTTGTTAATTATTTCCCTTTTATTTTTATTTTGGTATTTAATTTATATCTATCTATATAAATAAATCTAATAGGGTAGTCATTTCTTATTATGTTGTTATTAGTTATTATATTATGTTTCCCTTGTCCTGTATATCAAAATTTAAAAGGAATAAAAAGAACAAACAAAAAAATGATCTCATAATAGTTTCATTTGTTTATAAATTTTATACTCTAAATGTATCAACCATTATGGGACAGTTCATTTTTTACTATTCTTAATTATTTACCTTTTTTTTTTTTCTTTTTTCTTTTTTAAATTTAAAAAAAAATGTTGTTATAGATACAGGGTTGGGGGGTGCTAAAGTAATAGTGCAGTCAATAACAACATTGTATGAATTGTATGCCCTATTACTTCTGCCTTACCCTATGAATTAATTTTTTTTCTTCATCCCCATTAGTTTTGTCTTACTTCATTAATAATATTAATTGTAGTAAAAAAACAAACTATAAGTTCCTTTTTATAATTAGAAATATCTTAGTAAAGTTTTATTTATTAACTGTTGGTATTGATATTTTCATGTTAGATTATTTTGAAAAACTCTAAACTTATTAATTTAAACCCATTTTTATGAATTGAATCAAACATTAAGTAATTTAATTATTCAGACTGCAAAAGTGAACTTTTCAACTTCCCAATGTTTTTATTGATAATATTTCTGTTTATTGTGTAATGTATAGAATTACAATGTTATACAGTAATCAAGATTTGCCTTAATATTTATAAAAAACAATAATAATATTTCATTCATTATATTTATAAATATCCTATTCTTTCAATTGAAATAGATCAATGTTTACTAAACAAAACATTGTGGATTTAAAAACCTGATACTATATTTTTATTTATTCTTTATTTTTAGATGAAATATTGTCAGCCATTATTATTGATTTTGACTCTTTATTTCCTTTCATCTTTTTAATTTAAATTTCAAATTTTTTGTTGCTTTTTTATCAAAACTCACACAGAAAAATTAAAAACAAAGGTAAATACAAGTTAAAATGAATAATAATAATAATAATAATAATGACTGATGATGATAATAATAAAAACCCTTAATGTTTTAAATAAGAATAATTCTGATGGGAGAAGGATTCTAGATTTACTTTGTAAATATTAATAATTTTGATTTAGGGATTATTCATTTTTTAATATGGATTTATTATAATTATTTAGAAATATGAGTATGCATAATTATTTAACTTATATTTTATTTTTAATATTCAATTCATATATTAATGTTTCATTCATTATATCCATAAATATCCTCTGACTTCAATTGACAGATTAATATTTACTAAACTAAATGTGAATTTAAAAAAATTGATAGTATCTTTTTATTTTTACATGAAATGTCAGCCATTATTATTAATTTTGACTTGGATTTTCTTTCATCTTTTAATTTAAAGAAAAATTTTTGTTGCTTTTTTTTATCGAAGTTCTCTAACAAAAATTTTTTTTTAAATGAAAGAAATACTAGATAAAATAAGTAATAATAATTATGATAATGATAAAAAAAACAATGTTTTAAATAAGTCTGAATAATAAAGTTACTTTTTTTTTTAAAGTTTGGTACTTTTCTACTAAATCAAACCTAGGCATAAATGGGTTCAATAAATATTTTATAGTTGGCAGATGTTTTAAGGATTATCTTGGCTTAAAACTTAATCTTTTAATCCTTCAAGCTTTATGTAATTGACAAAAGAAAGAAGTCTCCAAGTTTTATGTTGTGGAAAGTGAAGTGAATGTTTACAAGAATGAATTTGTGAAAAGGTTTGATGGCCATTGTTGTGTTCTTGTAGGAAGATTCAACTGTTCAACTTCGACATTACAGACAGGTAATTATCATTTCACAAAACGCATTTACACTTTTCCCCACTTTGAAGATTTTTTTTTTCAAAATCATCTCCTTTGATGTTATTTACAATTTCTTGTATGTAAAGATAAGATTTTATGTTTTTAATGATTTTATAAACATCATGATGAAGCAGAAACTAATTACTTTAGTCTGAGTTTCACTGGAGATTTAAAAAAAAAAATCTTAATTTAACTTTTTAATATTGAAAATTAGAAAAACCTTCTTAGTATTTTTTATAGGAGCCATATAAATACTATAGTAATTATTATAGCCATATAAATATCAAAATTATTGTTATTATAGTGGCCATATAAATATCAAAATTATTGTTATTATAGTGGCCATATAAATATCAAATTATTGTTATTATAGTGGCCATAAATATCAAAATTATTGTTATTATAGTGGCCATATAAATATCAAAATCATTGTTATTATAGTGACCATATAAATATCAAAACCATTGTTATTATAGTGACCATATAAATATCAAAATCATTGTTATTATAGTGACCATATAAATATCAAAACCATTGTTATTATAGTGATCATATAAATATCAAAATCATTGTTATTATAGTGACCATATAATATCAAAAATCATTGTTATTATAGTGACCATATAAATATCAAAATCATTATAGTGACCATATAAATATCAAAATCATTATTATAGTGACCATATAAATATCAAAATCATTGTTATTATAGTGCCCATATAAATATCAAAATCATTGTCATTATAGTGCCCATATAAATATAGTAATTTAGGCATTTATAACAATAAACAATATTTTACTGGTTGGAATGATATAATGAATACTGAGAAGTTCTCAGCTCAACCAAGTCAAAAGTCCCACAACTTTATTTGCTAATTATCAGAATCTAGGTCATGAGTCAACTATAAAGTTTATTTATAAAGAGGTTAACACTGAATTTCATTTACAAAGAAAATCCAAGAATGTTGCTATAATTTGTGTGAGTGGACAAATGACAAGAAATGAGGAAAGGTGCAACTGACTCATTTTATGTCTTTAAATGATCTCATTTCCTTTCTGCTCCAAAACACATGTTTTGGGGTTAGGGACCATTGCCCCCTCGGTCATTTGCTTCTTGGTTATTTTGAGAATTTTTCAGCACCTCTCATGCTTGGATTTTTTTTTTCTGGTATGCATTATGTAAAATTCAGAGATGTTTATTTCAAATGAGCATCCTCATTTTTATTGTTTTGATCACTATATCTCTGCAAAATATACTGAAACAATAAAGACTATAACAACATTTTTATTTTCTTTGGTTCCTGGATAAAAACTGTTATTTCCAAATTGTTTATGCCTAAAGTAAATTTAAAAGAATATTTTTTTTCTTCAAACTTTGCTTTTGTAATCTGGGTAATGAAATTTTAAAATTTACCTATTTTACAGAATATTTCAGGTAAATTCAGTGCTAATTAGCTGATAGAGAATTTTCTAGAACTTTCTAAACATTTTTGTATAACATTAGCATAAATACATGTAAATTTTGATTGTTTTATTCAAACCTTAAATGTAAATGAAAGTATGCAAATTTACCTTTTTACATAAAAATAGGTTAATTTTAAATTTCATTATCTAGGGTAGAAAAGCAAAGAAAATGACCCTTTTCTATACTTGTACCAGATAAGCAATTAAGAAATAACATATACTATCCAGGAACAAAGTTTGTTTTATGTAGTGTTATTCAGGGCAGAAAAACAAAGTCTGAAGAAGAAAATGGCCATTTACTATACGTTTACAACATAAATAATTAAGAAATAATACATACTATCTAGGAACAAAATTTATATTACCTAGTACAATTCATTAAATGCTGTTAGACTTAACATTCTATTGTTATTTAGTTTAAATCATTTTAAAAAATTTTTTAATGATATCAAAATAAAAACTGTCAAAAAAAATTCTCTTTATTTTAAAAGGAGTTTTGTAGTTAAAAGATTTAAAAAAAGTATTATAAGAAAAATTATAGCAGTAAAAAAAAAGTATATAAAAATATCGCACATGATAGAATTTCTTTTCAATGCACCTTAAAAGCTTTAGCTTAGAGAACAAAGCAATTTCCAGTCAAATTTGCAACTGATTGATAATTTTGTAAGAGATCTGCATTTGCACTGTAAATAATTTTTTTATCTATCCAAATTCTCAATATAAAGATTATTAAACATTAATTAGAATCCTTCACTCCTTCCTAAATAGAAGCATCAATATCATCATGGACCAATATTACAATGGAAACTCAACTGGGTCACACATAGGTCATTGGTGTATATGTATATGTATAACATTTGTTAGTAATATCCACAAGAATTTCTAGTTTTAGGCTTTCAAGCACTGAATGTTGTCCACACCTTTTTATTGTATTATTATAACTAATGTTAAAGTTAGACCCCCCCCCCCCCGCACATACATTGTAGTGGAGCTGCTCTCCAAGAAAATTAGGGAAAGTCCGTGTGGTGTAATGGCTAACATGTTGGACTAACACATCATAGTAAGCAAGTTCGTGCTCCACTCATGCTATTACATTCACTATCAGACTAATACCCTTGGGAAAGGTATGAACCTCTCATCACCTCTAGCTATGGGTTAGATAGTACCACTACTGTTTTTCTACAATGATGGCTTTAGCATTAGATAACCCAAGAAAGGATAATATGCCATTAAAACAAAGAAACCAAACCATATATAGGGCTAGGAATCGCAAGGTTCTTGGTTCGATACTGGATCTTGCCAACTCAGCGTATGAATAGTACAAGGATCTGTGCAGTAAAGTGAGGAGCTGATGGTAGGTGTGGCGCTTCACCTCAGATACTAAAATAATCTCCTTGGTGTAGCGCTAGTGAAAAGGGAATAGACTCTCTCGCTGTCTGGGTGATACCGACGTTAGGCCACCCCTACAACTTGACTTTAATTGTATAAGTAAAGTCAAGTCATCGGTAGCGTAAAGTAAAACCTTGTGGTTCTTGGACGGAAGCTCTGACTGAGCTAAACCAGCCCTATACACATAGTGTTATATATATATATATATATATATATATATATATGAATTAACACTGTTTATAATGTAATTATATTTTATAATTATATCTAGTAACTATAATAATGTATGGATAATGTTATAATTTAATTATCTGGAAAATAATAATTTTGAATGATTTTTAAATCATGATATTTAGCTAAGCTTTTTTTTTATTTCACTTATATTTGAAAATGAATAAATTATTTGACTTGATTTGCATTTCAAAATGTGTCATTACTACAGCAGATGAAGGTTCTAAAAACTCGCACAGAGCAAACATCTATTGGATTTGGACACCTTAATCACACAATTATACACATTGACACCTGGTAAAAAAAAAATGAACTATTTCTATCTTGTAAGACAAACTTTCTCACAACTGCACTATGACAAATACTAAAATGAACTCTGGACTTGGATATTGTTCATGAATAATTACTTCATTAATAATTAATCATTTTTCTCAGTAGCATTGATAAATATTTGTGAATGAATGTTATTATCATATACTTGTATATTATAAACTATATCTGTTCTATGTTATTGGACACTAAATAGATTGGGTCAAAGACTAATGCAGGGTGGACCATAATGATGGGACACATTTTAAATGCTATTTTCATAGATTACAAAACGACACAGAGTACTAAGTATATTTATTACATAACTGATACACAGCCAATCTAATTCTTGCCACACTTTGCAATATTTTAGTTCATCAGTATATTTTGAACATTTTTTTCCCCTGTTTTTTTTTTTTTTTTTTTTTTTTAAGTTTCATAATTATTGGCATTCCTGATTACATTGCAATGACAACCTTGTAGACAATTCTAATGTTACCCAATATTTTTCCAAAAATTAAATTTTTTACTTACGATTATCTGATGAAGCACATAAAGGGTGAAATGACATAATAAATATACAGAGATGCTGATAGGTATGTGTCCTGCGTCACTGATGCATAAAAATCTAAAAGGACGTAGTAAAATTGTATCTGTACCCTCAGTTTTTTTTTTTTTGTTCCCCCTCTATTTCCAGTTTACTGTAAATACATTTCAATATTTTCTTGGAAATGAATTACCTGCTATGGGGTACAAGGTAGGGGTAGATGGCTTTAGTTGTTTATAGATATAAACTCTACAATTTATTAAGAAACTTTAGTTGGGACCCATCAAATTTCCTGGGGACCCATTCAAATCAAATCATGTGTCCCTGGACACACTAAATCAGCATCACTGAATTAAATAAACACTCCATCAAATTTAGTTTCTACATCTTATTTTCTTCCATTCTGTCATGAATTTTATATATATTCATCAGTATATATAAAGAATTGTATAAAATTTGGCCTTTTCTTTGCCATTTGTTCCACATGTTGCAGAGCTATTGTGCCACAAATTTCAGATGGTTTTCATCCAGTAGTTTTCAATATTTCATTTCATCAATGTTAGTCATTATACAACAGCCCTGTACCTAGATGCAAGCCCCCTACAAAATATATGAGGTACTATAGAAAATGTAACATAAATAGCATTACCATGTTTATTCATGTAATGTACTTAACAATATACATATATATATATATTGTACAAAGATATACTCGTATTAACAAAGTTTTTCCTCACATGAGGGGGTTTCTTAGCAGTCTCCTAGAGGTTATCATGATGGAACAAGAACTTCTTTTTTTATTTATTTCTTTTTTTTTTTTTTTTAGGTGTCATAAATTTCAGATGCCAATCATTATAAAACTTTAAAAATTAGGACAAAACAATTGTTTAAGATGTATTGTCAGGGAGCACAGATATTAGGAAATAACCCCCTTTAGCCGGCTGATGAATTTGAACAGTTAGGAACTAGGACACAGGACAGTTAACAACCATTAACAATCTCTCGGCCCGTCATGATAGCCACTAAGGGACTGCAAAGAAACACCCTCATATTCTGACTTCCTCTTATCAGAAAGTTTAGTTTTTAACTGTGTTAACATAATGAGGATTAGGATTTGGCCTGATTGTGTGTGAATTCAAAAAGTAAAAAAATATAGAATCTTGTATGCTGATTTTTAAGGCTGGTAGGCAAACCCTTTTCATGTTAAAGATTGATGCAACACAATCTTACCATTCCCAATTTATTCACATTTTGTCTCTGGATAAATTTAATATCTATTAAGAACAGTTGGTTCAAGTTCATTATTTTTCAGTAATAGTTTATTCGAGTTCAGTATCTATAAATGATAGTTGGTTCAAATTGAAGCTTAGGAATAGGCTTGATTTAAAAAAATTTAAAAAAAAAAAAAAAAAAATTTTTAGGGTAATCTGGTTGTCAATTGTTGTTAGTTAATGGGAATCATTCAGTTTAGGTTAATAGAAATTGTGGATCACATGGTGTTGGGGAGACTATCTATGAAAAATAATTATGGATGGATGGAAAGTATAAATTAAGGAATAAGATGCTACTTGTTTAAGTCTGTAACACCCTCTATTTTTTTTGTTTTTTTTTCTGTTTAACATTATTTTTACTGGAAATGTTTGGATTAGACACTATTAAACACTATATCAATGATATCTGATAATAAATATCAGATATTAATAAATATTAAATAAATCTTAAATCAAGAAAATACTTTGTTCTTATATTGGCTTTAAATAGTTATCTTTTTACTTTTGGAATTTATGCTTTCTGTTGATCCATAATTATATTTTTATGATAGTTTTCCCCAAGTCAAAGTAATCTCCGACTTCTAGTGACCTCTAATGAATAATTACCCACTTAATGTGTGTATTTTTACAATCAGTGAAATCTTCCATAATTATTATTTCCTTCTTTTATTAATAAGTTCAAATAGGAAGTTAATTGCATTGTCAATACAACTAGAAGTTTAAACCACAGTTTATCTTATGAGGATCTTTTCATAAGTAATGATGGAATTTACACTTGTTCGAACAAGTTTTCTTTCCCTTAATAGGAAAATAGAATTCCTTTTATTTATTATATATATATATATATTATATATATATATATATATATATATATATATATATATATATATATATATATAATGTGTGTGTGTGTGTATCATTACCAGTTGATTTTTTGATTTGAGGTTATTGTTATTTAATCATATTAGTTAAATAGAGCTGTGTAAATGGAGTTCAAAATTGTTTGAATTATGCAAATATCCCCAGTGGTTCAAAAGTTATGAGAATTTTAAAACCCGAAATTTTGGGTACAAAAGTGGACATGATTTTGTTAAAAAAAATATGTCAAATCATGGACCAATTTAAAACAAGAAAATCAATTACCATTTCTTTATTTTTGGAGCAATTTTGATAAAATTTGGAATTCTTATATAAAATTATGTTCTTTCTGATTCTACATTGAAATTGTATGTATCTCTATGCTGTAACCCTATTCTTTAGAGAATAAGAGGTACAGATGGGTTTTTTTTTAATTTAAAAAAAAAAAAGTTTACCACAAGATTATTTCAGGTGAAATGTAAACATCTTCATCCTGGATTAGAACTCTAGTCACCAATTCCAGTTGGTAACCATTACTCTAACATGCATCCTATTGCTATGGTTGATTGGTTGGTTGGTTTTGAGTGTATGTCAACTGATAGGTTATTTTATGCTGAAGATGTTCATTTTATTCATGCTTTTGGGTATGCAAAACAAATTTTTAAAACCTTTTTTAAAACTCATTTTTTGGTCTATTTAACCCATAGATGGAACCCTAACAGGTACCACCACCCCAGTTTAGAGTGGACCTAGGAGTAATGGTAATGAAGGGGATACTCCACACTCCCTAGAGCTCCAGAATTGGAATCTCACCACTGAATGCAGTTTATGTTGCTATAGTGCAGCATTTCTCAACTGGGGTTACCCTGAACCCTATGGTTCCTCAAAAGATCTTTAAGGGTTCTGCAAGAACAAGGGAGATAAGCTAATGCACTTAGAAGTAATAATTTTTCCTTAAACCAGTTATTCAAAAATATATAATATGATGTTTACCACATGAACTATGATGGAAATAAAATGAGAAAGATATGGTATATAATTTTGTTTTTGCACAGGGGTTCTTTGAGACATGTGGTTTATTTTAAGGGTTACGTAAGGGTAAAAACGTTGAGAAATGCTGCTATTGTGTAAGAGCCAATAGTGATAGAATATGGCCAAGTGATTGAGAATGGTAATTGAGTTGTGAAGTCAGAATTCCTCTTTAAAATCATTATAAGACTAAGTCATTTTAGATCACTGATGTTTATTACTTTCAATACTTTTCTAAGCAAAGAGAAAATGCTTGGGAAATCACTATGACTTTCACATCACTTCTTTTATTTGAGATATATTTATTATTGAATTCTCCATTAACATCTTGTGAGGCTCTCTGAAGAAAAATTATAATCATACTTTGAATTATGTTCTATTTCTCTTTTAGTTGTGGGAACTGAAAGGCCAGACTTACATATTTATCATGTTTTGTAGTCAGAAAAGTGCATTGCGGAGGAGGACGATGGATCGATGAATATATGCACATACATTTAATTCAAATTTTTAACTTTTTATAGTTTTTACTTATATTCTTACTGTTTTAGAAAAAAAAAAAAAAAAAAAACCCAAATCTATTCTGCACGCTTTTTTTTTTTTTTTTTTTTTTAGTCTCCTTTTAAAATTATTTATTTGAAATTTTTATCCCACTTATTTAAAAATTTGCAATTTTTTTTATTTTAATCGTTAGATTTGGTCAGTTTGGCAATTTTGATTTCAGTAGCAATTTGTTCATTTTGGTTTTTTTTTCCCTCAATACCACGTTTTCCTGATTCAATTTTGGTTTTTATTTTAGTATTTTTTTCTTTCTAAGGAAGCCATTCATTCTCTTATGTAATGATGATTAGTAGGTATGTGCAATGTTACCCAAGGGAGGTAATACAATTTTTAAAAAAAGATTTTGAAGCAATTACCACAAATCAGGGAATTGTAATTTTAATGAAATTTTCAGCAGTTTATTCATTAATAACTTAATTTTATAATGAATTGCTTACTTTATTAACAAAAATTGAAAAAAAAATGTCAAGATTATAGGGGGTAGGGGTCAACATTTGCTCATTCGATTAAAGAAAAAATTTCTAGTCCCTAATCTTTACATTTCTAGAAAGATCAAATTCAGAAAACCACATTGAAAATAAAAACAAATTTCAAAAATTTCAAAACTCGAAATGTTATTTGAAAATTTAAGTTATTTCTTTAAAACTGAAAAAAAAATTTTTGTAGTGTGTTTTCTCTTTTCGTTTTAAAAACAATATTTTTCTTAGAATTGATGCAAACAAAAAGACTTTTCTCTGATTCAATTTGTCTATTTTTATTCACTTAAAAATTTGATGGTGAATTTATCTACACAGTGTCACTCTTTGCTGTATGAAATTGACATCTAATAGCCTCTTTTTTTTCTATTAAAAAATATCAAATTATTACAAAATTCTTAATGTTTCTTGTAATGACATTTCTGTAATTAATATATGGACATGTTTTTAATATGTATATGATAGCACAAGGTTCTTGATTCAATAATGGCCCTCACTAATTCAGTAGATGTAGGCCACTCTGCTGACTTTAGTTACTATTATTTCTGTGTATGCCAAATTCTTTAAAAAGTCCTTCTTTAAAAAGTATTGTCATTGTTAGAGTAAGAACTTTTCATGTAACCATTCTTTAAAAAACTACTCTTATTACTTGCGTTACTGTAATAAAAGATTATCGTGACTCATTTTGTGAATGATAACTTGAATGTAAAGAGTAGTAAATCATTAAAAAAAAAAAGATTATCTCTAGCAAAACAACTTTTATGATAAGCATGCAATCAACATTTAATGTACTGGTTAATTTTTTGTTCAGTAAAATACAAAAATATTCCTACTTGTATATTCTTATACTTTTTTTCTGTAACAAATATTCATACAAAGTTTATTCGGTGCCGTTGTAGTATGTGGCCTACCTTTTTGATTCTGTTATAGTATGTGGCCTACCTGGTTTGAATGTGTCCTACCTCAGTAAGAGTATATTTATAGATATAAGTAGTAGGCAAATTATTGAAACTAATTATTTTTCACATATATTCAATTTCAAGAAATGCAATTCAGTCATAAGCTGTATATAGTAATTAAGAATAATTAAAAAAGAATTTATCCATAATTTACATGAATCAGAGATCTATTTAATTCTAAAATAGGGTTAGGGTTAACGGTTATTATTATAACCTTTATAATATGCTTTTTATGGTAAGCCACATACTATAAGAGAGAGATGATTTTGTAGGCCACATTCAAAAGGTAAGCCACATGCTATAAGAGAGACATGATTTTAATAGGCCACATTCTATAATGGTACCATTTAATCGTTAAAATTTTATAAACAGTAACTTAACAAGAATAAATGTTTTTTGTTTTTTTTTGTTTTTTTTTTAAATGAAGTTTAGAAAGGCGAGATGTTTAGATTTTAAGAATTTTATTCCTGAAATCAAAATCTTCAAACCTTTAAATGAAATTGTAAGTGTTCCTGTATGATAAGATGCTTTGGCTTTTATGATTGGTTGTTTGGTTTAATAGCATATCAACCCTTGTGGGTTATTTAATGCCAAATTAAGAAATACTCATTAACTTCATTAATAGATAATGGTGGTGGACACTCGGCTACTGCCTTCTAGCACTTCTATAAATAAAAAGGGGTGGGTGTTTGCCATAAGAACAATTTAAAGAATACGGTTGAGATAATCTTGACCTGATGGGGCTTCTCTGACCACCCATTTAGCCCAGGTAAGGACTGAAGTGGAGTGTTGCATGTCATGGGACCTCTTAGTACCCGGGTGACAAACGGCTCAGCCACCAAAATCCTGTTCTCAGGCATTACAGGTGGCTAACCATGGCCAGCAGGTGTCCCCATTGGGGGGGGGGGGGTCTTACCCCTCTGCAAAGGAGCAGTTGGCCTAAATTTTAAAATTGGTGGTGTAATGGTTAGTCATAGGAAATGGACTCATCGACCCGAGTTCAAATCTTGGACGAGGTTGTTTACATTTCACATAGCGCTAATACCTTTGGGAAAGGTATGCCTCAAAATACTCTCCCTCCAGCTATGGGTAAATAATAGGGCAAACTGGGCTCTTTAACCTTGGATTGGTAACCAGTCTAGGAGAAGGAAAACTGAATTCAAACCTGTTTAATCCTGCTTAAGAAATTGATCTTGTGTCACATCCTGCTTGTGCGGAGGGGTTGGTAAACATATATATTTGAGGATTTTTATAAAATGTCAAAGTTTTCAGTGTTACAGACAAGACATGAACTGAAAATGACATTAAATAACAACTAAAAACAAAAGAAAAAAAAAGATCTTTACTCATAAAAAAGGAAAATAAAAATTCTTTGTGTGTGACTATTTTCTTGGGTGTTAAACTCATAAAAGTCAGATTTTTACAACATTTCTGACATCAAGCTGAGAAACATTATTCACTGTAACTCTTTTGTTTCCATCATTTTATTATTTAAATTCTTTTATATCTTTTTTTTTTCTTATAGAGTTTTTATGTTTTTGTGCATTTCAAATAGCTTAAAGGAGAAGGGTGTTTTCCAACATGTAATGACTTCAGTTAAATGTGGATCTGATGTAAAAAAAAAAAAAAAAAAAGTCTTTTAACATAATTGATGGTATAGCTAAAGAAATAACGTACCTCTGAGCACAAAGTAGACATGAACGTGTCTTGCATCTAAAAATAAGTGAAAGGCTCGAAAGAAAAAAAAAAATATAGCAACCTTAACAATTTGATGTAAGAAAACACAATCTTGGAGCTAGGAGAATTGACAAGACTATATTTGCACATATGCAGATATTTTCGAGATCAAGCTGTGTATAAAACACCAGATGCCAGGCTGGGAAGGAGGTGAGACACTTTAGAGTGTGTTATTGAGTATACATTGGAGATGGTAGTGTTTTTCGGTCATGAAAAAAAGTTAGCTTTGGGGCCTGCTCCCGGGTCTACTCCAATCTGTAGTGGTAGTACCTGTTAGGGTCCTATCAATCAGTCAAATAAATCCAGTTTTTAAAATGACTGTGAAATACACTAATACCAAATAGGGTTGACAGGTCATAAAACCCATCAACCAACCAACCAATCAATCAATCAACATTGGAGATGGATGTTTGAACCCAAATTATTTATACCTGAATTTTCTCTGGCCACCTACTTAATTGTATATTGATATGCAGCCTGTTTGTAAAAATACATAAAATAACCTCGTAATTTTATAGTTTTTATACTTATAGATGAATGTTAGATAATTACTGTCAACGTTAAACGTGTGCTTCACTTTTTGTTGTTGTGTGTCTGCTACTTAAAATCTTAGTCAAGAAAAGCACAATTGACACAATTATAGGATCAAGAAGCAAAGACGATAATTATTCTAAACTGGACCGACTTATTATTTTCTTATTGAAGAATTTTTTTCTTTTGATCCGGTGAGACTTTATTAAATTACGCAGGCACATGAACAGCTTTAAATATTTGGTCTTAACTGGAAACCGAAAAGAATGATTCATCATGAGACAAGTATGTATATATCCAACCCCTCCACTATTTGCAGGATTTGACACAATGTTAGTTTTTAACAGGGAGTAAAGCTGGTTTGAATTCAGAGTTTTCCTTCTCCTAGACTGGTTACCTAACCAAGGTTAAAGAATCCAGTCTGCTTTACTATTTACCCATAGTTGGGGGTGGTGGAGAAAAGAAAGCCATCCTCGTTGACATTTTAGTTACTAAGATTTGTTATAAATTGAGTAAAATAATTAATATATATATACATTTACCCACCCGGGTCGACGAGTCCATTTCCTACGACTCTAACCATTAGACCACGTGCCTCCCATAAAATAATTGATAAAGAGTTTTGAAAATTTGCTCTCTCTCTCTCTAATGTACTCTCCATATCCTCCCCCTAGTTCCTGCCTTATCCTTATTCCCCCTCTCTCTTTTCCCCCTGTCCTCTCCCTATCACCTTTTCCCCCCTCCCCAAAACAATCTCAAAACTTCTCAAATTTGCTCTCTGTCTGTCTGTCTGTCTCTCTCTCTCTTTCTCTCTCTCTCTCTCTCTCTCTCTCTCTCTTTCTCTCTCTCCTCTCTTTCTCTCTCTCTCTCTTTCCCTTTCTCTTCTCTTTCTCTTTCTTTCTCTTTCTCTATTTCTCCTCCTTCCCTCTCTATATATCGCTTCTCTCCACACTCCCAAAACACTGAAAAATCTTCAAAAACTTTCTCTAGATCTCTCTTCCTTCCCCTTTTCTATCCTCTTTATATTTCCCCTCTCTAACTCCTTCTCTCCAAAACGAAACTTCAAAAATTTGCTGTTTCTCTTCCTTTCTCCTTTCCTGTTTTTTCCATATTCTCCCCCCCTCTCTCTCCATATATTCCCTTCTCACACACCCCCCTCCCCCAAAACACTCATGAAACTTCAAAATAGCACATTTTCCCATTTCTCATTCATATATGTGTCCATTATATCTTCTTTTGTAATTTATGCCTTTCATATACAAGACTGAGTCAATAATTATCGACAGTTTTGTTACAGTTTTCTTTAGCTTGACCGGACTCAGTTTTTCTATTTTAATGTTACAAGAAAAGTGCACATATTATTGACACACTTTTCTATGATCTTTATTTGTTAACAAAAAAAACGGGAAATGAAAAAACAAAAAATAAAACAACCATAATTTTTCAGGTGAACTGTAAATGAGATAAAATGGACAAAATCATTAAATTGTTTTCATTATAACTAATACCAGGCTCATATCCTCTTACTCTATACTACAGGGCCCTCTACTACATGTCAATATAGTAGAGTAGCCCCCACGTCAAATGATCCAGCAGGTTTCAGCCCCCCCACTCTCCAGTTGAGGGGGTTTGGAGGTGGCTATCCTTCCCACTGATTTGAAACTGTTATTTTTCTTAAGCATTTCTTGTGTGTTAATCTAGCGATATATTAAATACAAAATAATTTGATATTATACATGTCAGTGTAGTAGAGGCGCGTGGGCTAGTGGTTAGAATCGTGGAAAATGGACTCGTCGGTTTGAGTTCAATTCCTAGATGAAGCTGTTGGCATTTACACATAGCGCTAATACCCTTGGGAAAGGTATGAATCCATATATTCTCCTTCCAGCTATGGGTTAAATAGTAGGGTAGACTGGGCTCTTTAACCTTGGGTAGGTAACCAAGTCTAGTAGAGGGATAACTCTGAATTCAAAATTCCTGAGGTCAGTCGTTGGTTGGGTTCGTGGCATTCCTTGATGCACTAATTCTTTCCTATCGACTGTGCCAAAAAGTGTGGAATGGTCCTACACAAGCCTTCACTACTATAAACAAATCACTGTGTTGGTTGTTCACTAGATGAACACTCATGCGTCGAAAATCGATGTACTAGGGTAGCCCACCACAGGGTACCCAGCAGGCTTGACCCCAGTTGAAGGATTTTGGGGTGGTTATCCCTTCCACTGTTTGTAGCAAGTTATTTTTCTTAAGTATTTCTAATGTGTGTTAATCTATCAATATATTAAGTACAAAATAAATTGATATTATACATGTCCATATAGTAGAATCCCCGCCCCTCCCCCAATTCACCCAGCAGATGAGCCCTCTCTCTAGTTGAAGGGTTTGAGGGTGGTTATCCCTCCCACTGATTGTAACTAACCTCTATTAACCCAGTGATATATAAGATACAAAATAATTTGAGATTATACACAGATCCAAAATACTGACTAAAATTATATAATTCAAAACTAAAAAAATCACGTACTTTATGCCTAAAAAGATCCAGAGTAGTTGCTCCCTTTTTCGATGCTAAGATCAGGAAGTGATCTTGTTAGTGCATGGTGCAAACAGGAAGGCAAGGAAGAAGAAAGGTTGCCATGACACATGGTTAGATGTACAATTTATCTGGTTCTAAAGGTTTGATGTTTAAGTATTGGTTTTAGTAGAAGCAATTAACTCGGCCCTGCATTAAATAAAACCATCAAATTGTTAATTCATTATTTTAGCATTGCAAGCAGTAAGCTGAAATCGGCAGACATTGACAAATTTGCGACCTTAATCAGTTTAATTTGTAATTTCTTGAGTATTTCTGATCTAATCATAAAATATTTATATGGTTGGAAAGAAAAGAAAATAATCTTTCTAAATATGTAATTTCCATGGGTTTTGTCCATTGAATTATTTTTTTACAGCAATTTAAAACGGTATTTTGCTTCAAACAGCCGAGAAAAAAAAAAGAATTTTTTTTTTTTTTGAGAATAAAGAAATGGTGAAGAAATTACTAAATTTCTTGTTTTGAATTGGTCCGTGATTTGACATTTTGTAAACAAAATCATGTCCACTTTTTTACCCCCAATTTTGGGGCTTTAAATTCTCATAACTTTTGAACCACTGGGGATATTTGTGCAATTCAAACAGTTCTGAACTCCATTTAAAAAATCAACTGGGAATACTAATTATTTATATTTCTTCTACATTAGACGTGCAACACTTTTCATTTAATGTTCTTTACATTAAATGATTATTCTGGAAAAAAAATAATTTAAAAAAAAATATTTTTGCTATTATATTTTTGACTATAAAGAGATGGTGAAAAGTATTGATGTCCTGTTTTCATTTTGCTTATATAATTTCTTTGTTTATTTTAAACAATTTGGCTTTTATAATCTTTCTAATGAAGATCCCAATTCTTTCATCAGTCATATTGTTAGACTCTGTTTAAAACCTGCAAACAACTAAATCTATTTTATTTTTTTAAATTTGAAAATGATTTATAATTAACAGAACATTATAAAATTATTGCAGCAACATTTTCAAAGTTTTTTGTATCAATAAGAAGAGTTGGGAAAATTCACTTTTTAACAAAACCCCAAGATGAATACATTTTGGTGAGGTATAACACTAAACTGCATCTGGTGGCGAGGCTCCAGTTCTTGATCTCTAGGGGGTGTCGAGTCACCTTTTGTTGCCATTATTTCCAGGTCTACTCCAATCTAGAATGGTAGTACCTGTTAGGGTCCTCTCAATAGTTTTAAGATGACTGAAATGCACTAATATATTGGCACTTAAGATATTGATATTGCAACTAAGTATGAATTGTTTACCTGTTTAAAATGATTGTGAAATATATTTTGTAGTGTATGTTGTGGTAGAGACCATAATTGCCTCAGGGTTGACATACTGGGTATAAATCAATAGTCGTTGGGGTGGCCTAATGTCGGTATCAGCCAGTCAGTGAGGGAGTCTATCCCCTTTTCACTAGTGCTAGACCAAGGAGATTACCTTAGCGTCTGAGGTGGAGCACCACACCTACCATCAGCTCCTTAATAAATCAATAATATATCAAAGAATTAAGAAAATGATTAAAAAAAAAAATAAGGCAAATTAATAAAACATAAAAAAAATACAAAGAATAATAATAAAAATAAACAACTTAAAAACAAGATTATATAAAGAATAAAAGATAATAGGACAAATATATAGAAAAATGATTTTTTATTTATCTATATATAAATGTAGATAAGAGATTTATTTTTAACTTTTTAAATCCCAAGCAATGCTTGGTAGCTCATCTCGTATGTTATAAACTTTTCTATTTAAAGACATCTATTAACAAATCAGTGTTTGTTCCAAAGATGAGTTTTAAAAATGTTATTGCTTTTATTTATTTAAAAAAAAAATTTTTTAATCACACTAGCATTGCCTGAGTGTGTGGGATTTAAAAATTCAATGTCAGAGAGTTTGTACCCTAAGTAAGTAAAATCATCAAATTCATTAAAGGAGTAAAAAATAAAACAATTTGAAATGGAAACTTTGTTCTGATAACTTAAATATGTATTAAAATAAAACAAACTATATATAAATATATAATACCGGGCATGTATTTATCAAAACTTGTTTAAAAAAATAATGAGGATCGTCTAATGTTGCATGCTCAAATTTTGAGTGTATTTATTCTATGTTATGACGATTTTGGATCATGTGACGTAAGCAGTGACGTAGTTTTTGTTACAGACAAATAAAGAGCGAATCTCCGTTATTAATAGATTGTATACAAACATATTTGTGAGTCCATTTTAAAGTTTAATCTTTAATTTTTTAATTTTCAGAAAGAAACGCCATCAGATCAACAACTCCATTTGGCAGCATTGCAAGGCAATTTGGACCAATTATGTAAAGTTTTAGACAGTGGCAAAGTTCATGTGGACTGTAAAGATAAGGTAAGTTGAGAAATTATTGATTATTGATTATTGTTAACTATTAGAGATCCCCACTCTTGATGAGAGACCCCTTTTCTCCTTGAGAAGCAAAAAAATATTTCTATGTTAAAACTTCATTGATTCCTATAATTATGGCTGCCAAATTTGGTTGCTCTACACCAAACTGTTTGTTTGTTTGTAAAGGACAAACAAACACTTCCCAACCTGCCCTGTTGGCTGGGGCTGTAGAATAGGCTGACTGTACTTCTGCATAGGGGTAAGACCCCCACCCAATGGACCCATGGAATCCTTGTGGTTTAGCAGTCAATGACTGGCAACACTCTACTTTGGCCCTTACTTGCGCTAGACGGGCGGTCGGAGAGGCCCTCTGATCAATCGGCTGGTCACGTTAAGCCCTAGCACCTATATATATATATAATATATATATATGTGTGTGTGAAAATGGAAAAGGAATTGAATCCGACAATATGAGGAAAAATGAGTAAAGAAATGTAGATGGATAAAATGAATTTAATCGATATCACATTAATCGATATCACTTACACATGTGTTTTCACACACATCAACTGACCGAAACACATGTGTAAGTGATGTCGATTAATATGATATCGATTAAATTCATTTTATCCATCTGCATTTCTTTTCTTTACTCATTTTTCCTCATATATATATATATATATATATATATATATATATATATGAGTGTAAATATGGAAAATAAATCCGACAATATAAAGAAAATTTGAAAAAACAAGTGTTCCAAAAATAGGATGAATTTAATTATCGATGTTTAAACATTTCAGTTTCATTAAACCTTCATCAGGATGTATCTTGGGGTGAAGAAAATGATGGATGTTTTTATAGATGACAGGAGATGAAAATCTTTTTAGTTGTGTAACTGTATTTGATCAGCGTTATATTTTTGAAAGGCAAGTCGCGATCCACGCACGCGAAGATGTCATATATTTAAAAAATATAACGCTGATCAAATACAGTTACACAACTAAAAAGATTTTCATCTCCTGTCACATATAAAAACATCCATCATTTTCTTCACCCCAAGATACATCCTGATGAAGGTTTAATGAAACTGAAATGTTTAAACATCGATAATTAAATTCATCCTATTTTTGGAACACTTGCTTTTTCAAATTTTCTTTTTATTTATTTATATATATATATATATACATACACGTGCTAGAAGGCAGTGACTGAGAGTTTTAGTGTCCTGGGTACAATGTTAAACTGCATCTAATGGTGAGGTTTCAACTCTGGAGCATGTGGTGTACCCCTTCTTTGTCATTACTCTCTGATCTGGAGTGGTAGTACCTATTAGGGTCCCATTTATGAGTTAAATAGGTCAATGGATAAGTTTTAAAAAGTGTGTTAAAAAAATTGAATAATACCCAACAATAATAAATAAAACAAATATCTTAAGCATAAAATAACCCAACAAGGGTTGACATGCTGTAAATTTCAACTAACCAACCAACAAACATTTTCCAGTTATTAATATAGATTAACTCTTTTTGCAAAAAATGGTCTTAATACTTTTATAAGGACATGATATTCTGATTTTACACAACTCTTGTAAATAATAATTAAAATTCTGAGATCTATGGTAGTAGATCTTTTATCATCATCATCATCAGGTTGCTTACCTAGCCAAGGTTAAAGAGCCCAGTCTGCCCTACTATTTACCCATAAGTAAGTAGTCGTCGGGGTGGACTAAAGTTGGTATCAGCCTGACAGCGAGGGAGTCTATCCCCTTTTCACTAGCGCTAGACCAAGGAAATTGTTTTTTAGCGTCTGAGGTGGAGCGCCACGCCTATCATCAGCTCCTCACTTTACCGCACAAGTCCCTGGGCTACTCATACGCTGAGTTGGCGAGGGCCGGTATCGAACCAGGAACCTTGTGGTTCCTAGCCAGTTGAGGTGGAGCACCACACCTACCATCACCTCCTCACTTTACCGTACGGATCCAAGCTGTGCTACTCATACGCTGAGTTGGCGAGGGTCAGTATCGAACCAGGAACCTTGAGGTTCTCAGCCAGTTTGACCTTATATGGTTACACAATCAATTCCAATTTCCAAATAAAATTGGAGCATTGCTTTGATAAAACTAATATACATTTATGTCCTTCATTCATCAGTGTGTTTAACCTTGCAGTAAATGATTTCTGGCTAATTATTCATTTTCTGTTTTCATAACCCCTCCCCCCCCCAGTCCAGCATAGATTCTCTTAAGTATTTTCTTTTTCTTTTTCTTTCTTTCTTTTTTTTTTAAATCCCCTACTTCTTTTCTCTTGTTATTCCTACCTTATGATTATGAAGAGTGATGTTAAGAGGTAAATATTCCCTTTTGATGTGGGTCACCAATTAGCATGTAATAGTCGACCTTGTTGTATGTTGGCTTTTTTTAATATAAGAACATAAGAACTATTTTCATTCAACTTGATTAATTTCTCATAATTTACTTGTCACTTTTTAAACTACATTTTTCACTCAATTATATCATTATCATATTTTAACAGACTCACGCATTCAAAGATTGTTGCTGTAGTAATATATATATATATATATATATATATATATATATATATATATCACATTATAAATCTTGGAAACTGTGTATGCATATATATATATATAAAGTAAAATCTGCCTATTATCAGTATCAGCCAAAACTGTGAGGGAGTCTATCACCTTTTTGCTTGTGCTAGACCAAAGAGATTGTTTTGCTGAGGTGGAGTACCACACCTACTGTCAGTTCCCAGATGCTTTACTGTACAGATCAGATTACATAAGATGTACTATTCATTTGCACAGTTGGCAAGGACTGGTATCAAAACTGGCACTTCTATTCATATCTGCAAGTTAATTTTATAGAACAAAGGACTAACAAAAAGTCACCTGTCTGCCTTTTTTTTTTCTTTTTTTTTTCTCTGAAGTATGAATATGAAATAAGATTAAGTTAATGAAAATGCAGAAACAAAAATATAAATTATTTATCATTCAGAGAAAGTAAATAATTTCTATCACTTCCAGCTCCACTAACACAGAATGTTAGTATCTGTAAGGTTTATTATGTTGATGGTCATAGTTCTCCATAACTTCCCTTTTTTTTTTTTATAGTTCTCAGCAATAGTTATTCTTTTAAAATCCCTCTTTGCCTTTCCTTTAACTATTTTTCTCAAACTTGTCTAGTTTTAAGCAATGAGAAATAATATATAGAAAAAGTTGATTGCTTTCGTTCAAAGTTGTTGTCGGTATTTGTTACAGTAGTTAAAGTTAAATAAACGGGTCTACTGTGGCTATTCATAGAGAAAAGTAAATAAAGATAAACCATGATATATTTTGGCTCGTTATATATATATATATATATATATATATATATTTGCAGCATTTGGGTGAACTTGTAAAGCATAAGTTCTCAAATTAGACTATTGAAGTCAGTTAGTCTACTGTTGGTTTGAATAACAGCAACTAACTAAGTACAACTGAAGCAGTGTCCAAGACAGTTGGTATTTATAGAAATCAAGAATAGTCCATTCATGCATTTGGGTGATTCCATTCCCTGAGTTCTGATTGGCTGCTTGGTTTCTATGATATTGTGGAGTTTTATAAATACCCTGTCAGTCTGCTGTAGAATTGCGACAGGATGGGATTGTATTGAGTTACGACCGCTTGTTGCCATGTCTTACCAATTCGACGGTAATTGGAACTTAGTTTGATTATTCTTCATTGCACATTTATACCTGTGTGGCTTTCAAATTCCACACGGACAGAAGCAATACACAATAATAAGTTAATGCACCAACTACTACAATACTACCAACCATCATCATCATCATCATCATCATGTTGTACTGACAGCATGGATACCTGTGACTCTCTTTTGCCAACTGTCCCTATCTATCATTGCTCTGCCAGGTCTTCTGCATGGCATCCTAAATCCACACAGAGCTGATTAATGTAGTTTTTTGCTGGTCGGCCTATACTGGTGTGTCCACATGAGAACGTCATTGAGAAGGGGATAGACTCCTTCGCTGATTGGCTGATACCAAAAAATATATTGTATCAACCCCCCTCCCCCCAAAAAAAAATCTTGCTCCACCTTTCAGCCGGAAGGAGTACAGTTAACAAAATCTCCTACTTTAGTCTGTGAGAACAATTGAATCTTTAGAGCATGAGGGCATCCATTTTGTTTCTGTCTATTTTTATATAATAAATGTCTGCTTTATATGTGTAAATCTTTTGTATTCACATGAGCTATAATTTAAAATCATCTATTACAGTTAATTATACATTGAGTTATAAAGTTCATTTGGTACATAGTTGCTTTAATATTTCCGCTTATTAGATCAACGGCATTGTTAGCTTATGAAAAACAAACAATTCTTTTAATAGACAAAGAAATAAGTTGTGTATATCAATAGTATTTCATAACTCTTTATTGAAAAACAGTAAAATCACATTTTATTTATCAATAGCATTAAAAGTTTCATTATTTTGGATTGTTGTTTTATATGAACTCACAAAGAAATTTTATTTACTACAATCTATTTATGAAAGAGATAGGGTAATCCTTAACTTTTTCCTCGTAAATTCCTACCATAAAATAAACTGAACCCACATTTTATGTCTGTGTTTTTGCAATAAGTGTTTTATTTTTCTTGCACCCGTTATTTTACAATACTAAATATATTTTCATTATTCTTTAACAAATAAAGAAAATATATTTAGTATTGTAAAATAATGGGTGCAAGAAAAATAAAACATTTATTGCAAAACACGGACATAAAATGAGGGTTCAGTTTGTTTTATGGTAGGAATTTACGAGGAAAAAGTTAAGGATTCTCTGGATAGTATTTTTTTCTGGTTTGGTATCTTAATGTTTTCACAGTTGGAATAATACTCGATGTTATTTATTTGATGGAAGGGTGATGACCAATAGGGATGTAGGGTGAGAGAGAGTCATGGGTATCTGTGCTGTCAGCATGACATGATGATGATGATTTATTTATTTCACACTGATGGAAAATAAAATTGTAACAATTTAAATGTTTAAATTTATTCAAGATTAAATATACAGATGATAGACCTGGATTAAAGTAAAGTTGTTGGGGCGGCCTAATGTCGTATCAGCCAGACAGTGAGGGAGTCTATCCCCTTTTCACTTGCGCTAGACCAAGGAGATTATTTTAGCATCTGAGACGGAGCGCCACACCTACCATCAGCTCCTCACTTTACCGCACAGATCCCTGTGCTACTCGTATGCTGAGTTGGCGAGGGCTGGTATCGAACCTGGAACCTTGTGATTCTGAGCCAAACGTTTTACCGACTGAGCTAAGTCGGCCCTTTGGATTAAAGTAAATGATCACTTACTGATCAATAGGTACAAAGATTGATTGATTTTAATGGCTTGTCAACCTGTCTAGGGTTATTTCATGCCTAGAATTAGAGAATTTTGTTCATCGTATATTTATATTTACATTTACATTTTTTGTGTAGTTGTTTCTTTACAGGTTTTTTTGTACATAGTCTTATTGAATAGGAATAATTTTTAAATAGACCTATTTGGCCCATAGATGGATCCTAACATGTACTACCATTCTTGGTCAGAGTAGATCTGGTGACTCCATATTCTCCAGATCCCTAGCCTCATAATCAGATACAGTTTAGTGTCATAACTAGGAGACTCCCCCTTTTTTTTGGGGGGGAGTCTTACCTCTTCTGCATGGGATACATATTCTAAGCCTCGCCGACAGGCAGTGTGCAGAAGAAGTCACTTTAGATATTATTACTAAATAAGTGAACATAAAAAAACTTGTTCAAAGAAGAGATTGATATTTCTTTTTAAAATATACATTATGAGGATTGAGGAAACGTGTAAGAAAGTTAAAGTCGTCTGAAAAATCTCCTAAAATGAAAAGATCTTAGAGGAAAGCAATGGGATTCAGGAAACGTAGATTTTCTAAGTGACAAAAAAAAAATAATGTAATTCTTTTGTATTTGAGAAACGTTGAAAGATATTACTACTTCATTCTGTTTGATTTTCATCTTGAGTAACAAAAGTTTCTTTTCACGTCTTCTGACTTTATTATATCAGCTATTAGGGAAATGAAATATGTGATTACAATGGTAAATAGTTGTTGTTCTGCATAAACTTTTCTAGGATGGTGCATCTTCCCAATTCAATCAGTCAGTCCATTAGTTGTGCATATTGCATTAAAAGCATTTTGTCTGCTGACTGCCAAGTCTTTAGGACTCTTTTTTTCTTTTTTTTCTTTTAATCAATATGAAGAAAGGAAAAGTAGAATTAAAGGATGTGTTATATCTATTACAACACAAATTGGCAACATATCTTCATATATATATATATATATATATATATATATATATACACACAGTGATGCTGATAGCTTTTTGATTTAATGTGTCCTGGGACACACATATTTGCTTGGAATGAGTCCCAGGGAAAATTGATGGGTCCCAACTAAAGCCATCTAACTCCTACCTTGTAACCTATCCTGTGTAATTAGTTTCTAAGAAACTATTGAAATGTATTTACAGTTAACTTGAAATGGTGATGGAAGAAAAAAGAAAAACACTGGAACACATGAATACAATTTTACTGCGTCCTTTTAGATTTTTATACGTCAGAAACACAAGACACGTACCTATCAGCATCTTTGTATATATGTATACATATATATATGTGTGTGTGTGTGTATATATATACTAGCAAAATAAAAAGACACCCTCCGGGCGATGTAAAAAATTTTGAAAAGGGATGGGAGCTGAAAATTCAATGTCATAGAGTGTGTACCATGAGTATGTAAAATCGTCAAATTTATTAAAGGAGTAAAAAGAAAAAAAAAGAAAGAAAAAACAATTTGAAATGGAAACAGTTCCGATAACTTTAAATATTATATTAGAATAAAACAATCTATATATAAATATATAACACTGGGCATCTATTTATTGAAACAATGAGGATTGTCTAATGTTGCATGCTCACATTTTGAGTATATTTATTCTATGTTATGACGTTGGATTATGTGTTGGGTAATGTGACGTAAGCAATGATACAGTTTTTGTTACAGACAAAAACCGGAAGCGAATCTCCATTATTAATAGAGAGATATATATATATATATATATATAATCATCTCCATTTACTATTTTTCTTTCCTTTTCTATGAATTTAGTTATTTTATTTATATCTGATTGGATATTTGTCTGTCTGTCATGCATATGCAGGGAATTATTTACCCAACTCGTTCACTGCGGGTTAGGATTTGACACAAGATCACATGTATAAAGCATCCAGTGAGGATCAAACTTGCTTTTCAGTAGTAATGTATCTGTGAGACTAACTTGCTAACCAGTACAAAACAATGTGACGCCTCCCAGGAATGAGTTTAGTTTATGACTTGGATATCTTAAAGAGTAGCATTTGATTAGGTATATTATATGTACTAGCAAATATATGCACCCTCCAGGTGCAAGTATTTAAGTTTTAATATTATAAAATATCATATTAAATTAGAAAGGCTAATGAAACTGAATAAGAATGCAGATAAAAAGATTTGAAACAGAGGGGGTATGATTGAAAAATAGAACAACTTTGAAACTAACTCTTCCATCATTTTCCATTACTCCTGTCTTTCATTGATAAATTTTCCTAATTTCACTATTTAGTTAAAATAGGAAGTAAAGAATAATATTACAGTTATTTCTTCTTGTTAATGGATTTCTTTTAAGATCTATCCCCAAGATTTTTGCTCATATTCAATAAGATAAAACCAAACAATTAGAAATCAATAATACCTAGCATATATTTATTGAAATCAAATTTTTTAAGATCAATATGCAAATTAGCCTTCCCATTCATACTGTAATCCACTATTTTGTTGTATATATAAATACAATTGCATGTTATTTGTATGTAGATATGGTCAACAATCTTAATGATGTAAAACAATTTTATTAATAATTGAGGTTTAAATAAAAATGAAATCATAGAGAATGTGATGTAAATAACTAAAGGGAATTGTGACTTGTATAGTAACATAGTTTCGGTTACAGACAGACAAACCCACAATCTCCATTATAATAAGATTAGACCAATTAACAGTATCTATCTTCTCTCTATTATTTATATATATATATGTGTGTGTGTGTGTATATATATATATATATATATATATATATAAGCACATTAGTATAATAGCAATTTCCTTTTTGGAATTAACATACATTATGTCTGTGTAAGTAAAAGGACCTAACCTAATTTTGTTTTTAAACTTTCTTTTTTTGTTGACTAAAGTCAATAAGACTTGCAAATTTTATTATTGCAACATGTATCATGGTTTCCATTATCTAAACTATATTTGCCAATTGGAAATATCTGAGTTGCACAATAAAACAATTTTGACAAAATACAATTTTAAATCCTGTTAAGCATCTATTCCAAATCCAGGAAGTAGCAAATCCCTTTAGGATGTGGATGGTCACAGTTTACGTTATCAGTAAACAGTTTTTGCAAAAGATAAAGGAGTGGTTTCCTGTAGGCATCGCTAGTATTTAAATTCAGAACTTTATTGCCACTAGAATCTTGCAAGAAGATATATTTGTTACATAATGAATGCGCATTAGCCTACGCCCTTGTGCACATTAATTGAAACAACTACTTTAGTTTCCTTTCTTTCACCATACGGTCAGTTTTAGATCCACTGGAGTGACAGGATGTAATCGATTTCTATTTTATTCTCAGATTAGGTCTTTTGCCGTGGTGTGCAAATTAATTGAAACAATCTCTTTAGTTTCCTTTCTTTCATCATACGGTCAGTTTTAGATCCACTGGAGTGACTGGGTGTAATCGATATCTATTTTATTCTCAGATTAGGTTGTTTGCAGTGGTGTGCATATTTATCTAAAAAATTTATAAACTTATACACCTTTGTACAAATTAATTGAAACAATCACTTTAGTTTCATTTCTTTCACCCTACAATCAGTTTTAGACCCACTGGAGTGACAGGGTGTAATCGATCTCTATTCTTTTCTCATTTGCAGTTATGTGAATAATTAATCTATTTTCTGTGTGTATGAGGAAATTTGTTTGGCCTTGAAAAATATTGCATCATATGTGATTGCATCAGATTTTTATCACACTCAGACACTATTGTCTCAACTGTCCTACGGCCATTGCCTGCAATGGGTGTTACTCCAAAAAAGCATATGAAAATTGTAATGCTGCACGAACACACTGGCAAGTCTTACAGAAAGATGGCGGATGTTATAATAACAGAATTATTTTTGATTCAATTAATTTGCACAAGTTGCATCATTTTCCTATGGACTCCTATACATAGACACACCAGTGTTGGCTGACCAGCAAAAATTTACATTCATCAGCTCTGTGTAGACACTGGATGCTGTCTAAAGGATTTGCCAAGAGCAATGCCCAATAGGGATGGATGGTGAGAGAGAGTCAAGGGAATCTGTTCTGTCGACATGCCTTCATGATGATAATGAATATTAGTTGTATATCTCTAACATGAGTAAACTGACCAAAGAGAGCAATATTAAAAAAAAGAAAATTGTGTAGAAATGAAGACCCCCGCCCTGCCCCTATGCTCAATGTATAAAGTAAAAATAACAATTATTTTATATACTACAATAGAACAAGAAAAATATAGTAAGATGATATCTCTCTCAAAATGTAAAAAAAAAATGGACCATGTTTTATGTTTTGGGAAGAAATTTTTGTTTATTAAGGTTGATTTGAAAATTTACACAACATATTCTTTCTGCAAGGCTTGGTAACAAAGATTTATTGAAAGGTTCATATCTTGGAAGGTTACCAGAAATATGTTCTGGAGAGTCGAATTTGTAACGATGTATAAGGTGTCAGCATCAGCACTTTGACACCAGGTCAAGTGGAACCTACACTTGATTAATAAGCCTTTTTGATGATCTGTCAAGTCAAAGAGGATGAAAGCCACATAAAAGCAACACACATTTTCATCCGGCATGCAGTAGTTCAGGCTAACCAGGGTTTCTATTGAGACAATTTGCCACCTTACTCTCTACCCTTAAGCCTGTTAACTCAGAATTGTTGCTTACAATAAAATAATATTCAATATATATATTGGCGCCTGAGATCTTTTCTTCCCACATGTTTTCTTGACAAATCCAGCCATTTCATTTGATTCTGAGTTCGGTCATATGAGAATCTGATTCGGTTTGTTTTGTTTTATGGCATATCAACCTCAGTGGGTCATTTAATGCCAATAAAGTTTTGAAATAAATCAATTCTTAATGGATAATACAATTTTTTTATAAATACATTTTTCTATTTAACCCAGAGATGGGACCCTAACAGGTACTACCACTCCGGGTCAGGGTGGACCAGGGAGCAATGGTGATGAAGGGTGCTCCACATTCCCCAAACCTCCAAAACTGGAACCTCACCATCAGATAGAGTTTAACGTCATTCCCAGGACATGTAGACCCGCAGCCACCGCCTTCTAGCACCCATATGATAAAAAGGGGTTGGAGCTTGCCATAAGGGCAACAGGGTTGGGAAAATCATATAGGTGCTAGGGCTTGACGTGACTAGCCAATTGATCGGAGGGGGCCTCTCCGACCGCCTTTCCATGGAATAGTACAGAAAGCCCGCGAAATATGTGAAGTCACGTGGGACCTGGTTGGGTCCCAGTTTCAGTTTAGACGTCAGGCAGAGAAGATGTCCTGCCTTAACTGGAACTCACTGCATACGCGTGCTATGTTAGTGAAATGTTTAGTAAGTAAATAAAAGCTTAAGAAAATAACACGGTTTTGGATTAATGAATGTCTTGGTAACAAGACTGATATAGAAGAAGAAATGAGTTAAGTGCGACCGACCACCAGACACGAAGTCCCCAAGAAGAAGTCCAGAC
>CM042160.1:86048102-86097920 GCA_023376005.1 Doryteuthis pealeii
AGCTTTTCTAATAAAAGAACACTCATGATTTTAATAGATATATTGATAAATTGGTTTTATGCATTATTCAAAGACGAAATCTGGTTTCCATAAACTGTTGTAAATCTTCTGATATATACAGTACTCCTCATAAGTACTAGGGTGTAATGGTAATTAGTATTATTTGTATTATTCTGACTATTGTCCTCATCTTCATTATTATTTGTACAACGTTTTGGCCGATGTGCCCTCCGGCCTTCTTCAGGTATTTTGGAGGGCACATCGACCGAAACGTTGTACAAATAACAATGAAGATGAGGACAATAGTCCGAATAATACTAATTATCAAGTCTCATCTCAAAAATTCAGAGAAATATAATGGTTATTATCGTAGGACATAGCGACTGAGTTCAAAACCTGGACAAGGCTGTTTGTATTTCCCGTAGCACTAATATCCTTGGGAAAGGTAGGTATTTAACCAACCCATTTGTGACCATAGGGTTTGACACAAGGTCACAACTATGGAGCATCCTGTGAGGATGGAACATGCTATTCAGTAGTAATGGATCAGCAAGTCTAGCTTGCTAAAAATTACACCATGATGGGATGCCATGCCCTTTGGAAATGTATGAATCCAATTATTTTTCTCTCTGGCTATGAGTAAATAGTAGGGCAGACTAGGCTCTTTAACCTTGGTATGGCAACCGGTCTAGGAGAAGGAAAACTCAGAATTCAAACCTATTAAACTCTGCTTAAAAAAAATTTGATCATAGTACTATGATGAAATCTTAAGCTAAAGGGAGAATAGTTGAATTCATACCTTTCCCAAGAGTATTAGCACTATGTGAAATGCAAACAGCCTCACCCAGAATTTGAACTCTGGTTGCCAAGTCCATTTCCTATGAGGATCATTATACCAGGGTCAATTTCTTAAGCAGAATTTAACAGGTTTGAATTTAGAGTTTTCCTTTTCCTATGATGGTTGCCTAACCAATGTTAAAAAGCAAAGTCTGTCCTAATATTTTACCTATAGTTGGGTGGTAGGGGAGAAGACTGGCTAGTTTCATACCTTTCCCAAGGGTATTAGTGCTATATGAAATGCAAACAACCTCATCCAGGATTTGAAATTGTGTGTCACAGTATCCATTTATTACCATTACACCACGTGCCAAAGTTAGAAGTCTGGAGGGATGTCGATGGCGTTGCTATAAATGGAAATATTCTTGCTATTATTGAATTCCTTTTTAAATCACACCTTGTGGGGGGGGGTCTTAGAATACCCTGACTCTATCCTCTGCAGTGGGATAAGCCCCACCCTACAAGTGGTGTTTGTGTAAACTACATCTGATGGTGAGGCTTTAGTTTTGGAGATGTGAGGAGCCTGGAGTACTCCTTCATCGCCATTACTCCCAGGTCCACACTGACCTGTAAGGGTCCCATCTATGGGTCAAATAGATCTATATAAAAATTATTCATATTCGATAAGACCATGTGCACAAAAAAACTTTAATAACTACACAAAAAATGTAAAAATGAACATACAATGAATATGATTCTCCAACTTCTTCGCATAAAATAACCCTAGACAGGTTGACATGCCATTAAAATCAACAATCTTTATTAAATCTTACTGCTTACACCATAATAAATAATTTGATTATTAGATATTGTCAGATGATTTAGCAAAGTTCAATCAAATTGGATGAGATGGCCTGCATTTCTGAACCAGAGTGCAAATTAAACATAACCACACAATGCGCGATTATAATAGTTCACCCATGAATATTTACATATTATACTTTACGAGTCCATTGTGCCACCTGTTACTCTATTCTGTATACAAAATATAAAGATGTGTAAAAAAAAAAGATATCAATATTTAGTTTAGTATTATTTACATTATCTATATATATAAAAGAATGTTTCTGGTATGTACGTGTCGACTTATAACTCCGAAAAGAGATGTCATCTGATTTAAAATCTCGCAGAAACATTAATGTGTTTCTAACTAAGAAACACACATTTGGTTTTTGATTTTTTACTAATTAAGTGATATAATTTAATAATTAAACAAAAATCAGCCAATTTCTAGAACTCTTCACAGTAAGGAAAAATAAAGAAAGGAAAAATTGGGTCAAAAAGGAAATGAATTTCACTTTAACTCAACAGGTTAGGTACTCTCTCTTTTCTCTTTTCACCCAATCTGTTCGTCTCTCTCTTTCACCCAGTCTGTTCATCTCTCTCTTTCACCCAGTCTGTCCGTCTCTCTCTTTCACCCAGTCTGTCCGTCTCTCTGTCTCTGTCTGTCTGTCTCTCTCTCTCTTTGTGTTCATCTGTTCGTCTCTCTTTGTGTTTGTCTCTCTCAAATAAAATTATGTTTTAAAACAAGTTTAGGATTACATTTTAAAAAAATGATATTTTCAGTGTAAACGAAAAAATCATTTCCTAAAAAAAAAAACATTGTAGTGGGGGTTCAAAATTCATTTACTGAGATAATCAGATAATATTGAAGCCAAAAATCATTAAGCCTTACCATTTCATGCACAACAACCTGACGCCTCTAATCAGAAGACTGGCTCTATTATAGCTATAAAATAATATGTTGGGTTCTTCATTGGTCCATGATGATATTGATGCGTCTATACAAATTCTCGCAGATTTTTTAAATTTAATAAAATATTTTTCTTTTATTCTCTCTTACTCCTGTTTTCTCCCTTTCTCACTGGTGTTCCTAAAAAAACATTTAGTCCGGTCATGGACCGGGTACTTTTGCTAGTTATATATTAAAGTCAGTTGCCATTAGTTTCTACTTCCTTCAACTATACTTTAAAATCAACTAAAATCTTAGTCATTACATTCCTTAAATCATTGATACTATTCATTTCACAGATGCACCCGGTTGTTAACGACCGCATTTTTGGCTAATGTCTATCATATATGGCCTAGTTCCATTGGCAAAGCCTATATTTCATATTACATTATTTTGTCATAATTTCTATAAAACAAGTTTGATTTATGCAAATGTGGTGGCGTAGTGGGGGTTCAAAATTCATTTACTGAGATAATCAGATAATATTGAAGCTAAAAATCATTAACCCTTACCATCTCATGCACAGCAACCTGACGCCTCTAATCAGAAGACTGGCTCTATTTTAGCTATAAAATAATATGTTGGGTTCTTCATTGGTCCATGATATTGATGCTTCTATTTAGGAAGAGGGAAAGGTTCTAATTAGCATTTCATAGTTAACTATATTATATTAAGAATTTGGATGTGTAAAAAAAATGACATTTGGTGTGAATACAGAAGCCATAAAAATAACATTTACTTGCAAATTGGACTGGAAATAGGTTTATTCTTCAAATTGGAACATTTTAAGTGTATTGCTCTAACAAACATTTTGCTATGATGTGCCGTTTTTGCTAGTACTTCACATTAGGATCAGATGATAATTGTGTCTTGAAAAATCATTTATTTTTATGATCTTAGTAACTGAATAGATATGATTCAGTTTCTTTCTTTTTTGACCTTGATTTTCTATATAAACTATCAAATACTCTTTATTTCCATTGTAAATTACAATCTTTGATTTGTTCTGACAGCCGACCAAGGTCATTTATTGTTGATACTATATTTTAAAATCTTTACTTCTTTTGGCTAATTATAAATGTATCATTGAAATGTAGTTCATCAAGTGTTTTATCTTACTAATTGCTAAGGATATTTTGGTTATCTTTAACCAGGGTTCACATGGACCCCCAGACATTTTTTTTTTTTTTTTTTTTTTTTTTTTTGGGAGACTATTGTCCTAATCATTATTGTTATCTGTAGAACATTTTTGCCGGTGTGCCCTCCGGCCCTTTTCAGGTATTTCTTGTCGGACTCTGGAGTCTTCTCGAGGTTCCCGAGTTCGAGAAGGCTCCAGAGTCCGACAAGAAATACCTGAAGAAGGCCGGAGGGCATATTGGCCGAAACATTGTACAGATAACAATAAAGATGAGGACAATAGTCCAAATAATCAAAATAGTACTAAATAATTTGAATTGTGTTTTGTTTTATGCATATCAACCCTTTTCAGTTCATTTAATACTGAATCTACTTAACTTTTCTTTCTCCCCCACCCCCCACCCTCTGATTGTTTATATAAACTATCAAATGTTCTTTATTTCCATTGTAAATTACAATCTCTTTGATTTGTTCTGACAGCCGACCAAGGTCATTTATTTGTTGATGGACTACATTTTAAAATCTTTACTTCTTTTGTTGTAGAAATGTATTATTTGGCTAATTATAAACATAGAATTGCACACTTGCTTAGCTTAACATGTATCTTGGTAGAAAATGGATTTGGTTACCAAAGTTCAAATCCTGTACCAGGCTGTTTGCATTTCACTTTGCAGTAATATCTTTGGGAAAGGCATGAATCCTTCTATTTTGTCCCGAGCTATGAGTTAATAGTAAGTCAGATTGAATTCTTTAGCCTTAATAAGGTAATCAGCCTAAGAGAATGAAAACTCTGAACTGAAACCAGCTTTACTCTCCTTAAAAATTGGCCTTGTATTGCATTCTGCCTGTGGCCTTCGAGTAAGATCTGAGTGTAGTATCTGTTCCTCCTCCCCAGGATAATATATATATATATATATATATATATATATATATATATTTGAAACAATGTCACCTGAAGATTGTTTGCGCTTACGCATACATGAAACCAAATGGTTGTGACTATTCCTTTGTCATCAAATAAATAGATAGGTAAAACCTTTATATATTTATTTTATTATATAATAGCTCTATTTTTAAAATTTTTATATTGAGCACTCTTCCAATAATACTGCATTTTGGCACACCGTTCCAGTAAAAGCTGAAACAGTGATAATCCCACACTGTAGGTATATATATATATATATATATATATACCCAGGTTTCACCAAAAGGATCTTCAGGATAATTTAGAACTGTCAGAATTATCCTGAATATCGTTTCGGTGAAACCTGGGTAGTTAATTTCTGTCTTTGATTTGGTTCTCTAAACTGGCTCTACATATTCATTATCTTGACTTATTCATGTTTTGTTTTTATTTTTTTCCAATTGTCAAAATTGTTGTTCATTCAGTTTTTATTTTTTTAAAATTTTTGTTGTGTTTAGTTCCCCTTAAAAAACTATTACACACACACACACACACACACACACACACACACATATATGTGGGTGGTTTAAAGTAGATAGTTAAATTGGTAAAATTAATACTGAAGATAAATAATATTACAAATACAAAAACTAAATCATTGAAATTGTATTTATCTGTTTTTTGTATTTTATTCAAATGATTTTCATTTAAAATCTTCAAATAGAAAAGCAACTTTGTCTCGTGACTGACTAATGAGAAATATTTTAGTTATGAGTCCCTGTTTGACTCTATTGCTATTTCATGTTACCATAACATTATTTCTTATTATTATTCTTAAGTGACGCCAGCTTATGTGATTGATAAATACATATATAAAGTCACATTGTGTTTTACATGAATTCAAAATTGGCTGCCTGTGTCGATAACAATCTCAAACTGAGATTGTAAATTGATTGAAAGGATTTTATGTCAGGATTTTATTGCAGCACGAACATTTCTTTTGTTAGTCAGCATGAGCTACTAGTTTTAAAAAAAAAGAAAAAAAAGAAGGAAAAAAAAAGGAAATGGTTGTTTTAGCTTTCAAACTATGTAGAACACCGTCTCACCTTTCTAGTTGAACTTCACAGCCATGTTTCCACAGTGTGCTAAATTGGCCTTTTCATGGACATTTAGATTGAACATTACAAGTTTGTCAAAAAGTATGTGAAATCGTTGAAATTTGAAGGTGGTATGCAGTGAAACTTGTGCAGGAGATATTTTAAGTGGAAAGTGGCTGCACAGACCCTAGTTCACTATCTTGAGTCTTGCAGTTAGTCCAGTGGTAGGGGAAACTGGGCTGCCGAGCTGCTGCAGGTTACTGTCTCAGGTAGTATTGAGTCACTTCACGAGAGGCAAGCCTCCCCAGAAACCCCAGCACTTGCACCCAAGTGCCAGGTTGTGTTGGGGAATTGGACTAATGAGCCACCAGAGGGTCCACAACTGAAGATATGGAGTGACGTCATCATCGTCTGCGAAGGACTTCCAAAAGAAAAGAAAGAAGAAAGTATGTCAAATCATACAACGGGTAGATATTTATGGACCAGAATTTCACCAGAAATCCATTTATCATCTTCTAGGTAGATACTTCAGTTAGTTGATGTTGTTGTGGGGTTTTAAGGATAAAAAATAAGACAAACGACTGGTAAAAATGGATACAAATATATTGAACAACAAGGAGTAGAAATTACAGCAAAGTGGAGATTTCATCTGACCATACAGTTACGAGCTGACTCGCATTGCTTCGTCTCAAGCCATATCAGGTAGATATTTATAGACCAGAATTACAGCAGAGAATCCATTTATCATCTTCTAGGTAGATACTTCAGCTAGTTGATATGAAAAATGCCTCTATCATGAATGACAGGATGAGAACACTTTATCCTTATTGATTGAATAAAAGACTTGATTTAAAATTTCCAGATGGTCAAATAGAAACCTGAAGAAGTTAGAAAAATGGTTGAAACATGGTGATTAAAACAACTAAGATGAGGATACTAGTATGTAGCATTTACACAACCCTTTTGCCACAGGTAGGATGTGACACAAGGTCACAAGTATAGTGCATCCAGCAAGGATTGAACTCGCTATTCCTTAGTAGTGAATCTGCAAGTACTTTGTTCACTATTACACTAGAATGTGACACCCTACATTAGTATGTAGTAAGATGGAATCAATTGATGTAATATTTTAATAAATACCAGTGAAGAGACAAAAAGAAATATGCTACATTGTGCTAAATTGACCTTTTCATGGACATTTAGATTCAACATTTCAAGTTTGTCAAAAAGTATGGCATGTTTATGGACCAGAATTTCACCAGGAATCCCCCACCAATCAATCGGCTGTTCACATCAAGCCCTAGCACCTATATGATTGTCCCAATCCTATTGCCCTTATGGCAAACCCCAACCCTTTTTATCATTTATATGCTAGAAGTCGGTGGCTGAGGATCTTATTGTCCTGGGTATGACGTTAAACTCTATCTGATAGTGAAGTTCCAATTCTGGAATTCTGGGGAATGTGGAGTACCCCTTCATTACCATTGCTTCCAGGTCCACTCCGACTCTGAATGGTAGTACCTGTTAGGGTCCCATCTATGGGTTAAATAGAACAAAATGAGTTCTTAAAAAATGTATTAAAAAAAATTGAATACCCATCAAGAATGAATAAAACAAAATGTCTTTAGTATAAATGACCCAACAAGTGTTGACATGCTGTAAAATCCAACCAACCATTTATGACCTCTAAAAAGGTTTAAATTTAACACAAATTAGATTAACCAAGCTGTGCTACTCATGTACTGAGTTAGCGGGGACTGGTATCAACCTGGAACCTTGCAATTCCTAGGTGGGTGCTTGACCAACTGAGCTAACCCAGACCCTTAAACATGTAATATAGACCAAAATCTAGAGATTAGGAGCATTTTTATCCCATTTAACAACTATTTTTGATCTGATTGTGTTTTTATAAATGCTTTGAAATGTTGTAAATTTTATCTAAAAATAGGACATCAATGTCTTTGATTGTTTGAATTATCCAATTCCCTAGTCAGAGTTTCCACTTTTGTGTTGGTTCAAATACAGAAATGTAATTATTATTGATTTTGTTAAGGTAAAAGCAAAGATGCAAATAACTCAAAGATTTCAATTCTATAAATGTGGGATAATTTTATATTGGAATCAACTTTTTATGACAAAATGTCAGTAATTAAAATAAAATTTGGATTATGGTTGTTTTCCAACTAGCCAATACAAAACTGAATAAAATCACTTTAAAGAGATAGAGGTAATCTGAACATTAGCTACATAAATGAGAGTAACCTACCCTTGTTTTTTCACTTTGAGAAATCCTTATGTTTTGGTTGGCCATTTTCATTTCACTGTAAATCTACACTGAAATTACATATTTGTTTGAATCAATACAACTGCATGTTTTCTTATGACTCTAACCATTAAACCATGCGCCTCTAAAGTAAATATATATATATACACATTAAATATCACCGGTTCTTGCTTTTTGTGCAAAAATGAAGATTTGATTTATATCTTAAGATATTTAAAAATTAAAATATACATAAAAATAGCATTGAAATTCTACTTTACAATGTCAAACATTTGTAAATCTCAAAAGTAAACAAATCAACACACCAGGTTTTTTATTTTATTTATTTATTTATTTTATTTTTTTTTTTTGTCCACTCTCTCTACTCAGGTGATGCTGGTTAGCCACTTCTAGTTTATTAATAGAGTCTCAGTGCAACGGTACCCATAGCTGGTATGAAAAACATTTATTCCTGGTACATTCTTTACCATTTCTATCACATTTCAAACGTAATACTCCCTGTTTATTTGTTTTTGGTAGGCAAAAACCAATTGTTTTTGTTGGGTTGAATGAGAAAAGCACTGAAACGCCAATAAGCCAAATTAGACCCGTTTCACTATCATCTGATCTGGTGAGGAGGTTATCGATAGTAGTGAAATGTAGGCTATATTCATTTTTGGATTTGGAGGTTCGCCTATTGTGGCTCAGCTTTAAGAACTTACCCTTACAGATTTGGTGGGGGAGGGGTTGCTGTAAAGATCAGCAGGCTGACAAATCTGCAAAGTGAAAATAATTTGTTAACCCCTCCTCATGTCAACACAGAATCGTTACCTTTGCATTTGAACTTGTGACATGAAAAAACAAAATAGCTACAAATTTGTCAGTTAGCAACTGGTTTTCTACACTTCCACGACCGTGTTTATATATCGTGCTGGGTTGAGAGATCAAACAATTGTAAATGATATAATTACTTTTTGATAGATGTACAGGAGCATGTTGGCATTTTTCCTAAATCATGCTGTTTTCCTGTGTTCTGTAATTTGTATTTTGCAACCGTGATAATACAAACTAAGTTTATTGTAGGGTATGTAATCTAATGTATATACTCAAGTAATGAACAATCAGCTATGAGTAGTACAGGGATCTGATGATAGGTGTAGTTCCGGGTTCGATACCGGCCCTCACCAACTCGGCTATGAGTAGGTACAGGGATCTGTACAGTAAAGTGAGGAGCTGATGATAGGTGTAGTTCCGGGTTTGATACCGGTCCTCGCCAACTCAGCTATGAGTAGCACAGGGATCTGTACAGTAAAGCGAAGAGATGATGGTAGGTGTGGTTCCAAGTTCGATACCAGCCCTCGCCAACTCAGGATATGAGTAGCACAGGAATCTGAAGGCAGTGGCTGAGGATCTTCATGTTCTGGGAATGACGTTAAACTATATCTGGCCTGGAGTGGTAGTACCTGTTAGGGTCCCATTTATGGGTTAAATAGAAAATTTATTTACAAAAATAAATTGAATTTTAAAAATTTTCTTCCAAACTATCGCTACGAATCTTTCAAAATTTTGCTGGCATTAAATGACCCACTGTTGTTGATATGCCATAAAACAAATAATGCCAAAGCCAACCTTGGAGAAGATCAGTAGTGGTACTATTTAACTCATAGCTGAAAGGGTGAAAAAGTTCATACCTTTCCCAAGGGTAGTAGTCTGAAAGTGAATGTAACATCATGAGAGATTGTCATGGATATCCGTACTACTGGCATGACATGATGATGAAATTTGTAATTGGTTTGTTTTCTTTGTTTAATGGCATATCAACCTTCTAGATGAACAGTAGTGGTACTATTTAACCCGTAGTTGGGGGGATGAGGGCGTTTATTTCCCAAGGGTGTTAGTCTGAAATTGAACTTAATTGTGCAACTGTAGTTTGAAATTGCTTACTGTGATTTACCAATCTAGCATATTAGCCACTACGCTACGGGGGAACCCGCCTGTACTTCTTTGAATGTGTATTACTTATATAAGTGAATATGCAACACTGTTAAGATGCCAGTACTTTTTTTTAGAACTTGAGGTTCTTATCTAAAAACTTGTTTTTTGGTGAAATCAAAGTAATAACAAACATAAAGTAAGAATTACAAATAAATCTGCAGGTGGGTTGAAATGGTTGGGGGGGGGGAGAAAAAAGAAGCATACCAAGTTTTATCTACAAGGAAGCACTTTTTTTTAAAGGTCACCTACTTATTAGCAAGGGGAAGATATTTCTTTCACTTGGGTAGAAAAATTCTTTATCCAACAAGACTGATCACAGTGCACATGAGGCATAACATATCTTCATGCTAGATTTTAGCCTCAAACCCAGGTCATTATAGATGTTAGTTGAACTGTTACTTTTTATATTATATCAGTGCTTATTGTATGTCAGTTCTGAGAGATGTAGTTGTCTATTAATTTTATCGTAGAAGAACAGACATATTTTTGATGGAGATACAGGGAAACATAATTGTTATTATCATAGTAATTTAAACTTAGCGAGCCAAGTTCAAATCCTGGACAAGGTGGTTTGCGTTTCACTTTGTGCCCTTCAGAAAGGCATGAATCCATCTGTTCCCTTTCCTGATCTCCAGCTATAATGTCTGGTTTTAGGAAGAGGAAAAATTTTGAATTAAAACCAAAAACTTTTCCTTTGTGGGAAGGTTGGGTGTCTGGAAAAACATTTTGCTTGTAAAAAATCTCTTCCAAAATCTATGCCAAATTTGTATAGGCGCAATAAGCAAAGGCTGATGGAACTTATGATAAGGTAGAAATATGCCACCTAAAAAGTGATGGTTGGTTGGTATTTAACGGCATATCAACACACATGTGGGTTATTTAATGCCTTTTTTTTTTCCATATATGATTTGTTTAACTTAATGTGTATTAATCAAAGACATCAATTTATATTGATAGAAATAATTTTCATTAACTTCATGTGTATTAATAAATACTGATTTTTGACCCTCGGCCAACACCTTCTAGCGTCTATATGATAAAAAGGTGTCAGTGTATGCCATAAGAGCAATTTGAAGAATATGGTCGGGACAATTATGTAGTTGCTAGGGCTTGGCGTAATCAGCTAATTGATTGGATGGGGTCTCTCTGACCTGTTGTCTAGACTGTTGTAAGGGCCAAAATAGAGTTTTGCATGTCACATGACCACTTGGTACCCAGGTCACAGGCTGCTCAGCCACCATAATCCTGTCTTCAGGCATCATGGGTTGCCATCCACAACCAACAAGTGGGTCTTACCACTTTGCAGAGGTGCAGTCAGTGTATTCTACAACCCAAGCCAACAGAGTGGGTGAAAAGTAAGCAAGAACAGATTTACTTTATGTATTACTAGAAGTGGCTACCCGGCATTGCCTGGTTAAAAGGGGAGGGAGATAAAAAGTTAGTCTCCCAGATTCATTGATTGTTTTGGTCAATTGATAATTGATTTATTATTAATAATGAATGTAATAAAATTGAAAAAAAAAATGAGATGTGCCTGGAAATTAAAAACACCCCCACACAACACATCCCCACAAATAAACAAACAGGCTACTGCTTATTAATAATAAAAAAAAAGGGGGTAGGACAAACCTGGAATGATAATCAGACATTGTTGAACGTATACACACATACACACACACACACACACACACAGACATGCCCACACAGAGAATTTGGAAGATATAAGACAAAACAAAATGGACGGTCACTAGCAACAGCTTTAGTTTAAGAAATCTTCTGTAGAAGAGATTTTATCTTGAAATATTAAGAATAAATTACAAGTTAACAAATAACACCATAGTTACCTCATTTTTCTTTACACTTGCATTGTGATTAGCCTTCAAAACCAACCACCAAACCAATATAAACACTAAGATGCTTCAAGCAAATTATAAAATACTTTTATATTTGATTTATGTTTTAATCACGAATGCAACCAATGACTTTCCCTTCTCTTACTCTTGAAATTGTACTCAATCCATGAAGTGTCATTGTTGGGCCAAAGTCCTAATCAAGAGTCCTTCATAAGAGCTAGCTTAATTGCCACCCGATAAGGCGGCTTTAAGGTAGTCATGTAATAAAACAGAAAAGCAAATTCAAATAAGATGGTCAGGTTTTTTGGGTTTTTTTAAAAAGTAGTTCAACTGAATTTTATCATGTCTCAAAGCAACCATATTTTATCTTAATTTTATATTAATATATTTAAATTCAATTTTCTACAGGAAGGCACCACACCTTTGATTCTGGCCTCTGCGAACAACCATTCACAATGTGTACGGGAATTGTTACGGCAGGGAGCTGACCCTCAAGCACGGAGACTGGTGAGTGTAACTTTTTTTAATTATTTTTTTTTTTTTTTTTTTTTTTTTTTTTACTTTCTGCAAGTTCAAATGTACTTAATTTTGCTTTCATTTTATTTATTTATTTATTTATTCTTCTTTATATTTTCATCAAAGGCATTTTTCATCAGAAGTAGGGGGGGGGCAGTGTTTGGAGATGAGGGGGGTGCTTTATGCGTTTGAGCTAAAAATAACATTTCTTGGCTATCTTTAGTCACTTGAGTATTGGCAAGTATTTTATGCCACAAAAAATATCTCCTGGCTGAATATGTTAGAGTGAACATTCATGAAAAAAAGTAAATTAATATTTTAAACTGTTCAAGTAAAACAAAAATGTACTCTTGTATATATTTTGCTCATTTGTAGTGAACCCGTTTACATATTTAGGAAGTAATATCTCATCTACAGAAAGCAATGTCTTTTAAAAGAAAGGAATGTTTTTAAAAATTTGTATAAAAATGTATATTATGGATTAAGAATAAAATAATTTTTTTTTTTTTTAACTAAAAGTCTCAACATTTCAATGAAAAAAATGTACTCTTGTATATATTTTGCTCATTTGTAGTGAACCTGTTTACATATTTAGGAAGTAATATCTCATCTACAGAAAGCAATATCTTTTAAAAGAAAGGAATGTTTTTAAAAATTTGTATAAAAATGTATATTATGGATTAAAAATAAAATAATTTTTTTTTTTTAACTAAAAGTCTCAACATTTCAATGAAAAAATGTACTCTTGTATATATTTTGCTCATTTGTAGTGAATCTGTTTACATACTTAGGAAGTAATATCTCATCTACAGAAAGCAATATCTTTTAAAAGAAAGGAATGTTTTTAAAATTGAAATATGAGAAAAGCTCAATTTATATGGTTAACAAATCCATGGTGTTGTAGTCTTTGCCACATTAAAAATGAACCTACACTGATGAAAATTTAATCCAATGTTTTGTCTTTCTGTAGACACTATAATTATATTATACTTATATAATTTTTTTTTTTTTTTTTTTCCATACACTGTCTACATAAACTTTTATGAGAATTCTCTTTCAGCCGGATATCCGTCTTTTGATTGTAATTACATATGTTTTTTCTTACCTAATTGTAGATCTGCCTTTTATTGTTTTGTTTTTTGTTATTTCTCTAATGGCATCATTCAATTTCCATTAGTACCTCAGCACCGGAAACAAAAAACTTTGGCACACAAAATCTTCATTTACTCAAACATTGGCGTCTTTCTTATTGCACACAATGGATAATTTCTGCTCACTTTTTTGTCAGCCATAGCAGAATGTAGCCTCTCTCCCCCCCACACACACACACACTTATACATTCAGCAGATTAAATTTATCTTGAGATCAAATTTATCTCACTCTTGTATATCTTAAATTGGATTTGTGTTTATATTTTCTATACATGAGGGCCGGGTTAACTCAGTTGGTAGAGCGTTCGGCTAGAAACCACAAGGTTCCTAGTTCGATACCCGCCTTCGCCAACTCAGCGTATGAGTAGCACAGGAGTCTGTGCGGTAAAGTAAGGAGCTGATGGTAGGTGTGGCGCTCCACCTCAGACGCTAAAATAATTTCCTTGGTTTAGCGCTAGTGAAAAGGGGATAGACTCCCTCGCTGCTGATATAGACATTAGGCCGCCCCGACGATACATGAAATCTATAAAAAATGATCGATTTATTTTAATGGCACGTCAAACCCATCGAGGGTTATTTTATGCCGAGTGGTAAATTGTGAAGGATGGCCAGATTTATGTTTCTTCCAAGGAGTTTTTTTTCTTATTTTTTTAATTTAAAAAAATTTTTGTCTGTAAGTTGTGTGCAGTTATTTGTTGCTAAATGGATTCGGAATAACTTTTCGCCCTGTTGGCTGGGGCGTTAGAATGCACCTCTGCAGAGGGGTAAGACTCCCCCAATGAGGCCACCTGTTGGCCGTGGGTGGCGACCCGTGATGCTTAAGGATAGAGCCCAGGTGGATAAGCAGTTCATGACATGCAATACTCCACTTTGGCCCTATCTTGGGCTAGACGGGCGGTCGGAGAGGCCCCCTCCCGTCAATCAGCTGGTCACGTCAAGCCCTAGCACCTATATGATTTTCCCAACCCTATTGCCCTTATGGCAAGCCTCAACCACTTTTTATCATATGGGTGCTAGACGGCGGTGGCTGCGTGTCTACATGTCCTGGGAATGACGTTAAACTCTATCTGATGGTGAGGTTCCAGTTTTGGAGGTTTGGGAAATGTGAAGCACCCCTTCATCACCATTGCTCCCTGGTCTACCCGGAGTGGTAGTACCTGTTAAGGTCCCATCTATGGGTTAAATAGAAAAATGTATTTATAAAAAAATTGTATTAGCCATTAAGAATTGATTTATTTCAAAACTTTATCAGCATTAAATGACCCACTGAGGTTGATATGCCGTAAAACAAAACAAACCAAACCGGAATGACTTTGTATAGAAATGCATTGAGTTTAATTAAATATATTTTTGTTACTTAATTGTGTATCTGCTCTTTTTATTTGTTTCTTTTTCTCATTCAACTTATTGCTCAGTAGCAAACCATTATTACAAAATGAACACTTTACTTTATTATTCTTTATTTTCTTGGGGACTGATGTAGATTTTCTCTTTGAATTTAGGGGCTTCATCCTCAGGAGTCTCTTTTATTCTTTGTTGTTATGTATAAGGGGTTTTTTTTGGGGGGTGGGGGGTCTTTTTTTTTTTTATATCTGTAACATGGACCAAATCTTGAGTAATGTGAAAAGCACAGATAAAACAAAAACAAAGATATCAACTGCAGCTGCCAGTACGACTAGTCTTTCTTAACCTATCAAATTCCAGTATCCTTTATTTCACTCTCTCTCTCTCTCTCTTCACTCTCTCTCTCTCTCTCTCTTATTTCTCTTCTTTACTCTCTCTCTCCTCTCTATCTCTCTTTCTCTCTCTCTCTCTCCCTCTCTATCTCTCTTCTTTCTCTCTCTCCTCTCTATCTCTCTCTTTCTCTCTCTCTCTCTATCTCTCTCTTTACTCTCTCTCCTCTCTAACTCTCTTCTTACTCTCTCTCCTCTCTCTCTCCTTTACTCTCTCTTTACTCTCTCTCTCCTCTCTCTCTTCTTTACTCTCTTCTCTCCTCTCTCCTTTACTCTCTCTCTTCTTTTACTCTCTCTCTCCCTCTCTCTTCTTTACTCTCTCTCTCTCCTCTCTCTCTTCTTTACTCTCTCTCTCCCCTCTCTCTCTCTTCTCTCTCTCTCTCTCTCTTCTCTCTCTCTCTTCTTCACTCTCTCTCTCTTCTTTACTCTCTCTCTCTCCTCTCTCTCTCTTCACTCTCTCTCTCTCTCTCTCTCTCTTCTTCTCTCTCTCTCTCTCTCTCTCTCTCTCTTCTCTCTCTCTCTTCTCTCTCTCTCTCTCTCTCTCTCTCTCTCTCTCTCTCTTCTCTCTCTCTCCTCTCTCTCTCCTTTACTCCCTCTCCCCCTCTCTCTCTCTCTCTTTTCCCAGATGGGTCCACAGTATTTGTTATTCTTTCCCCTTTTGACTTTGATGCTATGACAACTATGATGCATGGCACCTTAATCACCAACAGATGTACACAATGCAATTACTACAACAACATCTTTTCATTCATCACTACAACCCCCCCCTCCCCCATCATCTGTGTCAGGAATGCGTCTACCTTGCCCTTCTTTAGAGAGTCTGAACCCAAAGTCGTTAAGTTTTGCTTAACTCCTAAAAGCTTCCAGAGAAAAGAGATGAATGAAGACTGTAACCTAAGGCGGAGGTAGCATGTACCCCCCCCCCATTTAACATCTTGATTTTGGCTTTGTCCTACTAACAGAAAAAAAAATGTTTTCCTTACATCACTACATATATATATCTATGTACCTACTTTCTTCCCGTCTATCTGTAGATCAACTGACTTACCTGTCTGTCTCTATCTGTTGACCAATTAACTTGTGTACACCTGTCCACCAAATGACTGTGAGTCTGTCGATCAAGTAGGTGACCTACCTTTTGTATAAGTTCCTATCCATCCACTAATATATCTTATTATAATGGAGATTGTGTGTTGTCTGTAACTGAAACTATATCACTACTCCAGTCATAATTCCCTTTGTTATTTACGTCATTCATTGTATTGATTGTATTTATTTAAACAATTTGGAATACTAATAATTTTTAAACAGATCTATTTGACACCTAGATCGGCACATTCTCAAAAAGGTCAAAACAAGGGAGAAAAATGTAGCCATAGAATGGATATACTATAGAAAGGCCTTTGATATGGCTCCACAAATTTGGATAATTGGACAGAGATACTATAGGTATGCATCCTACGTCCCTGATAAATAAAAAATCTATAAGGACGCAGTAAAATCATATCTGTAAATCCAGTGTTTTTCTTTTTCTTCCCTCACAATTTCAAGCTAACTGTAAATACATTTCAATAGTTTCTTAGAAATGAATTACACAGGATAGGTTACAAGGTAGGAGTTGGACGGCTTTAGTTGGGACCCATAAATTTTCTCGGGGACTCATTCAAAGCAAATATGTGCATCCCAGGATGCCCTAAATCAAAAAGCTATCAGCATCACTGGTTGAATGTATAAAAATGTACAAGATATCTGACAGTCATAAACTTCATCACGAAAGTTATGGTAAACTGGAAAGTGGAATTAACCATAGAAGGAAAAAACCTTAGCAGATGTAAAGTAAAGTAAAGTCAACGGGGCGGCCTAAAGTCGGTATCAGCCAGTCAGCGAGGGAGTCTATCCCCTTTTCAATAGCGCTAGACCAAGGAGATTGTTTTTAGCATCTGAGGTGGAGCGCCACACCTACCATCAGCTCCTTACTTTACCGCACAGATCCCTGTGCTACTCATACGCTGAGTTGGCGGGAGACCGGTATCGAACTAGGAACCTTGTGGTTTCTAGCCGAACACTCTACCGACTAAGCTAACTCGGCCCCTTAGCAGATGTAAGAATCCAAAGATGCATCTTCCAGGTAGACTCTCTTTCACCAATCCTTTTTGTTATAGCAATGATGTCACTAAATTACATACTTAAGAAATGTAGAGGGGGGGGCTACAAGTTTAGGGAAATTCCAAGATTTATGTACATGGATGATATCAAGATTTTTGGCAAAAAGGAAAACAAACTGGAAATCCTTGTACAGATCCTACAAATATACTGACAGGAAATAGGAATGGAATTTGGGATTGAAAAGAGAAGTCATCCTCGTGATGAAAAAAAGGGAAAAGGAGAAACAGAAGGAATAGAACTACCAAATCAGGAAAATATATTTGCTATTTCTCTGAATGACAATTGGATACATGGCCTAGTGGATAAGGTAGTTTGGTTAAGACAGTTCTAAGTGACAGTTATCTCTGGATTCCGGGTTCAATCCTAAGTAGAGGCAGTAACATAGAAAAATAATTAACACAACTCCTACCCCAGCTATGGTTAGCGGAATGAGAACAGGATACCCCCGGGGATTGAATAAAGGGTTAGGTTTGAAGTTCCGTGATGGCTCCCAACTACAACAAGAAGGTTCCCAAGTCCAAAAAGGTTCCGAGTCCGACAAGAAATACCTGAAGAAGGCTGGAGGGCATATCAGCCGAAACGTACAAATAACAATAAAGATGGGGACAATAGTCCGAATAATGCAGATAATACTAATACAGCATATTTACCATTGCTTTTTTTAGAAAATATCTTAAAGTGCAAATTTCTAAGACATAGATGTGCAAGCATGAATTGCAGTATCCAGAGTGTGCACAAGTAATTTGGTTACCAGTGTAAAAAAAAAAAAAAGAAAGAAAGAAAAGGCCGATTTATGGAGCAAACTGTCCTTTGTTTTTTAGTTTTTATTTCTTTCATTTTATGATTGTGTCTTTTTCTGTTGTGTCAGAATCTGGCAGTAGAAAAGGTTTCCATTTCCTGTTGGTTAAATAATCATTAGATATAACATCTGGCTCTCTTCACTCTGTGATTGTAGACTTTGCAGCTGGCAGAAACTGATGATGTTTATGATGCTGCTGCTTGCTGTCAGATGTGAATTGCAGGTTCATAAACACTAAAAGATGCTTTCTCTTATTTCTTCTTACAGAACATTTACCTTTTAAGAAAAAAAACAATGAGCTTGCTTTATGTAAGTTATAGATTAAGTGATAATGTTAAGTATTACATATTGGACAATTGACAGTTCTTGCCCCCCCACCTATGGGTTAAATAGTACCACTGGTACTATAATGGTAAAATTGAGGTGTGTGGTCTAATGGTTAGTCGTAGGAAATGGACTTATCAAGCCGAGTTCAATTCCTGGACAATGCTGTTTACATTTCACATGGCGCTAATACCCTTGGGAAAGGTATGAATCCAATTCTCCCTCCAGCTATGGGCAAATAGCAGGACAGACTGGGCTCTTTAACCATGGCTTGGTAACCAGTCTAGGAGAAGGAAAACTCTGAATTCAAACCTATTAAACTCTGCTTTAAGAAACTGACCTCATGTCACACCCTGCTCGTGTGGAGGGGTTGGTAAATATATAATAGTAAAATGGAGGAAAATTACAGTGTGAGTCAAATAGTTTGATTGACAGGTCTTGAACAAAAAATTATCTGCTACCAGGTTCTTATTGGTTTAGTCACATGATGAGGCAATGCAGGGAAAATAGAATTAGAGGAGTTGAGTCTAGCAATCCGTTTGGGCAAGACATGTTTTTCAGTCTCTGCTCTCCCAACATGCATGTGGTTAAACATACATCGGGAGTAAAGTTGTGTATGCACATGAGAACGTCTTCTTGTTCCATGGTAATGACAGAATATATCAGATGGAGCTCAGAGAGACACTCCCAGTTTAAAGAGAAGCAGAAACCCTGATATGACATGACAGAAAAACTTAAGAAGAGAGCTATGCAACAGCAAGACATGGTTTGGTTGTTGTTTTTTTTTGTTTTTTTTTTTTTTTTTAATGGCATATCAACCTACATAGGTTATTTAATGCCAAAGTCATTCTTGTAGAAGAACAATAGTGGTACTATTTAGCCCAGAATTGGAAAACAAGATTATTAAACACTAACTTAAAAGTCGCCCTATCTGGCGGCAATTAAGCTAATTCCTGCAGAGGGCTCTTGATTGGGACTTTGGTCCAACAATGACACTTCATGCACTGAGTACATTTTAAAATTGGTATCATACAAAAAATAATTGTTGCAAAAAATCGCCAAAAACAATCGTAATAATTCAAATTTGGGAATCCAAAATTTCAAGATTCCGAGAATATATTTAGTTTACTCATGGAATCGACCTAAGTCTAAAATGGTATATGTTGGACTAATGGAGGCACATGGTGTAATGGTTAGAGTCATAGGAAATGGACTTGTCAACCTGAATTCAAATTCTAGACAAAACTGTTTACATTTCACATAGCGCTAATACCCTTGGGAAAGGTATGAATCCAACTATACTCCCTCCATTTATGGGTAAATAGTAAGGCAGATTGGGCTCTTCAACCTGTCTAGGAGAAGGAAAATTCTGAATTCAAACCTGTTAAACTTCACTTAAGAAATTGACCTTGTGTTGCATCCTGCTTGTGAGGAGGGATTGGTAAATATATATATGTTGGGCTACGGCCTCTAGGAGTTAAGCTGGAAAAAATGGGATACGCATTTAACATGTAGCATTTGCATTTATTATTAGAAAAGTACATGTACGAGCCATAATTACTATTCAGTCTTCTGAAAAATCATGTCCTTGTACCAATTTTATATGAAAGGAATATCTATTTAAAAATAGAAATCACAAAATTATTTAATTTTTTTTTTTTGTATTTTTTTTTGTATGGAATTTAAAGAGTGAGACACAGGTGTCGCTGTCTCAGCCAGCTGTGTACATAATTGCTATGTGTATTTAATGAAAGGAAGAAAAAAAGGTAAAAAAAAAAAAAAAAAAAAAAAAAAAAATTGTAGCGACCTCCACCGTCCACAACACCTCTTTACTTTTCTTATCCAATTAACAGCATCACACGTGTTTGAGTGTTTTATTCTTTGTCCTCATTGGATTGCTACGGGTGTCATGGCCAATTCTGTTAGCTAACACAAATTGTCAAATCATCCAATGTCTTTTAATCACTTGATACACTTGTTTACCTTTGACAAACTTTCTGTCCTTGCAAAGTGCTGCATTGGTTGGTTTTAATGTAAATTTCTTTTGGTTAAACATTACCTTGTGGCAAATTTGGAATTCTTAACCATTTTCCCCCCTCCTTTCACATTTTGATCTTCCTATTTCTGCTTTTAAACTCAATCGACATCTGAATATTTTGTAGTATTAATTTTAATGAAAGAGTGTCGGTTGCTTATCATATTTACTTACCAGCACATTTTCTGTCAATTATGACAAAGTTATTTACTTACGAATTAGCACTCTTGTTTGTCTATGAGTTTTGAGATAGTCACATCGGTTCTGGTTGTCAAGTTGAGAATACAGGATCATAAGTTGAATGAAATCTAAAAACCCATCCTTCAGGGTAGGGGTCCAGTGGCTTCGGCCACTAGACTACTAGTGATAATTAACAGCGTTGATCCCAGGGGGCCATATTCCCTCTGCAGGCAAACCTGCCCTCTTGATTTAAAGGGCAGGGCTGGGTTTATTGCCCAGTGCCTGAGGCGTCCTGCTTGAGTGGGGAATGCAGACAGGATCAACACATTTTTTGCACCAGTCACCCGTGAGCTTCGGTTTGTGAGTGGTCCCACATTAATAGGACCTTGTGCCTAACCCGTACATGTGGGGTACGTGGTAAATACCACATAAGTTGAATAAAATCTTTTCAAATCAAAGTATGTATTTACAAATTATGTATTTAGGGCTGGGTTAGTTCAGTCGTTAGAGTGTCTGACTAGGAACCACAATGTTCCTAGTTCGATACTGGCCCTCGCCATCTTGACATATGAGTAGCATGGGGATCTGTGCAGTAAAGTGTGGAGCTGATGGTAGGTGTGGCGCTCCATCTCAGATGCCAAAACAATCTTCTTGGTCTAGTGCTAGTGAAAAGGGGATAGACTGCCTCACTGTTTGGCTGATACTATCTTTAGGCCACCCCAATGACTATTTTTTTTATTTACTAACCTGTTATATATGAATCTGCCCTGTCAGCTGCTGCAAAAGAATACACCAACTGCAACTCTGCAAAGGGTTTTTTAAAATCCCCCCCCCCCAATGGGGCCACCTGTTGGCAGTGCATGGCAACCCATGATGCTTGAGGATGGAACCATGAAAATACGTTAATAAAAGTCTGGTAGCATTTAACTTTAATCTTCTACTATTCTTATGTTGCTGTGTCCATTTTCTATGATGATAACCATTACACCACTGGCACCTCCACTCAAGTAAACAGAAAAAACAAACAAAGGAAGGAAGGAAGAATAAATGGAAAGAAAAAACAAAAGAAAGAATAATTTAGAAGGAAAGAGAAATTGAAGATGCGAAAAAGAATACAAGTGACACAGAAAGGAAAAGGATTGGAGTTGAAAAGGTTGTGGTGAGAAAGACAAAAAAAAAAAAAAAAAAGAAAGAAAAAGGACAAGAGAGAAAGATTAAATAGTGTTGTCTACCTACCTATTACCCATGAACAAACAAAAAAACACCACATATTTGAATTTCTATAATGTTACCAAAACAATGGTAATGTCTAATTACTAAGAAACTTATATTGTATTCTATATGTGAGTAGTGGGGGGGATGGGTTGGGGTGGGAAGGGGTCGTTCCAATTAGTCAAGTAGAGTAGAGCTTAAATGTTGAAGAATCACACCGGATTTTGCAAGGCTAAGAGATTAATCATAGACATTACGGATTTATCAGTGGATCGTGTAGATTAGCTGCCGGATATCTTACACTTGTCAAAATGCCTGATTGGATGAGATTGGACGGCAACTGGTGATGTGTCATTTACATTTTGACCCGTTCAAAACATACAGCTCATTTAAATGAACAACTGATCTGGCTTTGAAAAGATCCAGATCTTTTCAGTGTCATTGACAACACACAATACACTTTCTAGAATGCCTGATTGGTTGTGATTGACAACCGCGATGTGTCGTTCACATAAGGGTCATTTAAAATAATAAATGATTAAACTATGAGAAAAGATCCAGTTCTTTTTTTTTTTTTTTTTTTTTTTTTTTTTTTGTATCATCAGTGATGCTGATAGCTTTTTGATTTAGTGCATCCTGGGACGCATGGACTTGATTTGAATGAGTTCCCAGGGAAATTTGATGGGACCCAGCTAAGGTTTCTTAATAAATTTGCGTGTTTTTATCTATGAACAACTAAAGCCGTTTAACCCCTACCTTGTACCCCATACAGTGTAATTCATTTCCAAGAAAATATTGAAATGTATTTACAGTTAACTAGAAATGGTTGGGGGGGGGGGTAAACACTGGGATGCATGTATATGATTTTTCTGCATCATTTTAGATTTTTATGTGTCAGTGATGCAGGATACAGGATCTACCAGCATCTCTGTATCATTAACGGCACATAATATATTTTCCCCAAAGAAGCAATTATATTTTAAACAAATTATTTTATAAGAATACTGAATGTACAAAAAAAAATGTAGAAAATGATTCCAAGTTTTAGGCAACTGTTGAGCCCATTTTATTAGCTTTTCCAAGTTTGTATCTGGTTGAATCTGGGTTTAGCCATGTACATTATTTATTAAGCAGAGAAGCACTTTGAACATAGAAGATTGGGAATTTGCAGCTGAAACTCACAAACCTACAGCCTAATATTTGTGATCTCCTCAGTGCTTACCAAACTCATTGTTTTCATTAAAAAATAATTCCATAATTGAAGGTGTTTTTGCATTTATAGTTTATTGATTCTTTTCTCAGGTAAAAACTGGTAAATTAGTTATGTTTTTTAATTTAATATTCAATTAATTTTCTGCCCTGTTGGCTGGAGCGTTAGAATGCACTGCAGAAGGGTAAGACTCCCCCAATGGGACCACCTGTTGGCCATGGGTGGCGACCCATGATGCTTAAGGATAGAACCCAGGTGGCTGAGCAGTCCATGACTTGCAATATTCCACTTTAGGCTTTTCTTGGGCTAGACGGGCGGCCGGAGAGGCCCCTTCTGATCAATCAGCTGGCCATGTCAAGCCCTAGCACCTATATGATTGCTCCAACCCTTTTTATCATATGGGTGCTAGAAGGCGGTGGCTGAGGGTCTACATGTCCTGGGAATGACGTTAAACTCTATCTGGTGGTGAGGTTCCAGTTTTGGAGGTTTGGGGAATGTGGAGCACCCCTTCATCACCATTGCTCCCTGGTCCACTCTGACCTGGAGTGGTAGTACCTGTTAGGGTCCATCTATAGGTTAAATAGAAAAATGTATTTATAAAAAAAAATTGTGTATCCATTAAGAATTAATTTATTTCAAAACTTAATCAGCATTAAATGACCCACTGGGGTTGATATGCCATAAAACAAACCAAATCAAACCAAACCAAATCAATTAATTTTTTATTTTTTTTGTTGGTAAATGGGAAATAAATTTGGTTAGAAGAGATAAATCAGGTGAAACTTTGAGAAGTCCTACTCTAGAGATTGGGGGGATAACACAGTTATTATCGTTGGAAGTGAATCTAAGATCAAATCTTGAACAAAGGATGTTTGCATTTTCACATAATGTATGAATCCAATCATTTTCCCTCCATCTTGAAAAATGTATAAATCCAACTATGAATAAATAGTAGAATAGACTCAGCTCTTTAACCTTAATATAACAACCAGTTGTAGCCCTAGAGAGGTTTAATAGCAAGACTAGTACTGCCCAAGACACGCTACACGAGTAGCACTCCATGACTGAACCAGGTTACTGGATAAATCTCTAAGTCTGAATGATAATTCTGCAAAGATAAATCACTTAGCTGACTTCCTGGTTTCTTGAGCATTGAACTTGAGGTCATAAGGTGTACATGTTGATAAAGAGATATCTTGTGCAATCGTTTTTTTCTTTCTTTTTTTATTTTTTCTATAATACTCTTTTAAAGTAAAGATGGTTGGTTATTTTGTTTAATGAGATATAAATTCTTGTGGGTTATTTAATGCCGAATCTTGTTTTGAATATGATTTGTAAACAAATAATTTGAATACTATTTCTCTGAATTTTTGAGATGAGGCTTTATAATTAGTATTATTTGGATTATTCGGACTTTTGTCTTCATCTTTATTGTTATCTGTACAATGTTTCAGCTGGTATGCCCTCCAACCTTCTTTAGGTATTTCTTGTCAGACTCTGGAGCCTTCTCGAAGGTTCCTGACACCGAAAAGAAGGTTCCCAAGTTCGAGAAAATCGCGTTAAAAAACATTAAAAACAATTGCAGTAATTAAAACCTATGAATCCAAAATTTCAGGGTTGCATGTCCAGATTTTGCCCAGTTTTTAATTTGGTCACGGAGTCAGGTCGATTCTAAAATGGTATGATATGTTGGGCTACAGCCTCTAGGAGTGAAATTGAAAAAATGTTACATACTGACATTTGCATTTATTATTAGAGATTTACTAGAGTAACATCCAATCCCATATATTGTGAGTGCTACTTTAAATTTAATCTCCAAAACCTGATTTCATCATATATCCCATGTATCATGCAAGTTCCATTTTCACTAGGCTAAGACTCATATATGTTTGTGGAAATATATTTTCTAATACAACTTCATTGGCTTTCTGTTATTTTTTTGAATGATTTTAATGAAATACCACATTATGTCAATATAAACACACCTGATAAGATATCAGTGTGCGAGCCAAAAAAAGTAAACTACTCATAGGCTAAGCCAGTGTTTCCCAATGTGGGATGTACAACCCACACGGAGGGGGGTGATTTTTAAAGGGAGGTAATTTAGGTCTGGGTCCAAATTTTCAATTTAAAAAAAAAATTATTTTCTGTTTTTTTTTTTATTTCATTTTTACTTTGACAATTAGCTCTGTTTCCATAAAACAAGAGAGCGGATAATTTTTTAATCTCCCTCGTAGAATTGACTTTTTGAAATTTGCCATAGTTTGCTTATTAGATTTTCAGTAGACCTAATACTTAATGTTAACTTCCTTTTTAGTAAAATTTAATAAAAGCTAATTTCTAATTAACTCACACCTGTGGAGAAGAAGTTAGTAATAAAATTTACAGCTAAATTTAAACTACAGCACTTGTAATAAAATTATCTCTATTTTACATGGAATGGGAATATTTGTTGACTTTTACAGGTAGAAATTGTAGGCATACCAGTTGGTCTAGGCTTAGCCTTGGCCAATTATTTACACATGCAAAGTTGTATCTCACATGTGGTGCAACCCCCTAATATTAGGCTAAATTTTAGGTCTCAGAAAGTTGACTTTTAGAGCTAGAAATTGTAAGTGTACCAGTTGGTCTAGGCCTAGTCTTGGCCAATTATTTACACATGCAAAGTTGTATCTCACATGTGGTGCAACCCCCTAATATTAAGCTAAATTTTAGGTCTCAGAAAGTTGACTTTTAGAGCTAGAAATTGTATGTGTACCAGTTGATCTAGGCCTAGCCTTTGCCAATTATTTACACAAAGTTTGTATCCTGCTTATTGTGTGACCTTCTAAACATATTAGTCTAAAATTTAGGTCTCGGAAAGCTGCATAATTATGTGGATATATACAGTAACTAGACTTAATGTTTACTCTCCAGATCTGGATTTCATGTTTAGGAAGAAAGATTTATGGCTGAAAAGTTATTAGGCTGACCAAGATACTCTCATGGAATGTCACCAAATGAGGTTTATTTTTCTACAGACATTTCTACCATCGGTGTTGCTGTGTTTGGATCCCATTGGTATAAAAAGTCATCAACAGCAGATATGACATATGAACTTTTCAGTCTACCTTTATGAATTCCAAATTTAAGAGTCAGTCCCCATGGCGTAAGGGTTAAAGTGCTGGAATATGACAACATATTAAGAGAGTTTGAACTCCAGTCATGCTATTATCTTCACTTTCAGACTAATACCTTGGGAAAGGTACGAACCCTCACATCCCCTCAGCTGTGGGTTAAATAGTACCACTTTCTTCTACAATGATGTCTTTAACATTAAATAACCTATGAAGGTTGATATGCCATTAAACAAAGAAACCAACCAACCAAACCAAACTTAAGCATTTTCTTTATAATGATTCTCTTCAACAATTTTAAATTTGTAAAATTTGCTATAACAAACAATATGAACAAAATTCTGCTAAAACTGTATAAATTTTGCTGAAGTTGGAATTAAGTTTGTTTACATCATTATAGTAAACTTCTAAAGTTTATCAAGTGTATATTTTGAAGACAAGTGTTTATTTAAATTCTACTTCACAATTGTCTATGTAAACTTTCTTCTAACCTGTTTATATTATAATGAGTTTTCTCTTTTTCTTTTTATAATAAACAAATCAGTATTATTTGGATTATTCAGACTATTGTTCTCATCTTCATTGTTATCTGGATAACATTTTGGGTGATATGCCCTCTAGCCTTCTTCAGGTATATCTTGTTAGACTCTGGAACTTTCTTGGATTTGGGAACCTTCTTTTTGAGTTCGAATAGAAGGTTCCCAAGTTCGAGAAAGTTCCCAAGTCTGACAAGAAATACCCGAAGAAGGCCGGAGGGTCAGAGTGGACCCTGGGAGCAATGGTGATAAAGGGGTGCTCCACATTCCCCTAGACCTCCAAAACTGGAACCTCACCATCAGATAGTTTAATGTCATTTCCAGGACATGAAGACCCTCAGCCACTGCCTTCTAGCACATATATGATAAAAAGGGTTTGGGGTTTGCTATTGGGACAATTGTATAGGTGCTAGGGCTTGACGTGGAAAAACTGATTGATCAGTGGGAGTCTTTCTGACCGCCCATTTAGCCTAAGTAAGGTCTTAAATGGAGTGTTGCATGTCATGGATTGCAACATCCACCAGGATGGTCCCATTAGGAAGTAGTGGGGGGTAGGTCTTACTCCTCTGCAGAGGTGCAGACAACTACTATGGGTGGAGGTAAGTCGTCGGGTGGCCTAATGTCAGTATCAGCCAGACAGCGAGGGAGTCTATCCCCTTTTCAATAGTGCTAGACCAAGGAGATTATTTTACTATCTGAGGTGGAGCACCACACCTACATCAGATCCTCACTTTACCACATAGATACCTGTGCTACTCATATGCTGAGTTGCCGAGGGCCAGTATTGAACGCTTGGAAATTATACTGATTCCTGTGATATTCAATCCATAAAACTAGAATTTGCTACTTGTTGCTTTTTAAATAAAGAAAGGAAAAGAATTTGTTTGATTTTATTAAAAGTACAGTTTAAAAATAGAATCTCTCATATCATTTTTTGTCTAAACGCAGACAGAACAGAAATGAATGGTACGATTCTTGACCTTCTCAAATTAAGTTAATTATTTGATTCTAAATATTTTTCTTACTTGATATGTTGATGATACAAACGAAAAATAGAATCTGTTTCATTATTTCCTATAATCCATCTTCCATAGACTACATGTCTACTAAATGCGTCACTTGTGCAGTATATTAAATGTCAAGTGGTGGCAACATGTTTCAAACAGGACCATCCTGAAGAGAACTAGACTTCCTGGCATGCACAAAATACTTTTCCCACAAAACCTGAGATGGGCTGGGCACTTAAACAGACTACCAAAGCAGATTCTGTACTCTCAACTGAGTGGGGGATTATGTGGAATAGGTAGACCAAAGCTTATGCACAAAGACAACATCAAAAGAAACCGAAGGACTTTAACATCCCCATAGGCAGTTGGCAAGACGCAACCAGAGGCCGAATAAATTGGAGGAAAAGGATTCGCGTGGCGTCATGATCGGATACGATGGACCACAAGTAATGATAATTTTGCAGAATAAGAATCTCCTTTTGCAATAAGATAACAAAAAAATATCAGTTGTAGTTTAGTAAGCTTAGATTAGTTTGGCACAAGGTTAGAAATAAGGAGCTCTCAGTGAACTCCTTACTTCTGGCCATTAATAAGGGTCTGTTACTGTTTCTCATTAACCATTATACTATGTGAGGCACTAAAAGCAAAATATTGGTAGTATTATCTCTTAGCAGTGAAATACATATAAAATTCAAATAGCACAAAATTTAATCTCATATGACACAGGTCAATTTTTAAACAGAGTTTAACAGGTTAGAATTCAGATTTTTCCTTCTCCTTGACCAGTTGCCATATCAAGGTTAAATAACCCAGTCTGTCCTACTATTTACCCATAGCTGGAGGGAAAATGATTGGATTCACAATAGCAAGATGTAATACAAGGTTGCTAGTTTGGGGCATCCAGCAAGGATCAAACTCGCTATTTAGTAGTAATGGATCTGTAAGACTAGCTTGTTAACCATTACACCACAATAGGACACCATAGAGTATATGTGGTATTTTTCTTATGCCTAACAAATGATTGTCATCTCTTAAAAGTCAAATATTTGTAAATCTAAGAGTAATATCTTCATTCAGTGTGAAAATATAAATATTCATGTTGAGAGGATATGAATCCACTTTTGATTTGTCTCCCTTTCTAACACCTTAGGAATTATTTGTACAATCTCCATTTTTCTTTTTCTTTTTTTTTTTTATCAGATATCAGCCAATCCCAATGTGATAGTTCTATGGTTAAACAATTGGGCTTAAAAATCATGAGGCCTTTTGTTGATAATATTCCTTACTTTTGAAGAAAATATCTTTCTTCAAAGCTAAAAACTGTGGGGTTCTTCCAGTTGAGATAACACCCACCCTGAAAAAAGATGATTTTGTAATAGAATCTAATATAACACATGCTAGAAAGATTTGAAGAAAAAAAAGATGTAATTGATAAGTCATTGCAGTATATTATATTTGTATCTTCATGGAATCTGTCTGGTTAGCTCAGTCGTTTGGCTAGAAACCACAAGGTTTCTAGTTTGATACCAGCCCTCGCCAACTCAGCGGATGAGTAGCACAGGGATCTGTACGGTAAAGTAAGGAGCTGATGGTAGGTGTGGTGCTCCACCTCAGACACCAAAACAATCTCCTTGGTCTAGCGCTAATGAAAAGAGGATAGACTCCCTCACTGATTGGCTGATACCGACTACAAGCCAACCCGACGACTTTACTTTTACTTACTTTTATATTAGGCGCTCATGGCATAATGGTTATCATCATAGGAAGTGGACTCAGCTACTTGAGTTCAAATTCTGAACAAGACTGTTCACATTCATAGCTGCATTTCACATAGTGTTAAGATCGTTGGTATGACATTGAAGAAAACAAAACAATCAAATCAATCGGGTGGCGTGTGCTTTTCCATCTGAATCTCTTGAGATGAATTTTCTGTTGAGAAAACAAAAAAAAAGCCAGTTCTAGTGATTATGGAGAATGCCAAATACTGATACCAAAAATTAGATCTTTTTCTTGCACCATTGTTTGAAGAAATAGCATCAAAGATCATCTACTAAAATGCACTAAAATTCCTTGTTTTCTAAAGGCTAAATTTTGCGAAAATGAAGATTTTTAGTGCATTTTGATATTATCTATCTTTTATTTCCTCAAACAATGATGCAAGTAAAGATCTAATTTTTGGTATCAGTATTCAGTATACTCGCACACAACTTTCGTATAGATAGACAATTTGATATTTTTAAAAAGTGAAAAATCAACCTACCCTAGTGCCACAAAGTAAAATATAGCAAAATGTTTGACTCCCTCTAGTATGAAGTTGAATGTATGCCATTTTGTTAATGCTAGATATATATATATATATATATGAAAATGAATTTCTTTGGTTTAGTGATTGCTGCTATAATAACTTTTTTTCTCTGGGGAATATTTTAACTGGCTTATCCTAGAAACTCTACAGAATGTAGTTTCGTGCTGAAAGAGTGAAGATGTTTGTATTTCACACCAATCTCTTGGCACAACGTTCTTTATTTTTATGAAAGAAAAAAAAATCTTTTCACATGCCAAGCTATTCCTTGGGGGGATGTAGCTGGTATGTTTACGTGAAAATAGGTGAGAAAAAAATTAAGAATTTATATTTTTGAAATGAGGAATTAGCAACGTGATTAAAGTTTCTTTCAATTTATTGAGGCGCTCGTTGTGTAATGGTTATCATCATAGGAAATAGACATGGCAACCCGAGTTCAAATCTCGGACTAGGCTGTTTGAATTTTGCATAGCGTTAATATCCTTGGGAAAGGTATGCATCCAACTACCCTCCCTCTAGCTATGGGTAAAGAATGTTACCTTTGTTACTCGCATCACTGTAAGGGGAATTCAATTAGATACCTCAGGTTACATGTCAGACACCATTTTGCCAGCTGCTGAAACAAGGAAAAATAAAATTGTGTTATTGACAGGAAGTTAGAGTATCTTCTGCCATACCACCAACATCCACTTCTGGTATCATAAGTTTGGTTTGTTTGGCATCCTTCCATCAACTAAAGATGATGGCGTAGTGTCCACTTTAAAAAAAATTTTTTATCTGCAACTGTGTGAGTGGTTGAACAGCCCAATTTTTGAATGGCAGTCTCTGGTGCAGTGACTGCGAACACTTTGGCTGGCCAGGTTGAATGCCTTTAGGTCTATTAATGCAGTGTAGAGTGGCGTCTGCTTCTCCTGGCACTTTTCCTGCAGCTGGCGTAGTGAGAAGATCATGTCCACGGTTGCCAGGTTTGCTCGGAAGCCACACTGTGATTTTGGATAGATGCGAGATGAATGTGCAAATCGCACGCAAGGATTGAAAAAAATAACGTAGCGTTTCAACCGTTATTACACAACCATTATAAAAAAGTTACAAAAACACACACAACCTATCAAATATCGGACATATTCTGCCAATTCAATGCCTGAAGAAGACAAAAGATCAGAAACACGTGTCGCATTTATATGTAAGTTAATAAAAAAAAACAAAAAAAAACATAATCCTTTTTGCAAACCTTCTTTTTTATAAAATATCTATTTTTCTCGCGTTGGACCCATAACAACACTTTATATATATATATATATATATATATATATATATATATATATATATCCTAATTGAATATCTTTGAAAAGTAGTTGAAAATAGTTATTCTTGGCTTTAATTCATAATTAGTGGCATCAGTATTCATTACCCATGGAACCCTTTTTAGTGTAGAATCAAGGGACAATAAAAAAAATGTGGGAAGAAAAAAAAAGCATCTAATTGAAATAAGACTGATCAATATATGTTTATAATAAGCCATGATCTAGTTACATATATTTCCATTTGAAAATTTAAGATCACAGCATTATGAGTCATAAATATAACCACTAATTATTCTTGTTCACATGGTAAGAATAAAAAATAAAGTATATCCTGATCATTGGTCTATATTAAGCATTTGAAGGTTTGTTTGCTTGATTTGAGAATTTCCAAATAGTGTGTGTGTGTATATATATATATATATATATATATATATATATATATATAATGTGTGTGTGTCTGTTTGTTAGGGTAATGAAAACATGTTCAATAAAATCCATACCCTAGTTTTATCCAAGAGGGGATTAAAAAAATGTTTTACTCCATAAATGAAAATATAAAGGTATAAATCAATAATATATTTAAAAAGTAATTTAAAAATGATTAAAAAATAAAACAAAATAAGAAAGGATATAACATAATAAAAATCAAATAAATGACAAATAAAATAAAAACTAAAAACATCAAGAATGATAAACAACTTGAAAACAAAAATATATAAGAAATAAAATATAAAACAATTACATAAAAAATGATTTTTATTAATCTATATATAAATATAGATAAGAAATTTATTTTTAACTTTTTAAATCCTGGGCAATGCTGGGTAGCTCTGAGATTATTAATCCAAAGAGATTCTTGAATTACAATTTCCTGCAAGTTATCATGAAATAAATTTCAGTTTGTCAGTTTTCTTTTTCCTGTTTTGTTTATTTAGCACAGTAGTTCTCAACAGTGGGGCCATATGACCCTCCAGAGACCATATAACATTTTCTTTTTGGGGGGTCTAGGCAAGTAAAAGATATTTAATTATAAAAATATAAGATTTTTAAACATCAAATGGCAATGGGTGGTCCACAGAATAAAATAGGAATGAAAGGGTCCATATTTTTTTAAAAAATAATAGAATGAAAATAAAAAATAAGAAAATTAAAAAAAAAAAAAAAAAAAAGGTTGAGAACCACTACTTTAGCATTCCTGCCATACTTCTGTTTATTTTGTTAATTCCGTTTTCTAGAAAGTCCAAAACAGCCAGAATCTATTTTTGGCCCGATCAAATTAGTACCTTCATCTTCTGCCCACGGATTATTTTTTGGCTGTTATGCATTCTTTGAATTTCAGGTGTCAAGTTTTTTTTAGTTTTTAGTTCCACTTCCTCCAAACTCCACGTGCCGAGAATCCGAGAAATACCTTTTAAATACGTTTATGTAATAAATATCTTTGTCTACTTAAGTTGTAAATAATCAACATCTTTTTGACACGCTTAAAGATTTTATGTATTTTTCTATTTCCTCTTTTTATTTATATTGCTATATTCTTAATGGAATATGAGTAAGTACTCTGTAATTAGATATCTTGCTTGAAAAATTATATAAATGCAAATCCTGCACTATTAAGTTGGAAATTGATTTATTCTGAGAATTAGAGAATTTTCCATGCCACCTCAGCAAAAACTATCTACCTGGTGTAGCACTTGTGAAAAGGGATAGACTCCCTTGCTGTACTAACAAAATATCTTAAACAGAATAAATGAATATAGCCTGTTTCTTGAAAATATCTTTTTCGTTGGGGTTTATTCTTAAGATGTCCCAACAGTTCTTGATGATATTTCTCAGAATTTTTTAGATGAGGCTTGATAATTAGTATTATTTGGATTATTCGGACTATTGTCCTCGTCTTCATTGTTATCTGTACAACGTTTCGGCTGATGTGCCCTCCGGCCTTCTTCAGTATTTCTTGTCAGACTCGGACCTTCTATTCGAACTCGGAACCTGTTTGTCGTAATCGGGAGCCATCATGGAACTTTGAACCTAACCTTCTATTCAGTCCACGGAGGTATCCTGTTCTCATTCCGCTAACCATAGCTGGGGTACAGGTGTTAAGCTGTATTAATTATTATTCTATGTTACTGCTACCCCTGACCAGGATTGAACTTGCAATCTAGGGATAACTGTCACTTAGATTTTTTTTTTCTCAATCTAATCTAGCTTTTTTGATTATAATAAAAAGCTAGATTTTTTTTTTTTTAAATCATACATAAGCGAATAGGTAGAAATTGTACAGATAACAATGAAGATGAGGACAATAGTCCGAATAATCTAAATAATACTAGTTCTTGATGATTTGAGCTTACTGGTGGGAGAATATTATTGAATGTTGTTATGTAGAAAATGACATTTAACTTAGGTATATAAAATAAATAGGTATTTACTAAAGTTAGATTAGTTTGATAAAGGCTCACCAGGGAAGTACACTTACAAGCTCACTATCTAAGAGGATGGTCTATAACAGGGCTGTGGAGTCAGTCATGGAGTTGTAGTTGGAAGCAAGGGGTCACACACTCCAACTCCAAATGAATTTACTCTTTATATGGCCCTAGTCTAGTCAGTAAAGTTATACAGTGTGCACTCCTTAAAAATAGATTATAAAAAAATCATGGTTTTATATTTATTATGAATTAATTATATAAAAATGATTAGAGGCGCGTAGTTGATAATTACCATTTAGGAAATGGACACAATGCAACAAGTTCAAATCATGTTTGAGGCTGTTTGCATATCAGTGTTAATACCCTTGGAAAGGTATGAATCCAACTAATCTCCTTTCAGCCATGGGTAAATAGTAGGGTGAACTGGGTTCTTTAACCATGGCTCGGCAACCAGTTAGGAGAATAAAACTCTGAATTCAAACCTGTTAAACTCTGCTTAAGAAATTGGCCTTGTGTCACATCTTACGCATGCGGAGGGGTTGGTAAATACTAAAGAGGAGTCTGAGTCCGAGGTGCTAAAAATAAAGGTTTTGTGTTCCAATTTCGACAGCCCTGGGTCTAATGAGACTAGCTTGTTAACTATCACTTGAGGTTTAGGCATTTTGTATAAAATGAATATGTCAAAATTTGAACTTTGGAATTTCTGGTTTCCAGTCCAGTACCTTATCACTAAACTATCTTATCACCTTTTAACATCTTCCGATCTCTGATACTTTTTCAGTTTTATATCTCAATTGTTTGTTGTCTTTACTCCATCTTCTCTTCAAAATAAAATAAATAAATAATAAAAAAAAAAAAGATATTCTTGTCATTTTTTAATATTTTAGAAACTTGATAATGCCAAAAATAAATAAATAAATGGTTTTACGGTAATTGATCGATTGTAGTTGAAAATTGTATAACGTTTTTGTTGTTGTAGTATAGAAACATTCTATCAGTATGAAGTTGCTATTTTTAGATATTGAGTAATAAAGCAATTGAATGATGAAGTTTTTATGTGCAATAAAGTGAAATAAAAACCAAACCTGATAATTAAATGTTGAACCATTTTTATGTAAAAGAGGTTTGGGGTCTGGAGTCAAATCATTGCAACTAGTATTTTGATTATCGTCTATCATCTAATTTTTCTTTTTTTTTAATGCTTATCTCTTTCTCAATCTTTTTTTGATCTGTTGCTAGCCTTGTTGGCAAGGCATAGCATATGCTGACTGTATCCCCTGAAGAAGGGTAAGAAGCCCTCAAAATGATGTGTCCAGAGTGTGACACAAAACTGCATATGATGAGGCTACAGTTCTGGAGATCTTGGAAGTGTGAAGTGCCCCTTTATTGCATTAGAATCAATCTGTATTAGACCTACCCTTAAAAAAGGGACCTTGGCATAGAATATGCTGACTCTATCCTGAAGAAGAATAAGACTCCCCTAATTCAGGTTTTTGCTCACACCAGAAACTGTTATTTTAATGCAAACAATATGAAAGATCTATTTGAAAATGTCAACATGAAGGACATTCTGTCCTTTTTGAGGGAAATAAAATATACCATAAAAAATAGACATGACTTAATACCATACAACATGATCCCCAATGGTGCTAACACATTGTTAAAGTCAATTATTAAAAAAGTATAAATATAAATACACAACATATATTACTTCCTAACTGTTAGGCATGACATAACCACAGACAGGTTGATATGCCATTAAAATCAATAAACCAAACCAACCAACAGGGGTGTCTTTGATATTTATTTTCCTGATCTCCCATCAAGCTAGATAAACATGTTTTTTTTTTTTTGGGGGGGGGGGTTACATGGAGAAAATAAACCAAAGCACACACAATGGCCAATGCCAAAAATGCATGGCACTGTGAGCATTTCCCTTTTGGAATACCTCAAGCACTAGGCAATAAAACCAGCCTTGCTCCCTTTAGGCAAGGGAGAAGGTGCTACCTTTATCATGCAATTTATTATACCTCTCTCACCTGATAGGAACCAAAGCCAGACAGTTGTCCTGGGTATGACACTAAACTACATCTGATGGATCCAGGTCTGAGGAGTGTAGGGTACCCTCATTGCCATTACTCCAGGTCAACCCTGACTCAGAGTAGTAGTAGATCTATGGATCAAATAGATCTGATTCAAAATTATTCATATTCGATTGGACTATGTGCAAAAAATACTTTTAAGACACAACTACGCAGAAATGTAAATATGAATGTATAATGAATGCAATTCCCTAACCTCTAGGCATTTAAAATCAATCAATTAATCAATCAATCTGTGGTTATTATTTTGAACACACACACTCACTTGGAAAATCTGTGGAGAAATGCACTTGAGAGAACACAGTACATCTGGGAACATGAACCTCCACCAATAACATCAAATGGAAAGGTGACTGTGTTCTATGATAAGTAATCCAGATGGGGAGATATATAAAAGACAAAGCCATTAAACCAGATATTGTCATCTGGAATAATCATAAAAAACTGCTCTCATTATTAATGTAGCTGTCCCAAATGATTATGGCCTTAATAGAGCTGAGCAGGAAAAAATTACAAAATACCAAGGCCTCAAGAATGACCTAAAAACAACTTGGTCATTGAAAGAAATCAATATCATACCTGTTGTGATAGGGGCAACTGGGTTGGTGAAGCACAACTTTAAAAAAATACCTTGAAATAATACCAGGGAAACCAAGCTGCTATGAAGTACTAATAGCAGCTATCAAAGGAACATGCTCCATCCTAAAAAGATCCTTAGGATAAAAATACTATTTATAAAGGAATCAAGTGTTAGCCCCGGGGCATGGGACCCCTTGGCTTCTAGAAATTGTTAAAGGAAAATAAAACAAATCAGAAAATAAAATGGCAACACCCTGAAGAATAAATATGAAGTTTGATTACAGTAAATGATCACATGTATAGATCAATATGTGTATAGGTTTCATAATATGAGGGTGCATCAACAGTACTCAACATTGATACACATACTATAAAATAGGTAGTTGGCAGAGTAGCCTATTGTTGCTATCAACTGGACAGCAAGGGAGTCCATCCTATTTTAATAGTGCTAGACCAGGAAGATTGTTTTTGTGTCTGAGATGGAGTACCACACCTATCATTAGCTTCCCACTTTACTGCCCAGATCTAAACTGTGTTACTCATACGCTGAATTGGTGAAGGCCAGTATCGAACTCAAGACTTTGTGGCTCCTAGGCTCCATGAATCAAATTGCAAAAGCAAAGATGTAATTTATTTACTGGATTGCACACGCTGCCAAAAACAATATGTTGGAAAGTCAGAATGGCCAATTTATTTTAGAGTTAACAGTTATTGATACAGAATCAAATCTCTGAATCATAACAAATTAATACTTGTAGAACACACCTACCATCAGCTCTCCAATTTATTGCTCAGATCCCACCCCAGAGTTAACAAGGGCTGGTATCAATCCCAAACCTTGGGGTGCCTTGGCAGATGCATTACTAACTGAGCTAAAACCAACTCCTAATCAACATTATATTCCAGGCTGTTGCAATTTTATTTTCTAACAGTATATCTACATTGGATGTTTATCTCTTTGCTCGTATGTAAATAATAGAATAGAACAAGTGTTTTATTGATGAGATTAACAAACAATAAAAGTTTTTAACCATGTTTTTTTTGTTTTTTTTAATTTTTATCTTTTAGCTAAATGGTTTATCTCTACCATGAATTCTAAATTATACACTAGAATACTTGAAACCATATAATTATTTGTATTAGATAGGATACTTGACTTGAAACCATATAACTTATTTGTATTAGATAATACTTGAAACCATATAACTGTGTGTAAATTATATGTATTAGATAGGAATACTTGAAACCATATAACCGAGTCCAATCTGCCTTACTATTTATCCATATCTGGAAGGAGAATAAGTTAACTCCTATTTTTTCAAGGGTATTAGTGCTATGTGAAATGCAAACAGCCTCATTCAGGATTTGGACTCAGATAGCCGAATCTACTTTCTATAACAATAATCATTAAGCTACAAGCACTTGACAATTTCATATGACACATGGTTAATTTGAATTTTCCTTTTCCTAGACCGGTTGTCATACCAAGATTAAAGATCCCAGTCAGCCCTACTGAATGGAAAATGAGTTGGATTCATACCTTTCCCAAGAGTTTTAGCACTGTGAAATTCAAACAGCCTCATTCAGTAATTTAACTTGAGTAGCCAAGTCCACTTCTTATAATGATAACCATTACGCCACAAGTGCCTCCCTTTACTGTTACTATAAATATCAAATTCAGATAGTAACAACAGGTTTTGCTTCATATTTGGTCATAAATCCCCTACAAAATTTGGCATACACAAAGAGAGAAAAAACAATTCTATATTATTGATGCTTTACAAATTGTGTATATATGTAAGATCATTTATTGCAAAATGAATTACTAATGATTATTTTATATGTAATACTTTGAATCTGTTTAATGTTTATCTCTATTGAATTTCCAATGCAAGACTGGATAGAAGCCAGCAATAAGAATTGATAGTCTTTCTATTATTGCATCAAATTTGTTTCTTTCTATTTAAATGCAGCAATGCACAAATTGCACTCTACTACAAAAAATGTTGCACACAGCATTCATATCTTCTATTTAGATTTCAGTTTAGTCTCACTGATTTTTTTTTTTTTTTTTTTTTTAATTTAAAAAAAAAGATTTAAGCACATCATTTCTTATCCTCTTCAATAATTTCCCAGTAAGTTTTTGCAGATTTTATAAACAATTTCTCGTGTAGGTCAAAATACAAGAGTAAGTGAAAAGTTTTGCAATATCATGGAATGTACTAGTTTGAAGTAATGATTTGGGTGTTTGTTGTTTTTTGTTTAGGGCATATCAACCCTTTTCAGGTCATTTAATACCAAATTAAATCATTTTCATAAGCAAAAGACTCTGGTTGCTTACAGTACCTGCTATTGCATAAATGGTCACCCAATTAAGTATTGAACATGCTCATCGCTGCTTAACTTTGCAGGACTTAACTGTAATAGTTTTAGATTAGATATACAATGTGACCAAAAGTACCTGCTCTGGTTGGTAGTTTTATAACAGTTAATGCACTGGCATGGGCATTGCTTAACTCTGTGTATGATTTGAAAACCGCACAGGTGAATGTACAGCATTGTCTAATTTTGGAAATTATGCTTTATCAGTTCGTTTTATGGGCCGTAATGCTGGGGGAAGCAACCAAAAACATTTGTTGTGCCAAAAGTAAAGGTACAGTACAGTTAGCAGATGATTCAATATATTTTTGCTTGGATTGCAAAAACCTCAACAATCAGGCAAGGTCTATAACCATGGATTCCAAAGGTCATGCTCCAATCCATCGATGCAAATCTCACAAGCGTCGTTCATCATCTTTACAACCTCAGCAAAAACATCCAGAGTTGCTGAATTGTGCATCATGTTACCATAATATTGCAAAAATACTGCGACACATGGATACGATTTTTCTGCATCAGTGATGCAGGATGCGTACCTATCAGCATCTTTCTATTTATGTATTTATTTTCAGTTTTCATTGAATTTTTATTTTTTGTGTGTTTATTCATTCATTTCTTTTAAATCTCTTACCTGTTCATTTTTTTTCTTTTTTTTTTTCAGACAGGGACCTGTGCTCTTTTCTTGCTGCCCAGGGTGGCTTTTTGGATATTGTCAGAGTTTTGCTAGAGAATGGGGCCCCGGTGACCTGGCCAGTTTTGTAAGTTGCATCTTATATTCACATCTTTCTGACATTTCTCTTTTTTTTTTTTTTTTACTTCAACCAACATTGTTATTATTGAAAACCCTGCAGTCAATTATTTTGCAATTCTAGAAATTGATTTTAAATGGAGTCTACATCTGTTCATATCGTTTTGTAAGAGTGCCAGGAATATCTTATTTGGTTGATATATTGGCCTATAAGACCCACAACTGCTTTTATTCAACTCTTTCAAAGTTTACAGATTTGATGAAGCTAACTCTAATGTGCCATAAATGTGTGTTGCCTGATGGGTTGGTTGGATTTTACAGCATGTCAACCCTTGTTGGGTTATTTTATGCCAAAGACATTTTGTTTCATTCATTCTTGTTGGGTATTCAATATTTTGATGCAAGAGTATGCTATCTGGTTGGTTGGCTGATTGGTTGGATTTTAAATTTTAAAAACACATTTTGGACCAAGTAACCAATAAGCACCCCAGCTGGGATCTGTTTTGAAAGGAACACCTTTTGCTTTTCACCATAAACTCCCGGTTGTTTGTTTACAAACAACAGACGATTTTTTTTTTTTTTGCATTAGAATTTCACTGTAAGATTTTTAAAAAGTTTGTTCACGTATATCTACAACCCAAAGGCACATTTTTATACTAAATAGTTTTTGATTTTAATTTTAAAAAAAAGTTATTTATTGGTTACTTGGTCCCAATATCCTTTTATTTAAATAAACGTAAAAATATTTTGTAAATAAAAACTATTTTCAATTAAATAAACATATCTGCATTTCTCTTCTGATTAAATATAAAAATGTGTCTTTAATATAAAAACGTGTCTTTCTTTAAAGTTTTTAAAACTTAAAAAAAAAAATTTGTATTGAGTTAACAACAACATGAAATAACTCATTTTTTTTATTAAAATCGAAAACTATTTTAGTATAAAAACATGACTTTGGGTTGTAAATACATTTTTTAAACTAATTTTTTATCTATATAAATCATAGATGGGACCCTAACAGATACTACCACTTTGGTTCAGAGGTGACCTGAGAGTAATGGCAATGAAGGGGTACTCCATACTTCTCAGAGTTCCAAAATTGGAACCTCACCACTAGATGCAATTTAATGTCATACCCATAACACTAAGATCTTCAGCCACTGCCCTCTAGCACATATATGATAAAAAGTGTTGGGGGTTTAACATAAGAGCAATAGGGTTGGGACAATCATATAGGTGCTAGGCATGACATAGCCAGCTGAATGATCAGGGCGAGCTTCTCCAACCACACATCTAGCCTAATTAAGGGCCCAATTGGAGTGTCGCATGTAATGTTCAGCCACCAGGATTCCGTCCTTAAGCATTACAAATCACCACCCATGGCCAACAGGTGGCTCTGGGGGGGGATTACCCCTCTGCAAAGGTACAGTTGGCATATTCTACAGCTATAGCCAACCAGGCTATTTAAAGTTTAGAGTTAGCTTCTTCAAATCTATAACGTCCCCCTGAGACGGGGGGGGGGGTTTCTAAGAATGGAAAAAGCTCACAAGAAACTTCAATTCTTATTTCTTTGGTTTTTTTTTTGGCCTCATCTCAGCTTGGCACCGTTCTTGGAGACTTGCAATATTTCTGCATATGGTTTTCAGTTCAGTAAGTTTTGTATTTGGGTGTAAAAATAAATATGCTTTTAATACCTTGTACAGAAATACCTGAAGAGGGATGGGCTCTGCCAGGAGGCTATTCTTGCCCAAACACACTTTCATGAGTAAATGCTTCCCCCCCCCCCCAACCAAACAGGGTTACGGAACCAGTGATGATTGCAGAAGTACTTATATTTTTTATCATATTACCTGCATAATATTTACAGGTGTTTAGTTTTACTTCCACTCAAAACTCAAAACATTCAAAACTTTTTAATACAATCAAAAAACGAAGATATAAAAAAAATTTTTTTTAATTTAAAACTTTCTTCACCTCTGTCTTGAAACTGTCTCGAAAAAACAATTTCAACTGTCTTGCAATCAAAATGTTCTTGCTTTTCACTTTTTTTTTCATCATCACTAGTTGTTAGTTGTCCAAAAAGAGTGTGTATTCGGGTTAGCTCAGCCGGTAGAGCGTTTGGCTAGAAACCACAAGGTTCCTAGTTCGATACCAGCCCTCGCCAACTCAGCGTATGAGTAGTATAGGGATCTGTGCTGTAAAGTAAGAAGCTGATGGTTGGTATGGTGCTCCACCAAAATAATTTCCTTGATCTAGCGCTAGTGAATAAGGGATAGACTCCCTCGCTTATTGGCTGATACCAACTTTAGGCTACCCGACAACTTTACTTATACTGATTGCAAAATATAGAATCATTAATTGAAATCGTCTGCCCTTTTTCTAGAAAATGATCAATCAAACATGGCTGCCATTTAAAAGGTTAATAAGTCTTCAAAAATAATATATAAAATCAACCACTAAACAGACACAAAACACAGCACTTTGAGACATGACATTATCATTACACTGTATAAAGTTTCATGATGGGTTCAGTACAAATGCAGATAAAAAGGAAATATATATATATATAATATATATATATATCACTCCGATCTGTAATCCTTATCCATCCTGAAATCAGATTTGAAAAGGCCAAAAAAGGCTGAAATAAATGTATATCTGGCAGGGCTCGATACTAATGCCGTCCCGGGGACAATAAAAATTACATCCGGCACAATCGATACGTAATACGGGACGGTAAAAAATTTTCCTAAAAGTTAGTACTACATTCCAATATTGGCCGTCCAGTGATTGCCCGAATGCTGACCTCAAAAAACGGTCTAGTTCTAGATTTCAAATTACTAATGGCAACAACACTGAAGAAATAGACACAGTCACAAGGTATATATTTTTTATGATTGGAAAATGTCCGCATAAAGATGGAAATAGAATAAATTTTAGTTTATAAAATGTTTATTTTATTATTCTTGATTATAAATAAATGTTTCTGTCAACTGCTTCAGCTTTTCTTAATGTTTTATTACATGTTATTATGCTACTGATGACTGACAAGTATAGATGATGCTAATGAATTAAACAAAAATATTTTGATTTCGGGACAGTCCAAACCCCATTTGGGATGGTCCAAATCCTATTCGGGACAATTGATAATTTTTGTTCGGGATAGTCATGAAAAAAGTTAGTGTTGGGCCTGATATCTGGTATTTTTAAAAATTTATATATATTCTACTCCGTATATGTGAATATACATATACATATACATACATATAGAGAATAGTTTAGAATGTGGCACCCCAGCAGATATATATGTAAAAACGTAAAGATATAAATCTATTTGTTTCTAAACAGCTAACCTGAAAAGTTTGTTTAGTTTTGTCAAGATGTATTAGAATCTTACTCAACTTTTTACTGATTTGCATAAAGTGACAGGCCAAGTCAGAATGCCACTTTCTTCTTCCTGTTGTCTTCTTGTCAGAGACAGTTTTGAAGTTTTAATTCTAGATTACTGACTAACCTGTAAACCTGTTGCATTCTTCTTGTAACAACTGTCCATGATTATATTGGTGCTTTTATTTAGATAAAACTTAAGGAATCTAATTAGCATTTCATAGTTGTCACTGTTATATCAGAAATTTAGATGATTAAAAAATCATGTTTCGATACAAATACAAACCTCACTAAATGTTTATACAGTAGTTAATTGAACTGGGCAGTTTGTTATTCTTTAAGTTAAAGGAAAACTTTAAGATTATGTTTCTAATAATAAAAAAATGATTATATAATTGTGTGTGTGTGTGTGTGTGTGTAGGGTGGCAATCCCTCACCTCAGATGCCACCTGCAACAAGCCAATGCGTCCAGCCTAGAAATGCGCATCATAGCCAACCAGATGCGCTGGCTGGACATCTTGCAATGATGGAAGATGGCAGACTCCCGAAGCAATTATTCTATGGAGAACTGCAATGTGGGAAACATCCGAGGCACAAGCCCAAAAAGCGTTTGGGACATTATCAAAAACAACATTAAAATTCTCAATATAAACGCTCATGAGTGGGATAGGATAGCTATGAATCGTGTGGCTTGGAGGAGACTTGTTTATGATATCAGTAAGTGGTTTGAGGTAAGGCGACTCAAGCACTCTATCCTGAAGCAGTCTCTACATAAGTGGCACATGACAGACGTCATGGACATATTTCCTATATTTAAGCCAGACCATATATGTGACATGTGTGATAGGGCCTGCCTGTCGAGGGCTGTGTCCATGTGTAGGTGTCCACAGAAGAACATCACTTATGAGTTCATCCTTGCTTCCCAGAAGAGTCCAGCATGTCTTATTTGTCTTGATGGGATGGTGTCTGTGATAAGAAACAAGTGGCTGTACAGCTGCTTATTGTGGGATGCTGCTTCCAAGATTTTTTCCCATCTTTGTTTTCTCTAAGCATTTTGTTTAGAATCCAAGTGGTGCAGCTATACAGTAGCACTAAAACAGCTACATCTTGGAAGAATTCTCACTTTATCTTATCAGAGGTCAGATTTCCATATGATCAATAATCTATCTATAGCAGTCTATGCCTTTTCTATAATTGATATCACTTTCTGTAGATAAGATATTACTACCTAGGTATGTGAACTGGTCTAATAATGTTTGAGGCTTACCATCCAGTGTGGAGAGGTCTCCATCTTGTTTAAAACATATGAATTCTGTTTTATCTGAGTTCATATAGAGACCAGTGCTTGCCTTGCAGCAGGTGTATTTGCGAGAAGCGCTATTGTACAGGTGCATTTGCGAGAAGCGCTATTGTACAGGTGCATTTGCAAGAAGCGCTATGTGCAGGTGCATTTTTGAGAAGCGCTATTGTGCAGGTGCATTGTGAGAAGCGCTATTGTGCAGGTGCATTTGCGAGAAGCGCTATTGTGCAGGTGCATTTGCGAGAAGCGCTATTGTACAGGTGCATTTGTGAGAAGCGCTATTGTGCAGGCGCATTTGCGATAAGTGCTATTGTGCAGGTGCATTTGCAAGAAATGCTATTGTGCATTTGCGAGAAGTGCTATTGTACAGGCGAATTTGCGATAAGCGCTATTGTGCAGGTGCATTTGCGAGAAGTGCTATTGTACAGGCGCATTTGTGAGAAGCGCTATTGTGCAGGTGCATTTGCGAGAAATGCTATTGCAGGTGCATTTGCGAGAAGCGCTGTGTGCAGGTGCGAGAAGCGCTATTGTGCAGGTGCATTTGTGAGAAGTTCTATATCATCATATGTCAAAATTCAGTAAATGACTAGTCTGTTATTTGTTGTTTTATTAGATAAATCCTATTCGTTCGTATATAACAACACTATCACTTCCACTCTGCTACAGTACATTTACTGTAAAGCCATGTGTTATGATAGTCAGTATTAGAATGATGGGATAATGAAGACAGGCAACTGCAATAGTTATAGACTCTGTTACTTAATTAGATCTCTGCTTAGAAAACTCACTTTCTTCAAATCTGATTTTCACTGGCAGGATTCATACTGGGGGTCTTATTGATTTCTTCTTATTCACTTAGGAGAACTGAGACAATTTATATTTTTGGATGATAAAGTTTTATTTCAAGAGAAAAATTTGTCACCTTCCCTGTTTACACAAATATAAAAAAAATAATGCCTAGGAATCACAAGGTTCCGGTTTTGATACTGGTACTTGACGCATGAGTAGCACAACTTGAATCTGTATGGTAAAGTGGGGAGTTGATGGTAGGTGTGGTGCTCCACCTCAGATGCAAAAACAATCTCCCTGGTTGAGCACTGGAGAGTCCCTCAATATCTGACTGATCCTGACAATAAGCCACTCCACCTAATGAGGATATATACCAACCCATTCACGTGTAGGATGTGATACAAGGTTGATTTCTTATGCAGAGTTTAACAGGTTTGAATTCAAAGTTTTCCTTCTTCTATACTGGTTGCCATACTATGGTTAAAGTGCCAAGTCTGTCCTATTTACCTATAGCTAGAGGAGAATAGTTGGATGCATACCTTTCCCAAGGGTATGAGCACTACATGAAATACAAACAGCTGTATCCAAGATTTGAACTCCAGTTGCCGAGTTCATTTCTTATGACAATAATCATTGCTCTATGCACCTTAAAAATGAATATAAGTCAGTTTAGTTGAGACACAGAGCTGTTGACAATCAAGCACATGTATTCTGGGTGCACTAGATGCGTGACCCCCTCCCCCGCCCAAATATGGTAAATTCATCACCAATATTAAGCTAACCTCAATAATATAATCATGGCAAACTAATTTGTGAATTTGATTTTTTTTTCTATGCTCTATTATTAAATATTTTAGCAGTTGTTTTGAGTTAGCACTACACATCCTGACAATTAGTTGTATCTTGAGATTGGATGGATCGTCAGATAATTAAAGAGTGACAAAAATGATGGCCAAGGGGTGAGCAACATTCCTCACAGCTCTCATTCTGGGTTCTTTTTGTGCTGAAAAGTTTTATGCATAAATTTATTGTATAAATAGATTTATTTTATCTAAAGTGTAAGAATTGTGAAAATTGTTTTATAAGTCAATCAGTTCCAGCCCTTCATTAAAAAATAAGATATATTTCCGTGAAAAATGAGATATCATATTTACTTCTTTAAAAAAAGATAAAATATATTTACTTCTATGAATAATATGTACTACTATGAAAAATATAATGTATTTACTTCCTTTAAAAAAATGAAATATGTTTATTTCTATAAAAAATAAAATATCCTATTTGATTTTATAAGAAATAAAATATCCTATTTGATTTTATAAGAAATAAAATATCATATTTGATTTTATAAGAAATAAAATATCATATTTGATTTTATAAGAAATAAAATATCATATTTGATTTTATAAGAAATAAAATATCATATTTGATTTTATAAGAAATAAAATATCATATTTGATTTTATAAAAAGATAGAATTTATCAATTCTATGAAAAATAAAATATTTATTTTTCCAAAAAATTTACTCTTATAAATAATATCATAAAAAATATTTACTTTAACAAATAAAATATATAGTATTTACTTTTCTATAAAGATAGGAACATGTAGAAATTTTTGTGCAATATTTATATTAGAATATCAAGTTCATCACAGTAGCATACTTCTTAATAAGCACCATTATACAACATTAGTAGTGATGTAACTATTATATTGTTGTGGTTGGGTAAGAAAATAATATCTATCTTCAAATGCTACTTTGCCTTTACTTTTGTATACTATTGTCTATTAGTTACTTCTCTCTTTGTATTTCTTCTTCTGTTTCTTATCAATTATGTATAAAGATTATTATTCACATTCATAAATAATGTCTTATGACCGCACTTGTTTGTACTGGTTGTCATCCAGTTTAGTCTCTTAGAAAAATTCAGTAAATAACAAACCTGTTATTTATTAAATATTTTAATAGATAAATACCAGCATTCTTTATGAATCACACTTATCACACGCCAACCAACATCACTCCTACTTTGTGTAACATTATTTTTGAATACAATACCAGCAAAATTTATCTAAATTAAATTGGGAGTTAAATATGGAAATAAATCCAACAGTATGTAGAAAATAGAAAAACAAAGTATTCCCATAAAAGATGAATTTATTCTAGATGGTAAAATTGACGTAAAAACGTTTCGGTTTTTATCAAACCTTCATCAGGACATTAGAATGAAAAAAGTGTTGTTTGAATGATGGACTTTTAAAAAACATCCATCACTTTTCTAATAATACTTTGATTTTAACAAGTTGGGGGGGGGGCAAATAACTTATAATTAAAGAAATAAGATTTTATTTTTTTCCAAGTCATTAGTATCTACTTGAAAAGTCCTCAAACAAAATTGATAAAAAAAATATTTTTTAATTAAACATATAAATCTAAATATCACAAAGTTTAATCTTCTTTTTTGTTGGATGACACAACAGTGAATTTAGTTTTATAAAGGATTAATGTTTTCTGCATTAATTATCTTTCCACATTATTTTCTGTAAAAAAAACCAGTGGGGGGGGGGGCATAGTGGCTAATGTGCTGGATTGCAAAATCATAGTGAGTTCAAACTCAGTCCCGCTATCATGTTCATTTTCAAACTAATACTCTTGGGAAAGGTATAAACCTCGCGACCCTTAGCTATGGGTTAAATAGTACCACTACTGTTCTTTACAAGGATAGCTTTGCCATTAAATAACCCACGAAGGTGATATGCCATTAAAAAAGAATGCAAACCAGGCAGGATTTGTCATTCTTAAATAGAAATTTTTGAAAATTATTTGTATTAGATAGAAATACTTAATATAAAATCACCTCTGCTATGGGTTAAGTAGTACTCACTACTGTTCTTTTACAAGGATGGCTTTGGTATTAAATAACCCACAAAGATTGATATGCCATTAAACAAACAAACAAACCATTAAAAGCCAAGAAAAAACAAACTAAGTATTAAAATATTTGGCAACTTAATATAAGACCTGCAAATTCCTTACATTTTTTTACAAGCTTCTAAAATTCTTAGAATGTTCCTAATTTTCTGTCTGAAGTTGGCGTCAAAATATCTAAGAATTTTAGCTCTTTTTCCCAGTTGTTATTGAACTGATTCAGGTGCTTCAAACAGGAGGCAGTGTGTGAAATATTTGGCATTAGTTATAGAAATGATGAAAAATAGTTGAATGAATTCATTGAGTCATTCAACATTTTTACAATGACAAATATTTTGGTATATCTGCAAAATAACATTTTTTTTTTTTTTTTTTTTTTTTTGTAACAGTTTTTGGTTCGAGTTTCATTTATAATGAACTATTGTAGTAGCCGCACTTTTGCTCAACACTTTAGTTTTTCAAAAATGGTTTAATAATTTGCATTCATGCTATAAAAAAAAATTTTAAATGACCCTGATTGGATTTCTCCATTTTTGGCACTTCTGAATTTGACTGTCTTTATTTTTGGCAATTCCGGCTCATTCTGATCCTCTTTATGTAATTAAGGGATTATAGCTTACAAATAGATATAAAACCATAGATTTTGTTTTTAATGATCTATTTATAAGGAGTGTGCACTGTATAACTTTACAGACTAAACTAGGCCATATAAAGTGTAATTACTGTAGTCTGAATATTTTACCCTGGATGTATCCTTTCATCTTGATTTAAAAGTTATCTGCAATGTTGGAGCCATGGTGGCTTTTTCTATTGGACTTTTACTTGGCATGATAACATACACATTCACTTCTTACGTCATAAGTCTTGCTTTCCCAATACTTTTATCAGTGGTTGTTATTGTTCCTTTTGGACCATGCCAATAGATACTACAATTGAACATAACATCCACAAGACAATACATTTTAGAAATAGCTCGACCTCATCTCTCTGCCCATAAAAAATTTGACCTTTATCAAGGTCATTCCAATCTTACTTTTTTTATCCATTACCTTACACACAAAATGAAATCCGCAATTAGTTGTGTATAAGATGCAACCTTTTTCTAAATTTTTCACCTCAAAAGTTAGGGGTGTATATATATAAGTAAAGTAAAGTCGTCGGGTTAGCCTAATGTCGGTATCAGCCCAACAGCCAAAAACAAAGAAATCAAAACCAACAAATAATTATGGTCACATGGTTGCCCTATCCATTTAAATACTTCTGAACCTGACATGTAAAAACAGGAGTTGTCATTCTTGCTACATGTCACTGATATAATGCTTTTTGCACATTTGGTGTAATTTCAAAGAAAACAAAATATAAGTGTTTGTGTGTATAAAACTGAAAATGCTAAAGAAACCTTATTAGCAATTTTTGATATTTCTTTGTTCTTTTGGATGTTGAGAGTGATAATAATTTTCAGAAAAAAAAAAAAAAAAAAACATCTGGTTAATTTTAGAACACCTCTCTCTCTCTCTCTCTCTTCTAATCCTCTCCTCTCTCTGTTTAGAATGAAAAGAGCATTATTTCCGTTATTAAAGTGAAAACCCAGTTTCAGTGCCTAGCAAAACAGATCATCAATAAATTCTGATTAAGGTCAGCTTAAAAAGTTGCTAAAGATTTATCCTCAAAATAGGGACAGAAAGTAGGATGGAGCTATTTGATTTGCCTCTTTGAACCCTTTGACTCTATTGTCTTTAGATAACGGTTAATTGGTTGGTTTTTATGGCA
>CM042160.1:86098020-86223020 GCA_023376005.1 Doryteuthis pealeii
AGCAAAAGAAAGTCTCGCCTCTTAAAGAACAAGAGGGGGCATTTTCCCCCCTCTCATCTCGACAGTACAGAGAAGAATGTGTGATTAGCAGATAGAAATGAAAGAAGGAAGCAATACCGCCTCTCTGCCATTTGAATGTCACCTGATTTGACTTTGTTTGTTTTTCCTCTCTTATTCGCTCTTTGATAATTGATTGTAACCCCCTGGAGGAGTCCTGAGGCAGTATTACGTACACACGTGGAGTCCTAAGTAAGCGTGTCAAATAAGCAGACGATCACGAGACGGTCATGGCCAGTAAAGTTGGAAAAACTAGAAGTTGCAGGAAATGCAAGAAGATGCACAGAAAGGTGCGCAGCAAAAAGGTGCCTACAAGGGCCTCGCCCCACGAGGTGGGTTTACAAAACTAAATAAGAACGATATAAAATATTACACTATTTCAATGTTATTCTAATCGATTTCTATATAAAAATTATAAATAGAATTGTTTTTAATATGTTTGAGAATAACATGATATTATTAGAAATTAGTAATAGCAAATAATTATTTATTAAACCCAGTTTTGTTAAAATCATTATGTAAATTATTCCCACCATATACTATGTAAATCTTCATTTCCTAGACATATATACACATATTTCAGGATTTTAAATGCATAATAACACGGCCTTTCGGGGCCTGTGTCTATTAATGAAATTAACAGCGCGTCGCCCAGGGGGCTATCCCCCCAAGCAATACTGCCCTTGATTTAAAGGGGCAGGGTTGGGTTTATTGCCCAGCGCCTGAGGCGCCCCCTCGAGAGGGAATGCCGACGGGATCGACGCATTTTTGAGACTACCACTCTGGGGTTCGGCATGTGGGTGGGCCACATAAAAATGTCCTTGTGTCACCGCCTCATAAGTGGATGAGAGGCAAATACCTTAATAATATGGGCAGTTTTTTGCGCAAGTCTAATTCAGCTAGACTTAATTGAGACATCCTTATATAGATAAGATGCTGATTAAGATTAAATAATCTCTATTTCATAATCGTTGTGAATATGACTTAAATAACTAAGGAAAACCGCTGACGTTAGTGATGACGTAGTTTCGGTTACAGAAATATAGTTACATAATCTCCATTATATAAGATGTGAATTCAAGTAGTTGAAGGCGTGTCCTAAATCAGAAATTATTCAACTCAAGCCAAATATTCTGCATATATCCATGAAAAGATAAAAATGTTGCAGTTACCAAATCAGTGTGATCTGCATGTCGTTCGACCGTGAGAAGAAAGCATGGGAGGACGATATGGGGATGTCGCTGAAGACAACGCGGGGCCACGTGTGACGAACTAAATAAATTTTCGTACATGCAGTCGGCTGACAAGATAGTGAACCAGCAGCTCCGTGTCTGACCCTGGTCAAAACCTGTAACTAGAGCACACCCCAAGGCATCCCATCCGGAGTTGAGCCTTGAAGAAATAAGAGAATTACGGATTTAAATGGGGCCTCTTAAATCTCCAGTTGTAGGCAAATTGTTCGGACGAAAGAAGCCAAACACACAATGGAAATTTAATATATGTATTGACAAATAATACAAGAACTTGTTGCAAATTTTATTGGGCATTTGCTACCAGACTTATCTGTGAGGTTAAATGCTGTTCGCTGGAGAAGTGGCACTAACAAGGGTATTCTGGTCGCTGTTGGAATGTTGTTGAGATGCTTCATCAGGTCGGTTCTCGTTCGTCAGCCGTCTGTTAGTATGCTATTGTGACAGCCTTAGAACGTTTGCTGATACAATGCTTTAGAAAGTGGCTGGTGGGAGCGCAATTTGACGTGAATCCTCAGGTTGACAATCTCCAGACAAGTGAGCCCTGTTTATGGACAAGGTGGTGAGAGCGCTTATTTTGCGTCTCTCCTGGTAACTGTTCCCTGATAAGTAAAGGGTTTGGTTTTTGGCGCGAACATCGTATTAGCGATTCGCCCTCTAGCGGCAGGGGAAGATAATTCTCTGTCGAATTTCTGATAGAAACATACCCAGTAAATACAACTATTAGATGACAACAATATTGTTACTGGGTCACAAGTCTCTCCGGATCTCGGGGGAGTCCCCTTGGCCTAATGGGTAACGTGCTGAACTGCGACATCGTAGTAAGCGAGTTTAAACCCCATTCGCACTGTTACGTTCACTTTCGTACTAATACCCTTGGGAAAGGTATGGACTCCCAAATCTCCCCCGCTGTGTATTAAATAGTACTACAATTGTTCTACAAGGATGACTTCAATTTACCAGCCCCTCCACGCGAGCAGGATATAATACAAAGTCAATTTCTTAAGTGGAGTTTAACAGATTTGAATTCAGAGTTTTCCTTCTCCTAGACTGGTTACCTTGCCAAGGTTAAAGAGCCCAGTCTGTCCTGCTATTTCGTATAGCTGGAGGAGAATAGTTGGATTCATACTTTCCCAAGATATTAGTGTTGTGATGTTAGTCCCAACAGTAAAAAGAAGTCAAGTCGAGATAGGGTAAAATAAGACAAGTGTATTTACAATCATGGTACATGTACGACTAGCTTTTCGTTAACGGGAACAGTGCTCCCTTTTCACTCGGTGTCTCACTATTTATAGTGAGAACCGGTGCATGTTCTCCACTGTAGGAACGGCCGGTACAACAATTAGCACTACATGAAATGCAAACAGTCTCGTCACGGATTTGAACTCAGGTCGACGAGCCCATTTCCTACGACTCTAACCATTATACCACACACCTCTACAAGGATGAATTTGGCATTAAATAACCCACAAAGGTTGATATACCATTAAAGAAAGAAACCAAAATCGAATCCGGACCTTGTAAGAGAAATAAAAAATATAAACTTTTTAAAAGGGCATTTGTCTTTTGCTCTCTAGGCCCCCTCACACAAGACGATCACCCCTGGGGGGGGGTGAATCACCGCTGATGTCACACAACCCAATTCCAAACAATACAAAATCAATTCACAGCATAACAATCGCAAATTCCAATAAAACAATTCATATCATTTAAAATTTTTCGGACTGTTGACCTCATCCTTATTTTATTATGTACTTTCCGGCCTGTTCAGGTGTTTCTTGTCGAACTCGGGAAGCCTACGTGCATCAAAGCGTAACGGTATAGGCGTTGAGTTTAATACAGTTCTAAGTGACTATCATTTGGAGTTTTAGGTTCAATCCTGATTACAGGCGAAAATAATATGGAATATTCAACATTTGTACCCGGTCATTGTTAACGGAATGAGAACAATCTACCCGAAAGGATGAGATAAAGGGTTTGGTCGAAGGTCTATGAAGGCTCCCGAGTTTGAGAAGAAGGCTCCGGAGTTGGACAAGAAACACCTGTAGAAGACCAGAGGATACATCGGCCGAAACATTGTGTATATAAAAAAAAGATGAGGACAACAGTTCGAAAAAAATGTAAATAATACAGATTATCAAGCCTCATCTCAAAAATTCAGACAAATAAAATGAAATGAAGCTTAATATGAACAATCATGATATATCGGACTGTTGTCCTCGTCTTTATTGTGTATAAACACTTGCTTGGGCGAGGTTTGATAAGCAGTAACGATTTAGCTCCGAAACTGCGATTGAATTTATGAGTAATCGTCTGAAGATGACTTATTTTTAGATAATTAAATAGATAAATAAATAAATAAATCCACCTAAAACAGAGCCCAAGGTTGTGTTTATAAATGAAGACGAGGACAACAGTCCGATATATCATAATGGTTCAAATGAAATCAATTCAGACCTTATTTTCTTTCATAAAACCAATATGACACATATGCATAGATATATATATATATACAAACAACATTTAAATTTAGCAAATAATTTATTGCCTTTTAACAAAGCTAAAATAAAAACAATTGGTTGTTATCACATAGTTAACTAAAAAATATCATTTTTCGTCTGAAATGGTTACACGATTAAATTCAATGGTTAGAACGTCGGACGTCCTAATTAGAAACACAGACAAATACAAAATACAGTGTAAGCGCCAAAAAGTAAGACGTTGAAAAATATAATTCACTCATCAAATAAAATCAGACCAAATTATACGGTGTCGTGTGTTAACGCTGGTTGCTTTATTGCTGTGTTTTGTTATAGAAGGAAAACAGTCAAATTTTAAAGAAATTATTTAAGAAGTATATTTAAAAAAAATTTTTTTTTACATTTTTAGAATCATTGCTGGTTAAGAGTCTTCAAAATTCGTAGTGTTCATCGTTGATTTATTAAAAGGCTATACGTGCATAAATAGCACCTCTAAATTCCCAGTGATAAACCGTCTCGTTGAAAGCGGTTAACAATAGTTAGTAGACGTATAATCACGTTAATTTTTTTTCTTCCTTTATTGTAAAATGAACGGAGCAAGAGGAGTGGGTGTCTATTTGATATGACTCGTTATCCAGTCGGTATGCGGAGCAATTCTCTCATAGACAGTCGGGTGGTGGTGTCCACAGCTGTGTTGATACGACGACAATCCCACGAGATACGGTCTGTGACCGTGATGGGAGCAAACCAACGGGGAGCCGTGATGGTGATGGATATCGCACGGGAGGCCGTAAGCGCAAACGTGGGAACTTCCAATGTGTTCGTCTCCGAAATGATAGTCGCATTCTTCGTTCGTGATGAACTGGACATGGTTATGATGACTGGTAGAGCAGTGTCCGTGTCCGTGTCCGTGTCCGTGGCCGTGGCCGTGGCCGTGTCCGTGGTGGCGGAGACCGATCGGATGTACCCCCATGCCGTGGTGCAGGTGAAGTAGAGCCAGATTGTGGTTTCCCACGTGATGGCCGTGCCCGTGAACGTGGTGATGGTGAACGTAATCTTTGTATTTCGGGTGGATTATCCGGGCCGTGATGAAGGAGCTGTTGTCGAGCGTTATCACTTTGTCGATCAAGTTGTGTCTGACCACGCGCAACGAGGGCAACGGTTTGTGGTAGACGCACTCGGCGTTGGTCAGCACCGAGTGGTGCCCGACCATGGCCCCGTGACACAAGTGGTGCCAGCCGTGCGAGTGCTCCTCTTGGATGGACATGTGCCACGGCCAGTGGCGGAGGCCGTGGTCAACGTATATGTGACCGCCGTGACCCCCGTGGTGGCCGTGACCCCCGTGGTGAAAGCCGTGGTGAAAGCCGCGGTGAATAATTGCCTCGTGATGGCCCCCATGGTGCATTCCGCCGTGACCGAAGCCTTCGTCGAAATGATTAAACATGTGTTGATGTATGTGCCGTAAAATGCGATTTGGAGTGGCCTGTTTTTCGGGTCTGTTAATCACTTTAACTTCCTGTTCGATCGTGCTGTTAAGTTGAAACGGGTTCCTAATCTTCGAAAAAATCATCTCAACTTTAGGATCCGAGGCCGAATTCGATTTGCCTTTTGTCTCTTTCTGCTTAGCCATGACATCGGCGATTTTCCCTTTTACTTTCGTGGTCGACCCCGAGGCTGTTGACGTTGTTCCCAATTTCAATTCATTCAACCGGGTGTCTCGAGTTACCTCAACAGGAGACTCAGGCGTAAAAACAGGCTTTTTTGGAGGGTCGGTGAGTTTCAATTTAGAACCCAGCGTTGTGTTTTTCAGAAAACCTGCATCGTTTTTAATGCCGCTGTAACTCGCTTTCTTTTCTATTGGAGGAATAACCGTTAGGACTTTGCTTGGTTCCGTTTTATTCTCCGCTAACTCTTTCTCCAGAGAGTTTATCAGTGCCGGCTGCGTGTTCTTCTTTAATGGAGACGTTTCGTTCTTTTCCTTACCATCGCTATCGTAGATCAAATAATTTGGATATAGGTTTTTCTTCTTCATTTGGAACATATTGTCGGGCATTTTTGAAGTCACGTGACCGGACTTGTTTTTACTACTTGCGCCTTGACATGTTGCGCTCAGTGTGGCTATAAGAAGATATAACTGGAGACATCGGCTAGTTTTACTGAACATGGTGAAAAAAGACAATCGAGGAGGACTTGTTTCTCCTTCTATTGCCTGTCACCACTGCTTATCTTCCGACAATGCCGTCGCTTTTATACCAATTTTTACTCCGGGGTCACCAGACGTCATGTTATATTAATTGTCAAATTAATATTCAACTTAACGTCGGAATGATAGCGAAATTAACATACAGCAAATACGAAATATTCGTTCTGTCATGTCCGGCCAATAATCTGTTCCAATAATGAAATTCATTAAAACTTTTTGGCCAACAATTATTTAAAAAAAAACAAAAAAAAACAATCAAAAATTGTCGGTTTTTTTTTCTCTTCCTGACGGCAGATTGTTGGTTTCCTTCAATTACAGACCTGATTCGTATTGATTTTTTGTCTTGCACGTCCTCCTCTGTGCATGTGTGGATTATTTGAAGAATGGATAGTTGAAGGTGATCCGTCCAAAAGGTGACGTGTTATTTTATCCTTTGTCAAATAGACACCTTTCTGTCTGTGTGTGTGAACTTGTTGGACAACGGGCAAATATCCTCAATTGATGATCGGCCATTTTAGGACTTCATTCATATTTGTCTGTCTCTGATGAGTTGTGTTTATTATAGTTCATATCCAGAGGAAGGGTTTTTTTTTTTTATAGCTTCTTCTTTTTCCCCCGGAGACACAGGAAATAGATATTGTTGTACCCCGAATTACGAGTGCCTCAACTTACGAGTTTTCAGGGTTACGAGATATCACTCGGTCGATTTTTTTGTTTTGTGTTGAGAGCTAAGATTTGAGGTACGAGCGAACTTCACATTCTAGACTTGAGAGTCAACACTAATTATACAGTGGTACCTGGACTTATAAGTGCCCCAAGTTACGAGTTTTCCAAGTTACGAGATATCACTCAGTCGATTTTTTCCTTTGTGTTGAGAGCTAAGATTTGAGATACGAGCGAACTTCACATTCTAGACATGAGAGTCAACACTAATTATACAGTGGTACCTGGACTTATAAGTGCCCCAAGTTATGAGTTTTCACTATCGATTTTTTGTTTGTGTTGAGAGCTAAAATTTGAGTACGAGCGAGCTTCATATACGCTTATATTAATAAGTTCAAGTGAGGAAGTGCGTGGTGTAATGGTTAAAGTCATGGGAAATGGACTCGTCGCCCGAGTTCAAATCCTGGGTGAGGTAATTGCGTTTCACTTAGCGCTAATACCTTTGGGAAAGGTATGAATCCTATTCTCCCTCCAGCTATGGTTAAATAGTAGGGCAGACTGGGCTCTTTAAACTTGGTTAGGCAACCGGTCTAGGAGAAGGAAACTCTGAATTCAAACCTGTTGTACTCCGCTTAAGAAATTGACCTTGTGTCACATCCAGCTCGTGCGGAGGGGTTGGTATATATATATATATTAATAAGTTCATTAAAATATTTAAGTTTCCAAATTTATTACGTCAAAGAAAAATGCAGTGCTACCTTGACTTACGAATGTCCCAATTTACAAGTTTTCCGAGTCACGGACTGATGTTACAATTTATGGGTGTCATAAATTGTCGGCAGACCCTGTAGCTGAGAATAAGGGTAGTTAACTTTGGGATTAGGGAGTGGAAATTTACTAGTGACGGTTATAACCCCCTGACCTCTGGAAAACGCACCATGAGAAACATAGGCTTAGTTTTAGTTTTGAGATTCAGCCCGGCCATCAAAGAGTTTAGACGTGCTATGAGGTTGGTCTCCCCACGTGGCGAATAAAAATCATGGGCTAAATTAAGATAAGCTTGATCAAGCAATAAAAATGTATTGTCAATTCAATTAATTGAAATGACCATAATCAGCCCAAAAGAAGCCGTTAGTTAAGAAGACGAAACAGTTAGAAGAACCCAACTAGACGAAATGTCGAGCAGAGAAAAAGAAGGGGAAATATAAGACTGGAACAGGACAACTGGAAGAGTAAAGATGTCAACAAGGGATAAAGTAATGCCTACTCCTCTCCAAGAAAGTCTCTCTGTCTCTCTCTGTCTGTCTCTGTCTGTCTGTCTCTGTCTGTCTGTCTGTCTGTCTCTGTCTGTCTCTCTGTCTGTGTCTCTCTGTCTGTCTCTCTGTCTGTCTGTCTCTGTCTCTCTGTCTCTCTGTCTGTCTCTGTCTGTCTGTCTGTCTCTGTCTGTCTCTCTGTCTGTGTCTCTCTGTCTGTCTCTGTCTCTCTGTCTCTCTGTCTGCCGCTGTCTGTCTCTGTCTCTCTGTCTGTCTCTGTCTGTCTGTCTGTCTGTCTCTGTCTCTGTCTATCTGTCTATCTGTCTCTGTCTCTGTCTGTCTGTCTCTGTCTGTCTGTCTCTCTCTGTCTCTCTGTCTCTCTGTCTGTCTCTGTCTTTCTGTCTGTCTGTCTCTGTCTCTGTCTCTTTCTGTCTGTCTGTCTGTCTGTATCTGTCTCTCTGTCTCTCTGTCTCTGTCTCTGTCTGTCTGTCTGTGTCTCTGTCTCTCTCTCTCTCTCTCTAATATGTCTCTCTATCATCCGAGAACTCTCTCACTCACCATTTATACATCCGATGTCTAATGTGGGTATGTAACACTGCCATTCGCTCGATTTGCTTTGTCTTGAGGGCTAAAATTTGACGGTCAAGGGAACTTCAAGTACATTTATGTTAATAAGTTCCCAAAAACATTTAATCTCCAAATTTATTACGCCAAAGAAAAATATTATTCATAAAAAAATAAACATTAAAATATATTACAGCACATAATTCATTGCGTTCTATTTTATGTTTTATACAATACAGAACTATTTTTGTTATTTAAGCAAACATAACAAAAAATTAGGTCCTTTTTGTGGGGGTATGGAATGGGTTAATGGCATTTGAGTTTATTTCAATAAGGAAAATTGATTTGATATACGACGAAATTGAGTTACGAATGGAATGAATTAAACTTGTAAGCCAAGATACTACTATATTACAGGTAGCTTTTTTCCATCTCTTTTGTGTTGAGAGCTAAAATTTGAGATATGAGCGAGCTTCAGATACGCTTATATTAAGTTCACTAAAAAGTTCCAAAATTTATTAGCCAAAGAAAAATATATTTATAAAAAATAAACATAAAACATTACAGCAAATAATACATTAAATTCTATTTTATCTTTTTATACAGTATAGTACTGTTTTTCTCTTTTTTTAAAATACGTAACAGAAAAATTAGGGTGTTTTTGGGGTTGGGGTTGGAACAGATTAATGGCATTTCAGTTTATTTCAATAGGAAAAATTGATTTGATATACGAGGAAATTGAGTTACGAGCGGAACGAATAAAACACAAAAGTCAGGGTGCAACTGTATTTTTTAAAGAAAAGAAATAATTTTAAAAACAACAACAAAAAACGCTTACATATGATTTTTTTTTCAAAAGTAGCAAAAAGAGAAAGGAAATCTTTGTGTCCACATAACAAATATAATCCGGATAATCGGGGCAATATAAGATATAGCGATTTGGCCCAATTAAGTGGATTTTTCTATAAGAAAACAACATGAAAATAATTTTCAACTTTACTAAGTTTAGTTGGATAAATAGAATATTAATTGATTGATTTTGTGGGGATTAAAATTAAAATAAAATAAAATAAAAAAATAAAAAACAACAAACTCCCATGAGCCTTCACCGGAAGAACCCTCTGCGCATGTGCGAGAAAAAGGACCGACTTCCGACTCCCAAGAGAATATCTCGGCCATTCGAGTTTTGGCCGTAACTAGGTCTAGTCACTCCTTGTGGCCAGGGAGATATTCTCTTGTCACAGGCGACTATGACTGGGAATTAAGCCTAAGTTATAAAACCACCTTCTGCCTTTGTCTCTTTCTTTTTCCTCCCTTGCATTCCTTCCTTTTCAGTGCGACCACAAAATGAGATCGGGTTAAAAAGTAAAACCCTAAGAACACGCAACAAGAATATCCAGCTACCTTTAAACCTTAAAATACCCAAACATCTTACCACCCCAAAATTTTAACGGAATGTCAATTCGTCTGGTCATTTCATGGCTAGAAGTTAGGGAATCGCATTCATTGTGCGTTCATATATACAGTCTTTGACGCTCTCTACTTTAAACCGCTCACAACGGCTCTCCCAATATCCACTGTTTCTACGCATACCACACACCCAACCAAGGTACAAAAAACTGATGGTTAGTTCGTTATAATTAAGCAGAAGGACTCAGATTACAATAATAATAATAATAATAGGAATTTATTTGAATAGAATGAGTTCTGAGGTGAATAGATAATGAACTATGAAATATCCCATCATACAGGTAAAAAATACCAAGAAAATTTGGTACAGTCATGGTAGAAATTTGGTAAGTAATGAATTAAATAACCCATGAAGTTTGATATACCAATAAACAAAGAAACCAAACTTAAAAAGACACAACCAAGCAAAGATACAAGGTGAACAGAGTAATTACCAACTGCTGGGTTGAATTAGTACTGCCAGTCTTGCAGTAAATTATTTTTGTCTCTTTAAAACACAGAAGGAACAACATCTTAGCTGCAATGAGTTCCCCCACTTAGAAATTAGAAACAGAGCACGCATTGACCCAATTGAGACCATCCTATCGCAACGCCAACTGCAATGGTTGGGTCACACCATTCGCATGCCTACAGACAGACTCTCCCGTAAAATACTTTACAGTGAACTCACAGATGGCACTCGGAGGACAGGACCCCCCCCCACAAAAAAAAGCAGTTCAAAGACCATATTAAGACAACGCTGAAGAAATGTACCATCACGCCTTCAAGCGTGGAAGATCTGGCTTCCTACAGATAGGGTTGGTGAGACACCTGCTGCACAGGAGCTAAGCAGCTCAATATCGAGATAAACATGACTGCAGAACGACGACGTCTTCGTCGACATGATCAACCGAATGTAGATGGGAATTTCCCCTGCAATGTGTGTGACTACATCTTCAAGTCCAGAATTGGACTAATGAACCCTTTATTCAATCCACCTGGGTCAACTGTTCCCATTCCAACTGTTGTCATGGCCGGGTACAATAAAGATGAGGACAACAGTCCAAAAAAATCCAAATAATACAAATTCTGAAGTCTCTTCCAAGGTCTCGTCAGACATGATTATTATCTGACTCCATTGTTATTATTTAGGTACTATATGGAAATATGTCATCTGAATGGGTTTATTTCTGCAAAGTGTGGAAAGGACAGAACCATCCAGTCGCCCGTTGTCTCTAAACTTTTTAAACTTCAGTTTAATCTAAAGGCTCAAAAATGTTTTTAAAATCATTTGTCAGGTGTAAAGTTCTTATAATAAGTTGGAAGGCTCAGGGTAACCTTCCAACGTGGGTACATATAAGTACAAGACATATTCCGACAATGAAGTTACAGGATATAACAAACATAGACTTTAATAGTGAGCACATAGAAATACATTCAGGACAGGAATACATATACTAATTACAAATGGTACAGCAATACACAGTGAACAAATATATAAACATGTACAAAAAAAAATAAGGACTTCGTCATAAAGAAGTGATGCATAGTTTCTGCAGGAATGTCACTTACTGATAGCTGGCTGGGGGGCAAAACCCACCACTTAAAGGTAAGAGGCACAAGCGTCTACACCATGTGAGGTGTTTGCTGGTCCCAGAGGAAAGAGATAGACTCTTCCTGGGCTCCCATTTAAATAGTCTAGGCCTCTACTGGCGAAAACCAGCACCAAGGGAAGATAACTCTTCTGACCACCCCCATCAATCCAAACAGGGGGCAGACAATCGCTACACATTCATGAGTTCGATCTTTTGTATTTCAGATGGGCAAAGGTTGACATGCCGTAAAACAAACAAAGCAACTAACCATCAGAACGGTGCATTTGGAATGATGTCATCATGCATTTGGAGACGCTGGGAAGTTGGAGTTGGTTGGTTGGTTGGTTGGGGTTGTTTTTACAACATGTGAACCCATTCATGGGTTATTTTATGCCGAAGACATTTTGTTTCATTCATTTTTTGATGGTACTCTTTTTTTAAACTCAATTTTTTAAAACACATATTTTAAAACTCATTTTTTTCTATTTACCCATAGATGGGACCCTAACGGGTACCCGGGTCAGAGTGGACCTGGAGTAATGGTGATGGAGGGTACCTACATTCCCAAAGCTCCAGAACTGACTTCATCATCAGATAGAATTTAACGCATACTATGCAATAAGACCCTCAGCCACCGCCTATGCAAGACCCACCTCTTTTTTAATATATGTGCAGAAGGCGTGGCTGAGGGTCTATTGTCCTTAGTATGCGTTAAATCATCTATGATGAAGTTCCAGTTCTGGAGCTCTTGGGATGTAGGTACCCCTCCATCACCATTACTCCCAGGTCCACTCTGACCCGGACTGGTATACCCGTTAGGGTCCATCTATGGGTAAAATAAAAAAATGAGTTTAAAATATGTGTTTAAAAAATTGAGTTAAAAAAGAGTACCCATCAAAAATGAATGAAACAAAATGTCTTCGCATAAAATAACCCATTGAATGGGTTCACATGTTGTAAAAACTAACCAACCAACCAACCAACCAACCAACTCCAACTTCCCCAGCGTCCCAAATGCATGATGACATCAATTTCCAAAATGCACCGTTCTGATGGTTAGTTGCTTGTTTGTTTTACGGCATGTCAACCTTTGCCCATCTGAAATACAAAGATCGAACTCATGAATGTGTAGCGATTGTTGCCCCCTGTTTGGATTGATGGGTGGTCAGAAGATTATCCCTTGGTGCTGGTTTTCGCCAGTAGAGGCCTAGACTATTTAAATGGGAGCCCAGGAAGAGTCTATCTCTTCTCTGGACCGCAAACACCTCACATGGTGTAGACGCTTGTGCCTCTTACCTTTAATGGTGGGTTTTGCCCCCAGCCAGCTATCAGTAAGTGACATTCCTGCAGAAACTATGCATCACTTCTTTATGACGAAGTCCTTATTTTTTTTTTACATGTTTATATATTTGTTCACTGTGTATTGCTGTACCATTTGTAATTAGTATATGTATTCCTGTCCTGAATGTATTTCTATGTGCTCACTATTAAAAGTCTATGTTTGTTAATCCTGTAAACTTCATTGTCGGAATATGTCTTGTACTTTATGTACCCACGTTGGAAGGTTACCCTGAGCCTCCAACTATTATAAGAACTTTACACCGACAAATGATTTAAAAACATTTTGAGCCTTTAGATTAAACTGAAGTTTAAAATTTAGAGACAACGGGCGACTGGATGGTTCTGTCCTTTCCACACTTTGCAGAAATAAACCCATTCAGATGACATTTCCATTAGTACCTAAATAATAACAATGGAGTCAGATAATAATCATGTCTGACGAGACCTTGGAAGAGACTTCAGATTTGTATTATTTGGATTTTTTTGGACTGTTGTCCTCATCTTTATTGTACCCGGCCATGACAACAGTTGGAATGGGAACAGTTGACCCAGGTGGATTGAATAAAGGGTTCATTAGTCCAATCTGGACTTGAAGATGTAGTCACACACATTGCAGGGGAATTCCCATCTACATTCGGTTGATCATGTCGACGAAGACGTCTTCGTCTGCAGTCATGTTTATCTCGATATTGAGCTGCTTAGCTCCTGTGCAGCAGGTGTCTCACCAACCCTATCTGTAGGAAGCCAGATCTTCCACGCTTGAAGCGTGATGGTACATTTCTTCAGCGTTGTCTTAATATGGTCTTTGAACTGCTTTTTTTGTGGGGGGGGTCCTGTCCTCCGAGTGCCATCTGTGAGTTCACTGTAAAGTATTTTACGGGAGAGTCTGTCTGTAGGCATGCGAATGGTGACCCAACCATTGCAGTTGGCGTTGCGATAGGATGGTCTCAATTGGTCAATGCGTGCTCTGTTTCTAATTTCTAAGTGGGGAACTCATTGCAGCTAAGATGTTGTTCCTTCTGTGTTTTTAAAGAGACAAAAATAATTTACTGCAAGACTGGCAGTACTAATTCAACCCAGCAGTTGGTAATTACTCTGTTCACCTTGTATCTTTGCTTGGTGTGTCTTTTAAAGTTTGGTTTCTTTGTTTATTGGTATATCAAACTTCATGGGTTATTTAATTCATTACTTACCAAATTTCTACCATGACTGTACCAAATTTTCTTGGTATTTTACCTGTATGATGGGTATTTCATAGTTCATTATCTATTCACCTCAGAACTCATTCTATTCAAATAAATTCCTATTATATTATTATTATTGTAATCTGAGTCCTTCTGCTTAATTATAACGAACTAACCATCAGTTTTTGTACCTTGGTTGGGGGTGTGGTATGCGTAGAAACAGTGGATATTGGGAGAGCCGTTGTGAGCGGTTTAAAGTAGAGAGCGTCAAAGACTGTATATATGAACGCACAATGAATGCGATTCCCTAACTTCTAGCCATGAAATGACCAGACGAATTGACATTCCGTTAAAATTTTGGGGTGTAAGATGTTTGGGTATTTTAAGGTTTAAAGGTAGCTGGATATTCTTGTTGCGTGTTCTTAGGTTTTACTTTTAACCCGATCTCATTTTGTGTCGCACTGAAAAGGAAGGAATGCAAGGGAGGAAAAAGAAAGAGACAAAGGCAGAAGGTGGTTTTATAACTTAGCTTAATTCCCAGTCATAGTCGCCTTGACAAGAGAATATCTCCCTGGCCACAAGGAGTGACTAGACCTAGTTACGGCCAAAACTCGAATGGCCGAGATATTCTCTTGGGAGTCGGAAGTCGGTCCTTTTTCTCGCACATGCGCAGAGGGTTCTTCCGGTGAAGGCTCATGGAGTTTGTTGTTTTTTATTTTTTATTTTTATTTTATTTTAATTTTAATCCCCACAAATCAATCAATTAATATTCTATTTATCCAACTAAACTTAGTAAAGTTGAAAATTATTTTCATGTTGTTTTCTTATAGAAAAATCCACTTAATTGGGCCAAATCGCTATATCTTATATTGCCCGATTATCCGGATTATATTTGTTATGTGGACACAAAGATTTCCTTTCTCTTTTTGCTACTTTTGAAAAAAAAATCATATGTAAGCGTTTTTTGTTGTTGTTTTTAAAATTATTTCTTTTCTTTAAAAAATACAGTTGCACCCTGACTTTTGTGTTTTATTCGTTCCGCTCGTAACTCAATTTCCTCGTATATCAAATCAATTTTTCCTATTGAAATAAACTGAAATGCCATTAATCTGTTCCAACCCCAACCCCCAAAAACACCCTAATTTTTTTCTGTTACGTATTTTAAAAAAAGAGAAAAACAGTACTATACTGTATAAAAAGATAAAATAGAATTTAATGTATTATTTGCTGTAATATGTTTTATGTTTATTTTTTTATAAATTATATTTTTCTTTGGCTAATAAATTTTGGAACTTTTTAGTGAACTTAATATAAGCGTATCTGAAGCTCGCTCATATCTCAAATTTTAGCTCTCAACACAAAGAGATGGAAAAAAGCTACCTGTAATATAGTAGTATCTTGGCTTACAAGTTTAATTCATTCCATTCGTAACTCAATTTCGTCGTATATCAAATCAATTTTCCTTATTGAAATAAACTCAAATGCCATTAACCCATTCCATACCCCCACAAAAAAGGACCCTAATTTTTTTGTTATGTTTGCTTAAATAACAAAAATAGTTCTGTATTGTATAAAAACATAAAATAGAACGCAATGAATTATGTGCTGTAATATATTTTAATGTTTATTTTTTTATGAATAATATTTTTCTTTGGCGTAATAAATTTGGAGATTAAATGTTTTTGGGAACTTATTAACATAAATGTACTTGAAGTTCCCTTGACCGTCAAATTTTAGCCCTCAAGACAAAGCAAATCGAGCGAATGGCAGTGTTACATACCCACATTAGACATCGGATGTATAAATGGTGAGTGAGAGAGTTCTCGGATGATAGAGAGACATATTAGAGAGAGAGAGAGAGACAGAGACACAGACAGACAGACAGAGACAGAGACAGAGAGACAGAGAGACAGATACAGACAGACAGACAGACAGAAAGAGACAGAGACAGAGACAGACAGACAGAAAGACAGAGACAGAGAGAGACAGAGAGACAGAGAGACAGACAGACAGAGACAGACAGACAGAGACAGAGACAGATAGACAGATAGACAGAGACAGAGACAGACAGACAGACAGACAGAGACAGACAGAGAGACAGAGACAGACAGCGGCAGACAGAGAGACAGAGAACAGAGACAGACAGAGAGACACAGACAGAGAGACAGACAGAGACAGACAGACAGACAGAGACAGACAGAGAGACAGAGAGACAGAGACAGACAGACAGAGAGACAGACAGAGAGACACAACAGAGAGACAGACAGAGACAGACAGACAGACAGACAGAGACAGACAGACAGAGACAGACAGAGACAGAGAGACTTTCTTGGAGAGGAGTAGGCATTACTTTATCCCTTGTTGACATCTTTACTCTTCCAGTTGTCCTGTTCCAGTCTTATATTCCCCTTCTTTTTCTCTGCTCGACATTTCGTCTAGTTGGGTTCTTCTAACTGTTTCGTCTTCTTAACTAACGGCTTCTTTTGGGCTGATTATGGTCATTTCAATTAATTGAATTGACAATACATTTTTATGCTTGATCAAGCTTATCTTAATTTAGCCCATGATTTTTATTCGCCACGTGGGGAGACCAACCTCATAGCACGTCTAAACTCTTTGATGGCCGGGCTGAATCTCAAAACTAAAACTAAGCCTATGTTTCTCATGGTGCGTTTTCCAGAGGTCAGGGGGTTATAACCGTCACTAGTAAATTTCCACTCCCTAATCCCAAAGTTAACTACCCTTATTCTCAGCTACAGGGTCTGCGACAATTTATGACACCCATAAATTGTAACATCAGTCCGTGACTCGGAAAACTTGTAAATTGGGACATTCGTAAGTCAAGGTAGCACTGCATTTTTTCTTTGACGTAATAAATTTGGAAACTTAAATATTTTAATGAACTTATTAATATATATATATATACCAACCCCTCCGCACGAGCTGGATGTGACACAAGGTCAATTTCTTAAGCGGAGTACAACAGGTTTGAATTCAGAGTTTCCTTCTCCTAGACCGGTTGCCTAACCAAGTTTAAAGAGCCCAGTCTGCCCTACTATTTAACCATAGCTGGAGGGAGAATAGGATTCATACCTTTCCCAAAGGTATTAGCGCTAAGTGAAACGCAATTACCTCACCCAGGATTTGAACTCGGGCGACGAGTCCATTTCCCATGACTTTAACCATTACACCACGCACTTCCCTCACTTGAACTTATTAATATAAGCGTATATGAAGCTCGCTCGTACCTCAAATTTTAGCTCTCAACACAAAACAAAAAAATCGATAGTGAAAACTCATAACTTGGGGCACTTATAAGTCCAGGTACCACTGTATAATTAGTGTTGACTCTCATGTCTAGAATGTGAAGTTCGCTCGTATCTCAAATCTTAGCTCTCAACACAAAGGAAAAAATCGACTGAGTGATATCTCGTAACTTGGAAAACTCGTAACTTGGGGCACTTATAAGTCCAGGTACCACTGTATAATTAGTGTTGACTCTCAAGTCTAGAATGTGAAGTTCGCTCGTACCTCAAATCTTAGCTCTCAACACAAAAACAAAAAAATCGACCGAGTGATATCTCGTAACCCTGAAAACTCGTAAGTTGAGGCACTCGTAATTCGGGGTACAACAATATCTATTTCCTGTGTCTCCGGGGAAAAGAAGAGCTATAAAAAAAAAAAACCCTTCCTCTGGATATGAACTATAATAAACACAACTCATCAGAGACAGACAAATATGAATGAAGTCCTAAAATGGCCGATCATCAATTGAGGATATTTGCCCGTTGTCCAACAAGTTCACACACACAGACAGAAAGGTGTCTATTTGACAAAGGATAAAATAACACGTCACCTTTTGGACGGATCACCTTCAACTATCCATTCTTCAAATAATCCACACATGCACAGAGGAGGACGTGCAAGACAAAAAATCAATACGAATCAGGTCTGTAATTGAAGGAAACCAACAATCTGCCGTCAGGAAGAGAAAAAAAAAACCGACAATTTTTGATTGTTTTTTTTTGTTTTTTTTTAAATAATTTTGGCCAAAAAGTTTTAATGAATTTCATTATTGGAACAGATTATTGGCCGGACATGACAGAACGAATATTTCGTATTTGCTGTATGTTAATTTCGCTATCATTCCGACGTTTAAGTTGAATATTAATTTGACAATTAATATAACATGACGTCTGGTGACCCGGAGTAAAAATTGGTATAAAAAGCGACGGCATTGTCGGAAGATAAGCAGTGGTGACAGGCAATAGAAGGAGAAACAAGTCCTCCTCGATTGTCTTTTTTCACCATGTTCAGTAAAACTAGCCGATGTCTCCAGTTATATCTTCTTATAGCCACACTGAGCGCAACATGTCAAGGCGCAAGTAGTAAAAAACAAGTCCGGTCACGTGACTTCAAAAATGCCCGACAATATGTTCCAAATGAAGAAGAAAAACCTATATCCAAATTATTTGATCTACGATAGCGATGGTAAGGAAAAGAACGAAACGTCTCCATTAAAGAAGAACACGCAGCCGGCACTGATAAACTCTCTGGAGAAAGAGTTAGCGGAGAATAAAACGGAACCAAGCAAAGTCCTAACGGTTATTCCTCCAATAGAAAAGAAAGCGAGTTACAGCGGCATTAAAAACGATGCAGGTTTTCTGAAAAACACAACGCTGGTTCTAAATTGAAACTCACCGACCCTCCAAAAAAGCCTGTTTTTACGCCTGAGTCTCCTGTTGAGGTAACTCGAGACACCCGGTTGAATGAATGAAATTGGGAACAACGTCAACAGCCTCGGGGTCGACCACGAAAGTAAAAGGGAAAATCGCCGATGTCATGGCTAAGCAGAAAGAGACAAAAGGCAAATCGAATTCGGCCTCGGATCCTAAAGTTGAGATGATTTTTCGAAGATTAGGAACCCGTTTCAACTTAACAGCACGATCGAACAGGAAGTTAAAGTGATTAACAGACCCGAAAAACAGGCCACTCCAAATCGCATTTTACGGCACATACATCAACACATGTTTAATCATTTCGACGAAGGCTTCGGTCACGGCGGAATGCACCATGGGGGCCATCACGAGGCAATTATTCACCGCGGCTTTCACCACGGCTTTCACCACGGGGTCACGGCCACCACGGGGGTCACGGCGGTCACATATACGTTGACCACGGCCTCCGCCACTGGCCGTGGCACATGTCCATCCAAGAGGAGCACTCGCACGGCTGGCACCACTTGTGTCACGGGGCCATGGTCGGGCACCACTCGGTGCTGACCAACGCCGAGTGCGTCTACCACAAACCGTTGCCCTCGTTGCGCGTGGTCAGACACAACTTGATCGACAAAGTGATAACGCTCGACAACAGCTCCTTCATCACGGCCCGGATAATCCACCCGAAATACAAAGATTACGTTCACCATCACCACGTTCACGGGCACGGCCATCACGTGGGAAACCACAATCTGGCTCTACTTCACCTGCACCACGGCATGGGGGTACATCCGATCGGTCTCCGCCACCACGGACACGGCCACGGCCACGGCCACGGACACGGACACGGACACGGACACTGCTCTACCAGTCATCATAACCATGTCCAGTTCATCACGAACGAAGAATGCGACTATCATTTCGGAGACGAACACATTGGAAGTTCCCACGTTTGCGCTTACGGCCTCCCGTGCGATATCCATCACCATCACGGCTCCCCGTTGGTTTGCTCCCATCACGTCACAGACCGTATCTCGTGGGATTGTCGTCGTATCAACACAGCTGTGGACACCACCACCCGACTGTCTATGAGAGAATTGCTCCGCATACCGACTGGATAACGAGTCATATCAAATAGACACCCACTCCTCTTGCTCCGTTCATTTTACAATAAAGGAAGAAAAAAAATTAACGTGATTATACGTCTACTAACTATTGTTAACCGCTTTCAACGAGACGGTTTATCACTGGGAATTTAGAGGTGCTATTTATGCACGTATAGCCTTTAATAAATCAACGATGAACACTACGAATTTTGAAGACTCTTAACCAGCAATGATTCTAAAAATGTAAAAAAAATTTTTTTTAAATATACTTCTTAAATAATTTCTTTAAAATTTGACTGTTTTCCTTCTATAACAAAACACAGCAATAAAGCAACCAGCGTTAACACACGACACCGTATAATTTGGTCTGATTTTATTTGATGAGTGAATATATTTTTCAACGTCTTACTTTTTGGCGCTTACACTGTATTTTGTATTTGTCTGTGTTTCTAATTAGGACGTCCGACGTTCTAACCATTGAATTTAATCGTGTAACCATTTCAGACGAAAAATGATATTTTTAGTTAACTATGTGATAACAACCAATTGTTTTTATTTTAGCTTTGTTAAAAGGCAATAAATTATTTGCTAAATTTAAATGTTGTTTGTATATATATATATATCTATGCATATGTGTCATATTGGTTTTATGAAAGAAAATAAGGTCTGAATTGATTTCATTTGAACCATTATGATATATCGGACTGTTGTCCTCGTCTTCATTTATAAACACAACCTTGGGCTCTGTTTTAGGTGGATTTATTTATTTATTTATCTATTTAATTATCTAAAAATAAGTCATCTTCAGACGATTACTCATAAATTCAATCGCAGTTTCGGAGCTAAATCGTTACTGCTTATCAAACCTCGCCCCAAGCAAGTGTTTATACACAATAAAGACGAGGACAACAGTCCGATATATCATGATTGTTCATATTAAGCTTCATTTCATTTTATTTGTCTGAATTTTTGAGATGAGGCTTGATAATCTGTATTATTTACATTTTTTTCGAACTGTTGTCCTCATCTTTATTGTTATATACACAATGTTTCGGCCGATGTATCCTCTGGTCTTCTACAGGTGTTTCTTGTCCAACTCCGGAGCCTTCTTCTCAAACTCGGGAGCCTTCATAGACCTTCGGACCAAACCCTTTATCTCATCCTTTCGGGTAGATTGTTCTCATTCCGTTAACAATGACCGGGTACAAATGTTGAATATTCCATATTATTTTCGCCTGTAATCAGGATTGAACCTAAAACCTCCAAATGATAGTCACTTAGAACTGTATTAACTCAACGCCTATACCCGTTACGCTTTGATGCACGTAGGCTCCCGAGTTCGACAAGAAACACCTGAACAAGGCCGGAAAGTACATAAATAAAATAAGGATGAGGTCAACAGTCCGAAAAATTTTAAATGATATGAATTGTTTTATTGGAATTTGCGAATTGTTATGCTGTGAATTGATTTTGTATTGTTGGAATTGGGTTGTGTGACCATCAGCGGTGATTCACCCCCCCCCAGGGGTGATCGTCTTGTGTGAGGGGGCCTAGAGAGCAAAAGACAAATGCCCTTTTAAAAGTTTATATTTTTTATTTCTCTTACAAGGTCCGGATTCGATTTTGGTTTCTTTCTTTAATGGTATATCAACCTTTGTGGGTTATTTAATGCCAAATTCATCCTTGTAGAGGTGTGTGGTATAATGGTTAGAGTCGTAGGAAATGGGCTCGTCGACCTGAGTTCAAATCCGTGACGAGACTGTTTGCATTTCATGTAGTGCTAATTGTTGTACCGGCCGTTCCTACAGTGGAGAACATGCACCGGTTCTCACTATAAATAGTGAGACACCGAGTGAAAAGGGAGCACTGTTCCCGTTAACGAAAAGCTAGTCGTACATGTACCATGATTGTAAATACACTTGTCTTATTTTACCCTATCTCGACTTGACTTCTTTTTACTGTTGGGACTAACATCACAACACTAATATCCTTGGGAAAAGTATGAATCCAACTATTCTCCCTCCAGCTATACGAAATAGCAGGACAGACTGGGCTCTTTAACCTTGGCAAGGTAACCAGTCTAGGAGAAGGAAAACTCTGAATTCAAATCTGTTAAACTCCACTTAAGAAATTGACTTTGTATTATATCCTGCTCGCGTGGAGGGGCTGGTAAATTGAAGTCATCCTTGTAGAACAATTGTAGTACTATTTAATACACAGCGGGGGAGATTTGGGAGTCCATACCTTTCCCAAGGGTATTAGTACGAAAGTGAACGTAACAGTGCGAATGGGGTTTAAACTCGCTTACTACGATGTCGCAGTTCAGCACGTTACCCATTAGGCCAAGGGGACTCCCCCGAGATCCGGAGAGACTTGTGACCCAGTAACAATATTGTTGTCATCTAATAGTTGTATTTACTGGGTATGTTTCTATCAGAAATTCGACAGAGAATTATCTTCCCCTGCCGCTAGAGGGCGAATCGCTAATACGATGTTCGCGCCAAAAACCAAACCCTTTTTACTTATCAGGGAACAGTTACCAAGGAGAGACGCAAAAATAAGCGCTCTCACCACCTTGTCCATAAACAGGGCTCACTTGTCTGGAGATTGTCAACCTGAGGATTCACGTCAAATATGCGCTCCCACCAGCACACTTTCTAAAGCATTGTATCAGCAAACGTTCTAAGGCTGTCACAATAGCATACTAACAGACGGCTGACGAACGAGAACCGACCTGATGAAGCATCTCAACAACATTCCAACCAGCGACCAGAATACCCTTGTTAGTGCCACTTCTCCAGCGAACAGCATTTAACCTCACAGATAAGTCTGGTAGCAAATGCCAATAAAATTTGCAACAAGTTCTTGTATTATTTGTCAATACATATATTAAATTTCCATTGTGTGTTTGGCTTCTTTCGTCCGAACAATTTGCCTACAACTGGGAGATTTAAGAGGCCCCCATTTAAATCCGTAATTCCTCTTATTTCTTCAAGGCTCAACTCCGGATGGGATGCCTTGGGGTGTGCTCTTAGTTACAGGTTTTGACCAGGGTCAGAACACGGAGCTGCTGGTTCACTATCTTGTCAGCCGACTGCATGTACGAAAATTTATTTAGTTTCGTCACACGTGGCCCCGCGTTGTCTTCAGCGACATCACCAATATCGTCCTCCCATGCTTTCTTCTCACGGTCGAACGACATGCAGATCACACATGATTTGGTAACTGCAACATTTTTATCTTTTCATGGATATATGCAGAATATTTGGCTTGAGTTGAATAATTTCTGATTTAGGACACGCCTTCAACTACTTGAATTCACATCTTATTATAATGGAGATTATGTAACTATATTTCTGTAACCGAAACTACGTCATCACTAACGTCACGGTTTCCTTAGTTATTTAAGTCATATTCACAACGATTATGAAATAGAGATTATTTAATCTTAATCAGCATCTTATCTATTAAGGATGTCTCAATTAAAGTCTAGCTGAATTAGACTTGCCGCAAAACTGCCCATATTATTAAGGTATTTGCCTCTCATCCCACTTATGAGGGCGTGACACAAGGACATTTTTATGTGGGCCCACCCACATGCCGAACCCCAGAGTGGTAGTCTCAAAAATGCGTCGATCCCGTCGGCATTCCCTCTCGAGGGGGCGCCTCAGGCGCTGGGCAATAAACCCAACCCTGCCCCTTTAAATCAAGGGGGCAGGTATTGCTTGGGGGGATAGCCCCCTGGGATCGACGCTGTTAATTTCATTAATAGACACAGGCCCCGAAAGGCCCGTGTTATTAATGCATTTAAAATCCTGAAATATGTGTTATATATGTCTAGGAAATGAAGATTTACATAGTATATGGTGGGAATAATTTACATAATGATTTTAACAAAACTGGGTTTAATAAATAATTATTTGCTATTACTAATTTCTAATACTATCATGTTATTCTCAAACATATTAAAAACAATTCTATTTATAATTTTTATATAGAAATCGATTAGAATAACATTGAAATAAGTGTAATATTTTTATATTCGTTCTTATTTAGTTTTGTAAACCCACCTCGTGGGGCGAGGGCCCTTGTAGGCACCTTTTTGCTGCGCACCTTTCTGTGCATCTTCTTGCATTTCCTGCAACTTCTAGTTTTTCCAACTTTACTGGCCATGACCGTCTCGTGATCGTCTGCTTATTTGACACTTACTTAGGACCTCCACGTGTGTACGTAATACTGCCTCAGGACTCCTCCAGGGGGGTTACAATCAATTATCAAAGAGCGAATAAGAGAGGAACAAACAAACAAAGTCAAATCAGGTGAACATTCAAATGGCAGAGAGGCGGTATTGCTTCCTTCTTTCATTTCTATCTGCTAATCACACATTCTTCTCTGTACTGTCGAGATGAGAGGGGGGAAAATGCCCCCTCTTGTTCTTTAAGAACTTCTTTTTTTATTTAATTATTCGTTCCTTAGTCATATTCGCTCATGTATACACACATGATTCACTATATCCCCTCCAAACACACAGACACTCATGTGTTCATAATCTTACATACTATATTTTCACATAACTAATTATTACACACACACACACACACACACACACACACACACACACACACATATATATATATATATATATATATATATAATATATATATATATATACACTTGCATGCCTCCAAATGCATTCTGCACTTGATGCAATGTGTAATATCACAGTTTTGTTAGTCTTTCTAGTTTAATATAATATTTTATTACATTAAAACTTAAATACTTGCGCCCAGGGAGAGCATATTTTTGTTAGTATTACTAATGTCTTTTAATTTTAACCCTTCAGTTCCAATGATTTTAACAAGAATAATGAATGTAACCAACTGGGGTTAAATCCTACTTAATCATCGTATGTCACCCCGCTGAAAGAAGAAAAAATTACTAAAAATCAAGGAATTAACCGAATTTAATGAAATGTTCAGTGTTGATATATTAATGAATAAAAGATATAATGCACCAGTTATTTTAGTTAAAAACTTTTTCAGTTTTTCAGGTCAGTTAATTTGAACCACGTATCTTTGTGAATCTGTGTTACGTCTCAAAGATACGTAGTTCAAAGTTAACTGACCTGAAAAAAACATAAGAGTTTTTAAATGAAATAACTTGTCGCATAATATTGTTTATTCATTAATATATCAACACTGAACATTTCATTAAATTCGGTTAATCCCTTGATTTTTAGTATTTTTTTTCTTTCAGCGGGGTGACATACGATGGTGGAATTTATGTCTGTTAAGTAGGATTTAACCCCAACTGGATGTAGAAGAAACATTTCAGGTTTTACTCACGTTTTACTCGTGAGTAAATTACATTTCATTTTGGTGGTACCTAAATATCTGGTTAATTAAAGGAAAGAAAATTAGATCAAACTTTTTAGGTAGACTTTGAATTTAAGGTCGTAAATTGTTACCATAGTCTACCTGAAAGTTTAATTTCTCAAGCTGGTTTGTTTGACGGGTTGATATGCCGTTAAAATCAATAAACCAACTAACCAACCAAGCTGGTTTGTCTATTTGACCAGGACCGGCAGGATAGCATCCTACTAAAATTTCACCATAGTCTACTACACAGGGGTGGACTAGGCGGTAGGACAGTGCCCTGAGGCCCAAAATACCAAGAGGCTCACGTTACAAAAAGTCTCATTTTTTTTAAATGGCCTCAAAACAACCAAACCTGTTCCAGCGAAATCTTCACTTGTTCTATTCATTTAATCAAACCCCACAAATATCATTGGTGTCTTTACCTAAGGACCGGTTTAGCTCAGTGGATAGAGCAGCCGCCTAAAACTCTCAAGGTTCCGGCTTCGATACCGGTCCCCGACAACTCAGCGCATGAGTTGCACAGAAAAGCATCTAGAAGCTGACAGTAGGTGTGGCGCTCCACCTCAGCAAAACAATCTCTTTGGTTTATACGCTAGCGGAGAGAGGATAGACTTCCTCGCTGTTTGGCTGATTCCGACAATAGACCATTCCCACGAATTACTTATTTACCCAGCCCCTCCTCTACGAGTAGGATGCGTTTGAGTTTTGTTTAACGGCATATCAACATCTGTGGGTCATTTAATGCCAGGAGTAGGATGTGACGCAGGATCAATTTTTAAGCGGAGATTAACAGGTTTGAATTCAAAGTTTTCCTTCTGCTATTCTATTCATATACGCTGATAGATCAGTTCATAACGATACTATACAGCAATCCGATTGGTTGGTTGGTTAGTTGGATTTTACGGCATGTCAACCCTTGTTGGGTTATTTTATACCGAAGACGTTTTCGTTTTATTCATTTTAGTTGGGTATTCAATAATAAAAAAATTAAACGTATTTTAGAACTCATTTTTTCTATTTAATAATCCATAGATGAGACTTTAACAGGTACTACCACTCCGGGTCAGGGTGGGCCTGGGAGTAATGGCAATGAAGAGTTCTCCACACTTCCCAGAACTCTAAAATTGGAACTTCACCATTAGAAACAGTTTAACGTTATATCATGGACAATAAGACCCTCAGCCATCGCCTTCTAGCACATATATGATAAAAAGAGTTCGGGGTTTGCCGTAAGGGTTGGGACAGTCATATAGCTGCTAGGACTTGACGTGATCGACCGCCTGCCTAGTTTAAATAAGGCCCAAAGTGTAGTGTTGAAAGCCATGGACTGATCCGTCAACAGGATGCTGTCGTTAAGCATCACGGGGCGTCACAGCCCACGGCCAACAGGTGGCCCCACTAGGGGGATTTTACACCTCTTCAGAGGTGCAGTCAGTGTATTCTTCTGCTTCAGCCGACAGGACGGATAGCACTCCGGATGTCCCAACATGGTGTGATGGTTAGCAACATAGCCTGTAGCACTGGAAATAAAACACTCCAATAGATTCAACTAACGTATATATATTAACCAACCCCACTGCACGAGCTGGATGTGACACAAGGTCAATTTCTTAAGCGGAGTTCAACAGGTTTGAATTCAGAGTTTTCCTTCTCCTAGACCGGTTGTCTAACCAAGGTTAAAGAGCCCAGTCTGCCCTACTATTTAACCATAGCTGGAGGGAGAGTAGGACTCATACCTTTCCCAAAGGTATTAGCACTAAGTGAAATGCAATTACCACGTCCAGGATTTGAACTCGGGGCGACGAGTTCATTTCCCATGGCTTTAACCATTACACCACGCGCTTCCTAACGTATATACTCGAATGATAAATGACCCCTAATTTTTATCCACAAAAAGGTGTTGTTTTTTTTTAAATTCGTACATTGCATATAATGAATTATTCCTTTATCCTTATGGTAATGCTTGCCTACAAAAATATTTCTTCTGCATATATTGAAAAAAAAAAAGTGATGGATTCATGCCTTTCCCAGAGGCATTAGCGCTATAACGTGAATAAGTTATATTAATGTTGGAAGACTTAGAGTAACCTCCCAACGTGGGTACAAGTGTGTACATAAAAACATTCCGACAAGGGTGTAAAACGATAGCAATATTTATTCCGTAAGTGACGGAGATACATTTAAAACAAAGATATACAAAACACATACATAAACGTATTATGAGGAATTAGGCGTATGACTTGCATCGTAGAGAATGTCACTTACTGGTAGCTGGTTGGGGGCAAAGCCCCCTATCTAAGGGGCAGAGGCGTCAGGCACCTAACCCATGTTAACTCGTTGCCGGCCTGGGAGGAAAAAGACAGGAATTTTTTGGCCAAATACTCACGCCACCTATCGGCGAACGAACCGCAGCAAGGGAAGATAACCCAATTTGGATTTATGTCCACCCAGACTTAACGTTTGACTGACCCAACAGCGAGAATATTTCATTTTACAATTTAATTCAAGTGCTATATAATTTACGGGTAGCCTATAAATTATGTAAGTGTAGCTAAATTTTTAATCGATGTTCATTGAAGATTCAAATAACGAGGAAATGGAAAGTTACCATTAGCTGTTAGCCGGTAAAGTTATTGGCATCATTTAAACTCGCGCTGACCTGATTGGCTGAAGGGAGGCGCGGGAACAGAAGCTAGGTTAGTTAAGCATTTGCCGGCAGTAAACCAGTGGGAGCAGACGTTTAAGGATCGTCGCTCTCAAGATGCCGGCCTGTCAACCGCGCGGTTCGAAAACTTTTGTAACAAAAAAAAACAACAACAACAAAGTCTTGCTTGATTCTTAAACAACAGATGAACCGACACCCAGCCCAACAGAAGAGGCCAACAGCCCGAATAAAGAGAAATCAGCCCAAAAGAAAAATGGCCACAGAACAAGTAAGAACACATCGTCTCCGCATCGTCTCTTTCTTCTCGCCCATTATAAACCCGAGATGTCAAAGGGGTATGAAGATAGGAGGGTTGGAGTAAAATCTGACAGTATGAGGTGAGGTAAAAAGGAAGAATTAACAAAAATGATGACTGAAATAAGTCCAAGTGGGGGAGAAATATTTCGTCCTTCTGACGCGAAGGACTTCCTCAGTCGATGTGACTCTTTATTCAAAGCAAAATACGTACATTTGTGTTTTTTAGAAGAGAGAGTGAGTTAGAAGTGGAATTGAGGGATAGGGAGGTTAGGGAAGAATTGATGGAATGAGAATAACATGATATAAAGTGGGAGGGGGAAGAGTTTAGAGAAGGTTGGGAAGATGCTAGGTGTTTGATGGTAGTGGGGGGTTGGTTGGGAGAGGAGGGTAAAATTCATGGTATGGGAGAGTTTGATTTATTGCCAGGGGGGATAAGGAGGAGGGTAGTGTTGGGTGTCATTAGATCAGTTTTGTGGTAGATTAGGAAGGAAATTTTTGATTCCTTGTGAGTCGAGGGGGAAGAAACGAGGTGAAGTAGGGAGTATTTGTCTCATACCCCACTTGTATGGACTAGGCACAAGGCCTCGTTTTAATGTGGGCCCACACACAAGCCGAAGCTCATGGGTGGAAAAGAACAAAAATTGCGTCGATCCCGTCGGCATTCCCCCTCAAGGGGGCGCCTCAGGCGCTGGGCAATAAACCCAGCCCTGCCCCTTTAAATCAAGGGGGAAGGTATTGCCTGGGGCAAAGCCCCCTGAGATCGACGCTATTATTTATACTTTACCCTGATCCAATGGCCGAAGCACACTGGACCCCCACCCCGAAGGACGAGTATACAAGGGAACTTTAACGAGGTAAAGTAGGGTAGGTAGTGTTGTATAAGCAAAGTAGAAATCTCCCGATTCACTAATAAAAGATACATACACTCGCCAACAAAACAAACATAAGGCAGAGACCCCAAGACCGGAAATGCCCTCTATCGGAGCCTAAAACAGAATGACCATTTTAACACATATCTGCGCATAGGCTCCGATCGGAGTTCCGCTTTGATAGTCAATTCCTGACATTAAATTAAAAATTAAAAATTGGTAAATAAAATTCGAATATCATCCAATGAAAGCGATTCCCGGGTGAAGTGAAAATAACTTCAATTGATCCGATTTGGGACCGCCGTCCTCTATAAATAAACATTTTGAAAGGCACCGACAGTCAAGGGTTCAGGCGTCGAGCGAACACATCTCACCAACGAGGGCTATCACAGCGAAGGATACTTCAAACGCGCCGATCACAAACCCCACCTACTTACCCAAACCTGACCTCACAAGGCAGTCAAGACACAGCGAACATTTCTATATCATTCGAAGATACAAAAAAAAACTACTACTAAAACACAATATTCTACCTAGAACAACAACAACAACAGGTGTACCGACTGAAACAAGGAAATTCCATTTCGTTCAGCAACCGCTAACGAATCTAAAACACTCGACTTCTGCCCACCTACCTAACTACAACTGACTCGGCCACTTGACACTCACTGACTTTTATTCAAGACACAGCGCCTACCACCACATACACAATATTCTGCCTACATCACCACCCCACTACCACAGTCAAGCTGGACATTTTACGAACTTAATATTCACCCACAACTATCACCAAATTTATCCTGTAATTCTCATTTCTATCCTTTCACCGTTCTCATGTTGTTTTTTTTAATACAATTCTAAACTTAAAATCTGTGTTTTATTCCTTTCCTCATCACCATACGCTTGCATACTAATACGGTTTATTACAGTAGTCAATATTTATGTAGTTGGCTAGGGAAGTTTTTTTTTAAAAACTTTTTAAAGTCCTTCGCGTCAGAAGGACGAAATATTTCTCCCCCACTTGGACTTATTTGAGTCATCATTTTTGTTCATTCTTCCTTTTACCTCACCTCATAAAGGGGTATATAACACAAGGCAGATTTTATCAAAGGGCAAAGGGAGAAGGTCTCACTTTTCAAATAATGATTTTAATTTTGAGGACACGGTACTAATGCACTTTAGCGCGCAAGAGATACTATTAGAATCGCATTTTGCGTATAAATAGCATTAGATGCCTGAAACTTATAAAGTAGTCTAACTCTAACTCTATCCCTTGCCCTAACCCTAACCCGAGCGTCTCAAAGGTTTCGGTTATTTCCGTGAAATGTAATGCTTTTTATACGTAATCTAATGATTTGCGCGCTATTGTGCATTAGTACCCATTTTACAATTCGATTCAAAGCAGATTTTCTCGAAGGCCAAGTGGAAGGAGGTTAAAATAACAATGAGTCATTTGTTTGTTTTTTCCCCAAATGAACGTAGAGATTATTTCCATTTGACTTGTAGGAAAGAAGAATGTGTATAAAAATTAAAGTAAAGAATATGATCTCCTGGGAAATGCAGGGAATGATTACAGTTACAACGTGGTAGCAGAGAGAAGCTGGGCGCTGTTTCTAAAGAAAGGTTACAATAAGTAAATATACTACAAAAAGCATTTAATGCATAAAGCACAAATTTAGAATAAAACGAATGTATAATTGTCACAAAAGTGAATATTAGTATTCGCAAAAGTTCAAAGAGTTCAATTTGTTACAAGAATTGTTTGGTTGGGTCGAACTTAGGTCAGTACGGGTACTATTCCAAAATAAAAACAGCACTGAGAGGGGTTGCATTTCTTTTCTTTCTTTCTTTTTTTTTTATAGATGAGACTTGATATGTATTAGGTATGGGGAAAAAGGGAGATAACACATAAAAACTCATAAAAAACATATCTTTAAAAAAAATTAATTTACAATTCCGGCAAAGTTATGGAAGCCTATATGTGGAAAAAAATGATACATCAAAGATACACTGCATAGCCAAAACATCTAAGAAAAAATAACAAGACAACAAGAACACGCTTGCTGTACAATTGTTCAGGAGTGAAAATCTGACTAGTTTGAAAAAAAAAAAAAAAAAAAAAAAAAGGAGAAAAACTTTGTCCTTTTTATTCTTCGTAAAGAAAAAAAACAATCGTTAGTAATAGTTTTTTTTTTTGTTTTTTTTTAGATATATAAAAATCTCGGAAAATATGTTGCGCAAATTGCGCATTTTAAACTTACATTTTTAGATAGATTAAATAAAGTTTTATGTATTGGTGAAAATATTGAGTGCAACATGCCATGTTCCAGACGTTTAAAATTTTACTATTACAATTTAAGTAAATAAAAATAGGGCCAACTAAATCAGACAAATCTTTTTTTTTTTTTGCATCAATTCAAAGAAGAACATTGTGTTTTAACACTACGTAAAGAAGAAACCGCTACAAAAAATATTTCTTGAATTTTAAGAAAACGAATTTTAAATTTTCAAATATCTTTTCTCAGGTGCTTCAAATAACTTTTTTCGGGTGTTTTTTAAATTTCTTAATGAGGTCTTCTGGATTTGATCGTTTTAGTAATGTAAAAATTAGGGAGTGGTATTTTTTATTCAAATTATTAAATGTTTACCATAACTAATAAAAAAACCCATTTTTTCAAGTTTTCTTTGTAATAAAATAAGATATACATTATGAAATAAAGTCCTTAATGAATAAAGAGCTGAAAATTTCATTAAAATCGGACAATTTCCTGATTTTTGGTAATTGTTTTAAAATTAGAAAAATTGAAAAAAATATTATCTCCCTTGACCAAAATTGAGCATCCCTAATATGTCAAACATCTTTTAGCGTCTAAAGACAGTGGGGGTATCAGAGTTTGATCACCTCTGATAGGGTCAGCATGGCGAGGGAAGTCTGATGTTGGAAGACCCGAAACTTCCCAATGAACCATGCAGATTACATCACTGACGACATCCACCAGCGCCCCAAATGTAGGAGCGTATATTTAAAGTATTATATTGATTTTTTGGACTATTGTCCTCATGTATACCCCACAATAAAGATGAGGACAACAGTTCGAAAAATCAAAATAATAGATTGCTTGTTCTAGTTGAAAACATCGAGGTGATGTAGGGATTACATTCCTTACTTACCGTGGTTCCCCTATTCGACGTTAGGGGATACGAGAATATGCTTAACAATAAATGTTTATACTTTACTCTATAAAATAGACTATTAGGACATTTCACTTTATACAACTATGTTTAAACTTCTTTATGTTTTCTATCATGTTTTGTATTCACTTCTATTAAGTTTGTTCAGGCAATAAAATATCCTTTTTATCACTTTGTCGTAAATTGTCTTATATTTATACCGTATCATGAAACGATATATGTTCCTTTGCCAATGTTTTTTTGGTACTAATGCACATATCGCGCAAGAGATAATATCATTAGATATTTTTAAAAAGCATTACAATTCATTACATTTCACGGAAATACCCGAACCTTTGCGGCTAATAAAAAGAAAAAAATTGAAAAGATTTTTTCTTGAATATATATATATATATATGTGTGTGTGTAGAGAGAGAGAGAGAGAGAGAGAGAGAGAGAGAGAGAGAGAGAGAGAGAGAGAGAGAGAGATAAAAGGATATGAAAACACACAATGCTGTTAAAATGAAAATATTTTATATAATATTCATAGCTAATATTGATCAATATTTCGATTTATAAAAATCATCATCAGAGCTTGTTTTTAATCCGGAATCATCGAGAGAGGAGCTGAAAAGATGATTTTTATAAATCGAAATATTGTTCAATATTAGCTATGAATATGATATAAAATATTTTCATTTTAACAGCATTGCGTGTTTTCATATCCTTTTATCTATACTTATACCGTCGGATTCATTTCTTTCTCTTAAATTACACACACACACACACACACACATATATATATATATATATATTATATATATATTAATATATATATGGATAGAGCAACACTGTAGTAGGTGGTGGAGAGACTCCTCTAGGGCACAGAGGAAGGCAGCGGCTTTGGTTGGATCATCTGCTTTGGCACTATCCACACGAGGGGGGGGGTCCATTTGATTTAACTCTGGAAATTTTTCATCTGGAGTTTGACTCTATAGCAGACGAGGGAATGGTCAGAGTCACGGTCTGTGCTGTGAAAGCTACGAGTTTGGAGGACGCTTCTGAGGCCAGAGCACCGTGTTATGATCAGGTCTAACTGGTGCCAGTGGCCAGATCGTGGGTGTCTCCAGGAGACTTTGTGACGAGGTTTTGACTGAAAATATGAGTTGGTGATGCATAGATTGTGGTATGTGCAGAACTCAAGGAGACGTTGCCCATTCTCATTAATTCTACCAATGCCATGATGACCCAAGCAAGATGGCCAGGGTTCGTGGTCAAAACCAACTCTTGCATTAAGGTCACCAAGAGGGTAAAGTTGATCTTGTTTGGGGATGTTTTTTACAGTCAACTCAAGCTCATCATAAAGTTGGTCCTTTATTTCTTGAGGGGGGCTAAGTGTTGGTGCGTAAACACCTAACAGGTGGACAGTCCCTATGGTAGAGTTCAGGCGGATGGTCAAAATTCTCTCTGAGCCACATATGGGTGGTACTATTGCTCCCAGTAGAGTGTTATTGACTGCAAAGCCAACTCCATGTTCCCTGGGATATATATATATATATATATATATATTATATATATTATATGACTTTTTGTACTAGTTCTAAATTTTTTAAAAAGTAAAATCAACGAAGTTTTATGTATGAAATTATTTTACAGTAACTGGCCATTTCGTTGGACCACAAAAAAGTATTTTTTTTTATAATCTGCTGTAAATCTCGAAAAAAAAAAAAAAAAGAGAGCCCGATATGAATCAAAGATATTTTTACATTTTTTAATTGTCTATGCTTGACATTAAAAGTCTCCATTTGCATAATTATTGAAAATTGGGTTATCTGCCCCTCGACCGGAACTCTGGACAAATAGGGGGCAGAGATAGAACCCTGAATCGGGAGAACAGATCCCGCTAGCACTGGGGGCAGAATAGAATCCGCAGGCACAGAAGTCGGACCGGTTTTAGCAGCGGCCGAATTAAGGTCAGCATCACTAGTCTTGGCACCCACAGGGGTAAGACCAGACACATTCAATGAACAGACCAGCACCCGTGAGAGACACACGAGGAATTCGACAGACTGACAACACTGTAGCAGCGACCTTAAAGAACAACTTCAGAACAAATGCTGAAACACTTCAACACGTGATAAGTTACCTTGTCTAATAAATTATACAAACATAATATTTCCCGCCGAGCAAACGTCTCTGGCAACCTTACGAACTCTCACATACACTTTGAACACTTTTCCCTGAAAATACATTTTGTAAACTTAACACACATCTTCGTATTGCACCCAATAAACATTAACCCGAATATACACATATATTCGCCTTGTACCTTTCCTTTATAACAGCAATAACTGCAGTCTTGTTAGTTTCAAACTTTTATTTCTGTTATGATAAACCCTAACAATAAATACAAACAAATGTCTTCCGTAGAAGGCTCTTCTCTCTACAAAAATCTATACACTCTATTACAGAAGACGAAACTTGGAAAATTAAATCTGATAAATTCATTTTTATAACTGATTGTTTATATTTTAATTTTATCCAGCTTTCTATTTGAAAAAAAAATTATATCATCTCTCTACTTCGGGAGTTTCCGACATCTAAAGCTATTTATACGTAAAATGTGATTCTAATGATATTATCTCTTGAGTGTTACTGTGTATTTATACCGGGTTTTTTTTGTTCAGCCTTTTCGAGGCTTCTTTTTTCTTGTTGATACTTTCTTTCTTTAATTGGTAGAGGCTTCTTCGTTTTAAAAGTTGTTTTTACTTTCAGTAATGGAAATTTGTTCTCTTGATATGGAGCCGTTTTTCCCCCCAAGATATTTCGAATGTCATTGAAGCTTCTTCTCTTGACATGGCTTCGTCTCTTGTTTGGATACTGGACGTCGCGAGGAGGACTTGTCAGGAGCGATGAGTGAAGAGTGGCAAGAGAGAGGGAAGAGTGGCAAGAGAGGGAGAGGGAGAGAGGGGGAGAAAGAAAGTGAGAGGGAAGGAGAGCGAGGGGGAGAGAGAGGGAGAAAGAAAGGGGGGGGAGGGGAGACAGAGAGGGAAGGTGAGAGCAGAGAGGGAGGGGAGAGAGACAAGAGAGAAAGGAAGGAGAGAGAGAAAATGGGAGAGAGAGGGGGAGATAGAAAGAAAGGAAGGGAGGAGAGAGACAGAGAGGGAGGGGAGACAGAGAGAAAGGAAGAGAGAGAAAGGAAGAGAGAGAGAAAATGAGAGAGAGAGAGAGGGAGACAGAGAGATAGAAAGAAAGGAAGTGAGGCAGAGAGATAGAGAGATAGAGAGGGAGAGATGAGAGAGAGAGAGGGGGGATGAATCCGTGCTATCAGCGTAACATAATGATGATGATAACTTATACAGAGGTTATATACAGAAGTATAATGTCTATCATAGTTAATCTTAGGTTAGGATTCACTTCCTAACGTGGTTTGGTCCTGGGGGGGGGGGCGCAACACATGTAGCGTGTATTGGCGGAGCTCATCCCTCTCCAGGTTGACAATTGATTTGAATTCAGAGTTTACCATCTCCTAAAACTGATTGGCATACCAAGGTTAAAGAGGCCAGTCTTCTCTATCATTTACCCATAGCTGGAGGGAGGGTAGTTGGATGCATACGATGTGTATGAGGGATTAGGCTTTGGTTATTGGTGCGTGTTGCTAATTTCTTTTCTTAAACGGCAATATACGTGCTTCTTCCTTCTGTTGAGCTGAAAAGGAATTAAGGAAGGGAAAAGAGACGAAATACAAGGGATACTGTTACATAATTATTAGATACCTAATATTTATGGCAATAGTGTAGAAATCAAAATGGCCGTTATAAGCTACAGCCCACGGCCTTGAAGGATGAGTGACAAGGCTTGACCTCAGTCCTAACCTTCCGGTGGATACCGTGAGAACCGGTAGAGAGGACTCTCTCTTCCGGTTTAGATAGTAAGTAAGTTTCAGTCAGTTAGCAAGTAGGAGCCGAGCTCGTAGGATGTAAGTCTCAACTGCGCAGATGTCTGGGTTGGGGATTGAAAATAAAGTAACATCAAAGTAAATCGAAGTCTAACAATGACACAGGGCTTCTGATAAGGAGAAATCCCCATAGAAGACCAGACCCGAAGTCCCCAAGAAAGTCCAGACCTTAGAAGAGACCAGACCAAGATAGATGAAGAAATAGCGAAGCCGGCCAGAAGAAAATACGACCAGAAGTAAGAAGTAAGAAAGGGTATGCAACAATACTTTTATGGTTCAGACTTTATTTCTAGGTTCATGGCTATTTCTTAGTGAGGAAATTTCTTCCTGTGCAAGTCAATAGCATTTAAAATAATATAATAAATAATTAAGTAAAAAACAAATATTAACTTTGAATGAATGATCCAAGTTAGACAAACTTATATCAAATTTTGACGTTGTAAATTTTTTTTTCGTTTCTTTTAAATTTTTTTGATTGTAATTAAGTAAAAAACAAATATTAACTTTGAATGAACGTATAGAGATAATGAAAATATAATGAATAAATAATGTTGTTATTTTATTGAAATGTATTGACTCTGTCGTTTCATTTTCATAATTATCCGTCATCATTGTTGGTCATCCACGTGACTTTTATTTATTTATGACAGGCTTACAGCTTTGTGATATCCAGATGTTGGTAATCTGAACATTAGCTACATAAATGAGAGTAACCACCCCTGTTTTTTTTGTTTTTTTTTCACTTTGAGGAAGACGTGTGTTTTGTTTTGTAATTCTTGGTGACGTCAACAGGAGTCGCGTTGTAATTTACTATGTATTCTTAGAGACGCGACTTACTGGGCAGCAGCCTCATATGCTTAAGGGACTGTTTTAGTTGGTAAAAATCAAATTGTTTTGTTTCTTAGTTAATTACAATAAAATAAAAATAAAAAACGAACCTAAAAAATTCGAGAAAGTTCAATATAACTGTAATGATAAGTAAGAATCGAACCGGAAGTTAACGCATCGAAAGCAGAAATAAAATGACGAAAGTAAGCAATCTGCGCATAAGATCAGCGCAGGTATAAAGCAAAAATAGAAATGATGAAAATGATAATTTTGGACTAATCAGAGGCCTTCGCGCCTAAACAGAAGTTTTTAAAAAAGATCGAACGTGGAGCCTATGTCTGGATTATATAAAATGAAGGTTTTTGAGTAGAAATTCAGAGACCTACACATGTTTGACGAACCCACGTCGCTGAACTTAAAACTATTTGCCTGACGCTGAAGATATAAGCTTTATCTTACCCTCTCTACAATCTACTTCACTGTTGATATATAAGCAATACTCTCTCTTCCTCTACAAAGAATGAACTTAACTCTTTCTATTTCTACAATACTGAACTTTTGAAAAAGCATATTCTGATGAACTTTGAACACTACATTTTGACTTCTTATAGTGTGTTTGTCGGGAAAGCGCATGTGTGACCGATTTAGGTTTTGAAATTAGAAGAAAGAAAGAAAAAAAAACGGAAATATAATTCGCCGGCTGACCTCGGCCGTAGATTCAAAACAGATGGGCGATCCGGAAATGACCATATCAGGAGGTGAGATCTCAAGTAGGTCAGGAGAACTCCCAGAATCGGCGGCGGTCGTAGACAAGTCTTTGATGTGATCAGACTTAAGGCGCACGGAAAAAGATAAATCCTGTTTTATAGATTACCGGAAAATGAAAAACCGGAATTAAAGAGAATCTTTTTATTGTTTACCTTACCATTTAAGAATGGAGATAAACTCTTGTTGAAAATCGAAATTAAAAGAAAGTCAAATGTATTTAAAAAAACACTCAAAGTAGCCGGAAGAACAGAGGCCACTGTCGATTTGGCGGAAGTGAATTCGATTGGCTGGTTGAAACAAGAGGGAGGCGGTTACTCTGCTAAAGTAGGAGGCGCAGAAAAAATTCCTAATATCTTCATGCCGGCCGGAAATAAAATTGTTCCGAGTGAAAAATTATTTAACTCAGACGTTTTTGGTTTGAAAGCAGATGAGGCCGAACGGGCAGATGAAGCCACACCGGACTTAGATGAGGCCGAACGGCAGATGAAGTTGTGATTGCTTGAGAATCAAATGAGCTGATCGGGCTAGCTGAGAAGATTAACGCAATACTGAGAATCGAGAGAAACTGACTTCAGCTAAGACCATTTTGAAAACTTAGTCAACTTACAAACTGTTTGCACAATACTTTGTAGAAGACCAGAAGTATTTAATTACGGGTACATCACTCCCACAAGCCTTGAGAAATAATTGTTTGTATTCTTTTGTTATTTGAATATAAATTTTGTTAAGTTTGAAGAAAAGGAGTCGTTGTTTTTTATGTGACCACTAGGCCACCATTAACCTTGGACATCAGTTTCTATAGCAGATTTCTAGTCGTTTGAGATCTTAACACAGCGTGGGCATTCGGCTAGACTTCCAGCAAATATAGAGACCCTGCAATCCCTGGTTGATGCAGAAAATCCGATCTTGACGGCCAATTTCGGAGATTCTGTGAGCCCTTAGCTCGGTAGCGACCGGCGGGTTATACATGGTATAATGGTTAAAGTCATGGGAAATGGACTCGTCACCCCGAGTTCAAATCCTGGATGTGGTCATTGCATTTCGCTTAGCGCTAATACCCTTGGAAAAGGGATCCCTCCAGCTATGGATAAATAGTAGGGTAGACTGGGCTCTTTAAACTTGGTTAGGCAACCGGTCTAGGAGAAGGAAAACTCTGTTGAACCCCGCTTAAGAAATTGACCTTGTGTCGCATCCTGCTCGTGCGGAGGGGTTGGTAAATATATATAGTGTGTTTGTCATAATTAGTAATATATATATATATATATATATATATATATATATATATGATAAAATGGGTACAAGAATTCTGCACCATCTAACCATCGTGACCATATTCACCTGTAAGTCACCTTTTCCATTATATATATTTATATATATACGTGAAATACACACAGCCTCGATTGGGATTTGAACTCGGGTAGCCAAATCCACTTCCTACGATGATAACGTCGCCAAGAGCGTATCCATAGAAATATTATCGATAGAATCTTTATTAGCTTTTTGTTCGCTTCACCCAAACTCTTCCAAACTTCGACATTATTTTATTCAAATTTAAGATTCTTTTAACTCTTCCTGTATTATATTCCTAATTCTTTATCAGCAATGATAAATAATTATATATCTAAATTATGAGGATGAAATACAAATTTACAAAACACTCATTTGGTCATTATGTAGTTAGTGTAAAAACGATTGGGGCTCCTATAAGAAAGACAACAATTTTTACTTCAATAATTATTTTCAATATTTTTTCATATAAATTGAATCTCGTTACTTTTAATACAATCTTTTTTTTTATTAAAAAATACGCCTTCGTTTTCGGTGAAATGAGAGAGTTATTTTACATTTATAAATTTTAAAAACACTCTAAAATAAAAAATAAATAAAAATAAATAAATAAAATAAATAAATAAAATAAAAATAAATAAAATAAAAATAAAAATAAAATAAATAGAAATAATAAAAATAAATATAGAATAAATATAATAAATAAAAAATAAATAAAATAAATAAAATATAAAAATAAATAAAAAAAATAAAAAAATGAAATTAAAAAATAGAAATAAATAAGTTGATCTGTTCATATCACATTCCTTAAAAAATAAACTAACGATTAAAAAACACAAAAAGAAAAGAAAAAAAAGAATGAATATTTTTTCTGATATACGAAACATAAAATTCAAAATGTGAGACTTTATCATAACATTGATTTTTTTTTACATATATTCGGTCATTGAATTCTCTTTTGAAAAATGTAAAATTCAATTTTCTTCCCCAAAGAATTACGGAGAAACTGATAGTTCACTATATGGGGGGGGGGGGGGGGGGGGGGGGTCAATGCGCAAAACAAAAACTAACGAAAAAAAACTTGACCTTTTCCATTTAGAGTAAACATTTAATCAAATAAAAAAAAACTCTTCTTTTTATTTACTTTATATACAGAAATTTTTTAAAATTAAAATTGGCTTATTAGTTTATTTCTGTTGATTTTTGAAATAATTTCTAGTGACCCCCCCCCCCTTTACATTATTTCAAGGTGCGTATTTTTATACATTCCAGCCTTACAACGTCGGATTTCGTAAATTTTGGAACTAATCTAATGGAGCTTGGCTGAATATATATAAAATCCCACCCCCACACATCTCCATGGACCCGACCACCCAGATGCTCGGCACTTAATTTAATCCCAGACGTTTTGTCTGCAATTTCCCTTAAAATTAAAGCAATTACTTTTTTTTCAGTCTGGGCGTCCTCACTATTCAGAATCATTAATTTCCTCAAAAGAGATTTTCTCATAAAAACAGTTTTTGGTCTTAACACATAGATACCTAAAGATATTATCTCTAACTAGCTTAACTTCATGGTGACCGTTCAATTCTCTTAAACTTTACTGCCCAATCCTTTGTGTCCTTAAAGGACAACCACTCACCCATATACATATGCCTGGGCTTAACACATTCTATTTTTATCTATTTTATTTTCTGACCATGTTCCCACTTAACCATAGTGTCACTGTATGTAGTGATATCCAGAAAATGGTGTCTAAGGGAGATAAATGCGTAAAATCAACAGGAATTAACAATTTTGTTTGTGTAAATAAATGAAGATATGTTGTAGACCGTATTGTTAAATCAAATGTGCATTCCATCGAACCGGGTTATCAGGGGGAGATAAAATTTTAAATACGTTTGATGATCCGTACACAAAAATAAGATTATTAATTTTCTAAATAAATAAGAATATTAGAAAATATGCTGCTCAAAATTACGCATTTTTAAACTTACATTTTTAGATAGAATAAATAAAGCTTTATCTCTGGTTTAAATATTGGCTTCAACATGACATTTTTTTTTTTGACATTCAAAATTCACTATTAAATTTTTAAGTGAATAAGAATAGACCAATTGAATCAGAGAAAATACTTTTTTGCATCAATTCAAAGAAAATATTGTTTTTAAAACTAAAAAAAAACAAAGAAACAAAAAAAAACAAGAAACAAACCACGAAGCTTGACATGCCAAAACTAAAAAAACAAAAAAAAAAAAAAAAAAAAACCTACAAAAGGTTTTTTTTGAGTTTAAAGAAAATAACTTTTGAATTTTCAAATAATTTTTTTCGGGCACTGAATTTTTATTTCTTTGCTTTATTTTTTCATGCGTTCTTCAGGATTTAATCTTTCTAGAAATTAAAAATTAGGGACTGGAAAATATTTTTCTTCAAATGAGAACAAAGGTCAAACTTCCTCTACATTCTGAATTGATGAAAAACAACTTTTTTTTTCAATTAAAAAAAAATAAAATAAGATAAGCTATTCATTATATAGATAAGTAATTCACGAATAATTTAGTGAAAATTTCATTAAAATCAGACAATTCCCTGATTTTTTGTAATTGTTTGAAATTTTTTTTTTAAATTAATATTTTTTTGTCACCCCCCTTTCCGATTTCTTGACATCCCTAAAAATAACACGTTCCAAAATGGACAGCGTAGCGGCTAACGTGTGGACTGCGACATCGTAGTAAGCAAGTTCGAACTGCAATTGTGATATTACGTTCACTTTAGAAAGTTATGAACCCCTTCATCCCTCATTCAACTATTGGTTAATAAAAAGTACCCCTACCTTTTTTTTATGTTGGATTGTCTTCCCTTGGATCTGAAGAGTTATCTTCCTTGGGTTCCCGGTTTGACCACCAGGGGTCTGTGGTATATAGCGCCTGTTTCAAACTCTCTCTCTCTCTCTCTCTCTCTCTCTCTTCTCTCTCTCTCTCTCTCTCTTCTCGGGACATGACTACAATGGGTTAGACGTTTATGTCTACACCCTCCCTGTGTGGGGGTTCTTCACCTCTGGGTTCCCGGTTTGACCACAGGGGTCTGTGGTATTTAAGTGCCTGTTTCAAACTCTCTCTCTCTCTTCTCTCTCTCCTCTCTTCTTCTCATTCTCTCTCTCTCTTCTCTCTCTCTCTTTCTCTCGGGACGTGACTACAATGGGTTAGACATTTATGTCTACACCCTCCTATGTGGGGGTTCTTCACCCCCATTACAAACACTAGTAAGTGACTTAGTCTATGGACTCTCCATAACTAAACATATCTTCTATGTAATCTTTTGTATCTTATCTCTTTTCTATGTACGTATATTATCCACTATGTATCTTGTTTCATCTATATGTACTTCATATCATAAATGTCTCTCCATGTGCTTTTATTAAAGTCCATTTGTGTTATGTTCAACACCCTTGTCGGAGTTGGTTGTTTCAACCAGTTATAATTTATATTGTAACTTTGAACCTTACATCTACAATGATGGCTTTGGCATTACATAACCCACGAAGCTTGACATGCCAAATATTTTTCTCTCTTTTTCACGCAGTCATCACATTTAGAATTTCTTTTAAATTGACATACATTAAATTTGTTCAATTGTCAAATTAAAATTCACTTATAATGTCCACCTGGTTTTCTGACGATTGTCCGATTAGCATACAATAAATAGAAACTGTTTATTCTGTAAAGTCCGGCCAATAATTTATTCATTTAATCGAAATCATTGAAACTTTTCGCTGTTGATAGTGTGAGAATTCACTCACAAATTCATTTGAACGATTCGCGTAGTTGTTAATTATTTTTGTTGAAAAGTTGACTAGTTACTTGACTTATTTGCTTGGACTTGTCATCAAACGACTCGTCCTAACGTTGTTGGGGTTTGTTTTACAGAAATGTCAAGCGTACTATATTATTAACCCTTTTCCCCTTTGGACACATTTCAAAGTCTTGGCATAAACGACTAAAATTAATATGTTCGTTAACGGTGGAACGCTTTCTAATCTCTAATTTCCCGCGGACACGTATGTTTTTTTAAAATCCCATATATATATATATATATATTATATATATATATTGAGAGTCTAGTTTCAGTGTATATATATATATAATATATATTATATATATATATATATATTATATATATATATATGAAAATAAATGGAAATTATCCGACAGTATGAATAAGATATAAATGAAAAAAACAAACGATGTTTACAACTGAAATAGGCTCATCAGAAGAGAAAGTGTGCAACCGTTTCGGGCCCAATTTTAACCGTCAAGAGAATTGGCCCCGAAACGGTTTGCACACTTTCTCTTCTGATGAGCCTATTTCAGTTGTAAACATCGTTTGTTTTTTTTCATTATATCTTATTCATATATATATATATATATATTATATATATATAATTTATATTATATATAATGCAAATGTAAACAAATCTAGCTATTTTCAGGCCGACAGTATTTGGGAGAATATGTGCTTAATTGAAGTCAGACCTAATTTTTGAAAGTTAATTCATTAATGATTAATTAGGCGGGATTTAACTACTTAAATGTAAGGCTAAACAAATCGAGAAAATGTAATGGTAAGAGGCTTGCGTGTCGTTTCGACATACGGGTTTCGAGTCACACACGAGACGATCTTCGTATCTATAGCTCTGCTGATGAGACCTAATAGGTCGAAATGTACATTCAGAGATTGATTTTTCTCGATTTGTTTAGCCTTACATTTAAGTAGTTAAATCCCGCCTAATTAATCATTAATGAATTAACTTTCAAAAAATTAGGTCTGACTTCAATTAAGCACATATTCTCCCAATATATATATATATATATATATATATATATATATATAATATATATATATTGTAGAAAAAAGGTTTTCTTCTACACGGTTTCGGTGATCAAGGTACACCTTCCTCAATATATATATATGTCTATAATATAATTTTTAGGGATTTTGTGTGAAGCATGGGTGTGAAAAATGAGAAACTCCGTAAGATGTTATGTGTTAAGTTTCATTCTATTTCATTCAATATATATATATATATATATATATAGCCATGGGCATTTTAGGATGTTTAAGGGAGATAAATGCGTAAAATTGTTTTTAAAAAAGCCTTGATTTTTGTGTGTAAATAAGTAAAAAATATATGGTGAACCATACAGTAAAATTTTATTGTGCATCTCACTGATCAGGGTCATAAGGGGAGATAATGTTTTAATACGTTTGATGATCCATACACGAAAATAAGATCGTTAGTCATAATTTTTTTAAATATATAAAAATCTCGGGAAGTATGTTGCACAAAATTGCGTATTTTCAAACTTACATTCTTAGATAGATTAAATAGAGATTTATCTATGAGGAAATATTAATTTTGACATGGGTGCTTTAAAATTAACTATCAAATTTTAAGTGATTTAAAATAGGCCAACTGAATCAGTGAAAATACTATTTTTTTTTTGCATTAATTCATATGACCAAACATACTGAATTAATTAAAAAAAGCTGTTGGTTTTTTTTCCTAGTATTTTTTTTAATAAAATAAGTAATTCATTATAAAATTGGGTCATTAATGAATAATTTGATGAAAATTTCATTTAAATCGGACAATTCCCAGATTTTTGGCAATAGTTTGAAAATTTTAAAGTTGGCGGGGGAGGGTAAACTGAAATTAAAATTAATTTTCATTTATTGCTGACAAATCTAAACAAATTATTGAATGAATATTTTTACTAATATGAAAATATAAATTTTTATACTAGAAATGGTCCGGTTATAATTTCAAAAGAATTCTATTTATTTATCAGATATACAAATGTCCGACTAAAAAATTATGAAAGTAGTTATCATTTATTCTAATATCATTTAAATTTTGACTTTTTTCCGTAAAAGTATTGATTCTTGTTTAATTTTTTCACATAAAAAGTTTAAAATTCTATTTGAATCGAATAATTTCCTGATTTTGGTATTTTTTTCCATCAATCAGGGTTAGTGAATTGGTACTGTAAAGAGAAAAAAAATCTATTTCTGAGTTACCATACTTTCAAAATATTTGACGGAAAATAAGAAAATTATAAGATTTGTATTTGTGAAAAAGTGGGTCTGTTTTTCTGAACAAAAAAGGATATTAAAAGGATATGAAATATAAACATGCGAGTAATTTTTCTGTATATAGTGTATTTAATGTTTTTTGTTATTGATTTCTAGGAAGAAACTCTTATAAGTATTTAAAATTTTTGATAACGTATTATGTTTTAAGAGTATTTACGGGGATTCGTTGGAGCCCTTATTCTCCGTAGTTGGCTATTTCGAACGAAAGAAAGAAACAAATACAATATAAAATGCAGACACTTATATTATCAAAAGGTACAGAAATGTTGTTGCAAATTTTAATGGTATTTGCTACCAGACTTATCTATGAGGTTAAATACTGTCCGTTGGAGAAGTGGTGAAAACAGGGATATTCTGGTCGCTGGTTGGAATGTTGTTAAAACGCTTCGTCAGGTCGTTTCTCGTTCTTCAGTCTTCTGTTAGTATGCTATTGTATCAGCCTTAGAACGTTTGCTGATACAATGCCTAGAAAGTATACTGGTTATGGGCGAGATGGCTGGAGGTGCTTATTTTCACGTCCTTCCCTGGTAACTGTTCTGTGATAAGTAAAGTCTAGGGATCGCTTATTTTTGCAGCTTCCCTCAGTGACTGCTCCGTAATAAGTGAGGTTTGGTTTGATTCTCGCGCCAACCTCCTGTTGGCGATTTTCCCCCTAGCGGCAGGGGAAGATAATTCTCTGCTGATTTCCGATAGTTTTAAATAGGAAAAGTTGTTTACAAAAGCGGTAATTTGGAATCTGGGATTAGGATTCACTTCATAACCTGGTTTGGTTCTGAGAGGGCTCCTCGCGTAGCGTGTATTGGACAGGGATAGCCTAGCAGATTCCATCACTCACCAGGTAGACAATTGGCTTGAATTTAGAGTTTTCCTTCTCCTATACTGGTTACCTAGCCAAAGTTAAAGAGTCGAGTATGCCTTACTATTACATAGTTGGAGGGAGAGTGGTTGGATTTATATCTTTCCAAATATAGTAAGAGTATTTACGGTTTTCGAAGGAGCTCTTATTTCTCTGTAGTTGTAGGCAAATTGTCGGACAAAGAAGGAATAAACACGAAAGTAAATACAGACACTTGTATTGACAAAAATTACATAAAATTGTTGCAAATTTTAATGGTATTTGCTACTAGACTTATCTGAGTTAATAATTTTCTTGGAGTAATGGTGATAACAGGGTATTCTTTTCGTCGGTAGGAAATGTTGATAAGACGCTTCGTCTCGGTAGTTTCTCGTCCTTCAGTAAGTGTGCTATTGTACCTGCCTTTTAACGTATGCAGATACAATGCCTTAGAAGGGATCTGGTTGTAGAGTTCTGTGATAAGTGGGCCCTGTTTTGGGCTTGGTGATGAGAGCTTTTAGTTTTTACGTCTCTCCTCCAATACTGCTTTTCGATAAGTGAAGTTTTTGGCGCCAACATACGATGTTGGCGACCCGCCCCCTAGCGGCAGGGGGAGATAATTGGTTATGGAATTTCCAATAATAGTGCTACCCTCTTGGTTCAAAGTCGTGGGTCACTTATCATCATCATCACCTACGACTCCTCAGACGGTTCCACAAGCGCTATCGTTTACCATTGTAACGTAGGTTCAAAGTTATATATGCTATGATATACAAGACTCCGACGAAGGGTAACAGACAAAACATTTTATATAGTACAGCACATGGATATGACGAGATACAAAGTACATAGGTAAAAGGGTACATAAACAAAGAGTACATAAATAAAGATAAAGACACATTCATGAATGGTACAAGATATACAAAAAGTGTAAGCATGAGACTAAGGATAGTCCATGCTGTAAATAACTTACAGTAATGTAAAGGGGGCGGAGCCCCAACGAGAGGTGTTAGATAAAATCTACCCCATGTGGCTCGTAGTTACTGGGCAGGAAAAAGAGGCCGAAAGGGTTTGAACCCGGCGCTTAAATACTATAGCCCCCTAGCGGGCACCAGCAAACTAATTCGGGCAGACAACTCCACCAGGCAAATACGAAACCAACGCTACACCATCATCAACACCCACAAGAGTTACTTCGTCATTAAAATTGAAGTTCTTGAACATGCGATGATTACTAGCATCAAGACCATGTTATTGAAGTCCCAACTACGCTGGGCAGGACACGTCTTTAGGATGATTTATAATCGCTTGCCCAAGATCGTGTTCTATGACGAACTCTCCACTGGCCATCATGGCAGAGTGGCACCAAGGAAACGACACAAAGAAGAGATCCTTTGGATAATCGTGGTGTAATGGTTAGAGTCGTAGGAAATGAACTCATCGACCCGAATTCAAATCCTGGACGAGGCTGTTTACATTTCACATAGCGCTAATACCCTTGGGAAAGGTATGAAACCAACCTCTCTCTCTCTCTCTCTCTCTCTCTCTCTCTCTCTCTCTCTTCTCAGCTATGAATGAATAGTAAGGCAAAAACTGGGCTCTTTAACCTTGGTTAGGCAACCAGTCTGGAAGAAGGAAAACTCTGAATTCAAACCTGTTAAACTCCGCTTGGGGTGGTCACTACTAGAATAGTCTCAGTCCAAATTAGTGATCTATTTCACTAATTTTCTTTTCTTTGGTGCCTGTCACATCGACTATGACTGAGAACCGTGACGCTTTGTTTGTCACCACTAGTTATGTTGACTACTTCTTTGAAAACACATTCGGGGACAAAAGGCACAATGAGAACTGAAACATTACAACTTCAAACCATGACCAGACCTTCAACTGCAGCCTCTGTCTATAATGTATTGGACTCATCGGCCACGAACGTGTCTGTAGTCAGCGTGGACCAGCATTCACGAACCCACAGCATGGTGACACACACTCACACACACATACACACACACATACAAGAAGAAGAAGAAGAAGAAGGGCGAGAAGAAGGGCGAGAAGAGGAAGAAGAAGAAGGGCGAGAAGAAGAAGGGCGAGAAGAAGAAGAAGAAGAAGAAGAAGAAGAAGAAGAAGAAGAAGAAGAAGGGCGAGAAGAAGAAAGAGGAGAAGAAGAAGAAGAAGGGCGAGAAGAAGAAGAAGAAGAAGAAGAAGAAGAAGAAGAAGAAGAAGAAGAAGAAGAAGAAAGAGGAGAAGGAGAGAGAGAAGAAGAAGAAGAAGAAGAAGAAGAGAAGAAGAAGAGAAGAAGAAGAAGAAGAAGAAGAAAAAGAAGAAGGGGAAGAGGAGAAAAGAAGAAGAAGAAGAAGAAGAAGAAGAAAAGGAGAAGGAAGGAGGAGGAAGAAGAAGAAGAAAGAAGGGCGAGAAGAAGAAAAGAAGGAGGAGGAGAGGAGAGGAGGTGGAGAAGGAAGAAGAAGAAGAAGAAGAAGAAGAAGAAGAAGAAGAAGAAGAAGAAAGAGGAGAAGGAGAGAGAGGAGAAAGAAGAAGAAGAAGAAGAAGGGCGGAAGAAAGAGAGAAGAAGAAGAAGGAGGAGGAGGAGAGGAGGTGTGGAGAAGAAGAAGAAGAAGAAGAAGAAGAAGAAGAAGAAGAAGGAAGAAGAGGAGAAGGAGAGAGAGGAGGAAAAGAAGAAGAAGAAGAAGGGCGAAGAAGAAGAAGAAGAAGAAGAGAAGAGGAGAAGGAGAGAGAGGAGGAAAAGAAGAAGAAGAGAAGGGCGAGAAGAAGAGAAGAAGAAGAAGAAGAAGAAGGAAGAGGAGAGGAAAGAGGTGTGGAGAAGAAGAAGAAGAAGAAGAAGAAGAAGAAGAAGAAGAAGAAGAAGAAGAAGAAAGAGGAGAAGGAGAGAGAGGAAGAAGAAGAAGAAGAAGGGCGAGAGAAGAAGAAGAAGAAGAAGGAGGAGGGAGGAGGAGGAGAGGAGGTGTGGAGAAAGAAGAAGAAGAAGAGAGAAGAAGAAGAAGAAGAAGAAGAAGAAAGAGGAGAAGGAGAGAGAGGAGAAAGAAGAAGAAGAAGAAGGGCGAAGAAGAGAGAAGAAGAAGAAAGAGGAGAAGGAGAGAGAGGAGGAAAAGAAGAAGAAGAAGAAGGGAGAAAGAAAAGAAGAAGAAGAAGAAGAGGAGGAGGAGGAGAGGAGGTGTGGAGAAGAAGAAGAAGAAGAAGAGAAGAAGAGAGGAGAAGGAGAGAGAGGAGGAAGAAGAAGAAGAAGAAGGGCGAGAAGAAGAAGAAGAAGAAGGAGGAGGAGAGTAGAGGAGGTGTGGAGAAGAGAAGAAGAGAAAAGAAGAAGAAGAAGAAAGTGTGTAGTACCTGTTAGGGTCCCACCTATGGGTTGAATAGAACAAAATGAGTTTACAAAACGCGTTTCAAAATATTGAATTTTAAAAAAAATTGAGTACCCATCAAGAATGAATAAACCAAGACGTCTTCGGCATAAAATTACCCAATGAGTTGGGTGCCGTAAAATCCAACCAACCAAACAACCAGCCAGCCAACCCAAATGTGATTACAGTGAGGGAGTAACGGCCCGAGGAAAACGCCCACGCACGCGGTGTGTGGGTGTCGGTAACTCTAATGTTCAGCTGCGCGGATGCAAATTCTCCCAGACGTCGTCTGCAAAGTAGCCACCACAGCCAATCGTTGGTGACCACAGCTGTATATAAAAACAGGCACTAGCCAGTCTCTGGCAGTTCGTCTCGGCGCGAGCTCGCGCAGCCCAGCCCAGCCCAGCCCAGCCCAGCCCAGCCCAGCCAGCCCAGCCCACCCAGCCCATGTGGGTTACCGTGTCCGTTGCACTTGCCGTCAGTTGATATTCGTCTCACATTTGAACACCCGGTAGCAGAAGAACTAATCGTGTTACAATCAAGCATTTGAATTCCATCTTTCATTATTGGCATTTCAGTCTCGGAAGACTATAATAAAGTGTTTGTGCCCCTAATTCCTTCTGCTACTGCTCGTTTTAAAAGCGAGACAACGGAAACCTTCCACTAGTTTCACACTTGAAGATGGCACAAAGACACGCCGAAAGCGCTCGTGAAGAAACCTTTGGTGGATTGCTACACCAATTCCACCCTGACATTAAAAAGATGGCCAGACAGTTAGAAAGGATCGAACAAAAACTCGTCCGACAAGAATTGTCAGTAGAGTTTAACAAAACATGTTTAAAATAAATTTAAAAAATGCTGCCAATATATATATATATATATGGTTGTGAGTAGAGGAAAATGTAGATATAACAACACAAACGACTATATGCAATTGATATTTCACCACATTATTAGTTGAAGCTTCCTCTGAAATATCAATTGCATATAGTCGTTTGTGTTGTTATATCCACATTTTCCTCTTCTCTCAACCACATTTTGTCTGATTTATTCAATCATCCACTCTTCATATATATATATATGTATATCCCATAGGCCGGTAGCAATGGAGTAGGCAAAGAGGAGTAAGTTAACTACGTTTATTTGTGGTTTTACCCTGCTCTGCCAGTTGGTATTGAGAACATCTAGACCGGTTTCCATATCAAGGTTAAAGAACCATAGTTGGAGGGAGAATTCATACATTACGGTCTGACGTAGAATGAACTTGAGGATATCTGGTATCTTCTATTGAGTCAATCCCCTCAGAGATAATTGTTGATCTACTGCTCGTGGAACTGGGCCAAAGGTGTCTATTGAATATATGCGTCCAATCTTCTGGGCACGTCACGTAATTGCTATGTCCAATCACAGAAAGGACCTTCCTATATAGAAAAAAAACAACTTTTTTTTTAATGATCTAACACAAGGACAAGTAATTCGATATGAAGTAAAGGTAGATATTTTGATAATGGTCTCACTCTCTCCCTCTACCCCCCTCTCTCTCTCTCTCTCTCTCTCTATATATATATATATATATATATATATATATATATATAATAAAAGAAGGTCCACAAAATAGATTATGTTTTTTTTAAATGTTTAATTATTATTTTACATTTGCGACACGTGTTTCAGATCTTCTGATATCTTTTTTAGATATTAATTAACCATATTCTGTCCTTTATATATATATATTATATATATAATATATATATATATTATATGTGTGTTGTGTGTGTGTGTGTGTGTGGTGTGTGTGTGTGTGTGTGTGTGTGTATTAAATAGTGGGGGCGGAGTGGATTGTAAAATATCTAAATTAATTTGCCAATAAAAAGTCAGAAACATGGCACGATAATTATCTATGCTTGACGAGATTTACGCCTGACACCATCAAGGAATAACATAGCGTAAATAAGGGCAGGAATCCGGGACGACAAAATGTTAACAGAACCCATTTAATTATTATTCTCAGTTGCGATATTGCTGTTATTAACGTCGACCTTCTCACAAACCGGCAACGTTAGCCTTGTAGAGATTATATTGCTTACCTACCAAAGGTTCTTCTGTTAGGTGGCATGATAGGCAGATTATAAAGGTGGAAGCGCCAAAATCAAAAATCTCTTTTTAGATTGTTTTTAGAATCTTTTCAGATACTCCAGCCTTCGTTGAAGTATATGGGGCTAATTTAAAGTTTTTTTGTGCTGGTATTATATATATTATATTTGTTCTTAGTTCTTCTGGGCTGGTGAGCTGAAATGGAACGAAAGGAACGAAAAGGAAAGAAAAGGAAAGAGACAAAGGCAGAAGGTGGTTTTATTACTCAGGCTTTATTGAACGAGGTCATAGTGGCCTGTAGCGAGGGATTTTCTTCCTGGCTAAAAAGGACCAACTATACCCAATTACGGCCTCAGTTAGAATGGCAAAGGGATTCTTTTTTGGGGAAGAGAGTCAGGCCTTTTTGTAGGACCTGCGCAAAACTCTTCTTCCGGTCAAGGCCCCATGGGAGTCTGTTCTTTTTATTTTATTTTATTTTTTATTTTTGTATATTTTTAATCCCCACAAGTAACACACACCAGTTGTGTCTCCTGTCCAAAGGACAAGGGGGCTTTGCTCTCAGCATTCCATGTACAGGGCACTAAAGAACTATTTCACCCCCAGCCTTCGCAGAGGTAACATGCACCAGTTGCACTTCCTGTCAATAGGATAGGGGGCTTTGTCCTCAGTATTCTGTGTGCCTGACACACAAGAACGTCCTTAACAGTGAGTGTTATGAATTTTATATATTAATTCATCATAGCAGAAATACCTAATTAAAGTTTTGAAATAAAATACCTGATGCATTTGTAAGGATGGTGCAAGGTTATACATACTTAGGATACAAATAACTCCGACAAAGGTTAATAGACAAAACATTTAATACATACAGCACATGGATAACAGTTGGTACAACGTTCATAGTAAAGAGTACATACAAAAAGAGGTACACAAATAAAGATAGACACATTCATGAATGATACAGATATACAATAAAAGGCACAGACATGAGACTAGGAATAGTCCATGCTGTGAGGACTTACAGTAATGTAAGGGGGGCGGAGCCCCACGAGAGGGTTTAGATAGAATCTACCCCATGTGGCTCGTAGTTGCTGAAACTATAAAGAGGCCGAAAGGATTTTAAACCGGCGCTTAAATACTATGGTGCCCCTGGTGGGCATCATCAAACTAAAAAGGGCAGACAACTCCACCAGGCGAATACAAACTAACGCTACACATTATAAAATTCCTTAATTGATAAATCAATACTGAAAATTTCATTAAAATCGGATAATTCCCTGATTTTGGTAATTTATCTTCTTTTTTTTTTTTCAATCGCGAATATTACAATTTATTTTGTAATGCGGGGAAAAAATCGCCAAAATAATAGGGCAAATCTCCACGAAAAGTGCTATTACGTGCGATGGTGGGAAAAATAAGGAAAAGAGCAACTTCCCTGATTCAGAAGGTAGTAAAAGGTTGCAATAATGTCTCATTGCGACCAAAATATTCCGTAGGTCTCGTAAAGGTAGTTGTGTCTGCCTACTGACAGAAAGATTAGTTGGGTAGGTGGGGGGGGGGCTGTTATTTGAAGTGAGCACACTCGTGCACTCACTCCAAACAAACTTTTTATTTATTTAGAAGTGAGTTACAGCGAGTGTGAACACGACTCGGCATATAGCCGGAAGTTTGGTTTTGGGGGTGGGTTATAAAACTGGTCATACAACTACACTGATCTATCTAGCTAGGTTCAGTCGCCGACCGATTCATTCAAAAATAAAATAAAATTCTTGCATTCTCTCCTTACGCAGCTCTCTTCCACCAAAATACCTCATTCGCTCTATGCATCTAACCTACTTAAAATTTTTTCCCCATATTCGTTTTGATGATTTGGAGATGGAGGGGGTGGGGAAAATAAAAACAGAAAAACCCAAGAAACTGAAAATACATGTAAACAAAAACAAAATTTGTGGGTCATTTTTGGTTACCCCCTTTCCCTCAGCTAGTATATCAGCCTGCCGACTGTCTTCCGTACTTTGTTTGAAAGCAAGCCGGTCAGTGCTCTAATAAGGGAGAGGGTGTCCTTAGTGGGTTGGGTAGGGAGGGTGCTGTCAACACGAACGAAGAGAAGGGTTAATGTAAAGGTGTCAACCAATCAAAATGAAGAGTAAATTTACATAAGCATGACAAACAAACATATAAAAGGATATTCGACAAGCAGACTAATTTCCCAACCGCAGAATCGCAGGTAAGCTCCTTTCATAATGTTTTCTTTTCCTTTTTTCTCAACAGTAAACACGGATTTTAAGCAGCGTTTCCAGCCAAACGCGATCGAAATAGACCGAAAAAATCGTTTTAAATGTATTAAAAATAAATTACATGTGTAATATTATTTTATTCTTATTTATTTTTTATGTTACTACTTTTCGACTAATTTGGCCTTAAATAATCGATTTAATTAATTTTAATTCGTTTTTAAAATGAAAAGTAGCCGAATTTTTGGTTATACCTAGTGTTATACTTTACTCTCTGTTACCATCAGTCTAAAGACTTTACCTATCAAAGATTATTTTGCCTATAGAACATTTCACTTTATACAAATATGTTGTATAAGCTTCTTTGTCTCCTGTCATTTTCGTATTTTTTTGCTTTTAAGATTTGAAATGGAACTTCACAGCTAAAAAGTTTATTTTTCATTTTCTCTTTATCTAAACATCTGTTTGCTTTTTTTCTTTTTCTTTTTACATCTTTGTCTTTTTCTTTTCTTTTTTTTTCTTTCAAATTTAAGTTTGTTTTCTTTGTTTCTTTCTCTTTCCGTCTTTTTTCTTTTACTTTTTATCTTTCTTTCTTTCATGTCACATTTATCTTCTCTTTCCCCCTCCGCCCCCCTCTCTCTCTTCCGTTTTTTAAAAATTATTTATCTTTCTCTTTCCATCTTTTTTTAATTTTGATGTTATATAGCCGTCTGTCTGGGTATATATTATGAGGGGGGGGGAGGTCGACCTTATATTTCATTTTCTATTTCTTTTTGTATTATAGAAGATATCCGTGGTTATACCTCCCATATACAATCTTCTACATGTTGAGTAGCTGTCTTCATGACTGGTATTTCTTCTATCTTCTGTTTCTTGTGTGTAGATGGGTCGATATTCTACATTATTATTATTATTATTATTATTATTATTATTTCTTCTTCTTGTCTCTTGTTAACGGGTCAGGTTCTCTGGTTATTAAGATAATGGATAGTGGAGAATAGCAAATATGACATTTTTGCATATGAAAATGCTCAATGCTAAAAGAGCAGAGAAGTTTTATAATCTCAAATATAATATTATGGTACTAACTTACCATTTCTAAAATTTCATGTGTATTAGGCAATCCTCAGACGGTTTAATATCAAAAAGTGGCTTGTACAGTGTTTGATATAAAAATAAAATAAACTTATTCATCTACAAAAGGGGATTATTATTATTCTCTTCACATTACGGATTGATATACTCATCTTGGTTGTTATAATCACAACGTTTCGGCTGGTGTACTCTCCGGCCTTCTTCAGGTGCCTTTTGTCGTACTCAGCAATAAAATACCCCTTTTTAGGACTTTTGTCGTTAATTGCTCTTATATTTATCTATAGTGTAATGGTTAGAGTCAGTCGTAGGAAATGGATTCGTCGATCCGAGTTCAAATCCTGTATGTGTCTGTTTGCATTTCCCATAGCTCTAATACCCTTGAGAAAGGTATGCAACCAACTACTCACCCTCCAGCTATGGAACAATAGTAAGGCAGACTGAGCTCTTTAATCTTGGTTAGGTAACCAGTCTAGGAGAAGGAAAACTCTGAATTCAAACCTGTTGAACTTTGCTTAAGAAATTAACCTTGTGTCACATCCTGTTCGTGCAGAGGGGTTGGTATATATATATATATATATATATATATATATATATAATATAATAAAATGAATACATACAGGTTTTACATGTCTATTTATTTGGTGACAAAGGAACAGTCACAACCATTTTGGTTTCATGCATCAGCAATCATCAGGTGAACTTGTTTCAAATGAAACCAAAATGGTTGTGACTGTTCCTTTGCCATATATATATATATATATATATATATATATATATATATATTTAAATCAAACAAAACTGAATCTTTAGACTATCCATTTTTCCCCTCTATTATTGTGAACCATGTCAGACATGCATATACGTATATTGTAGAGTATAGGTTATACCTGCATACCCATGGTTGTACACAGATATACTTATCTTCTTTATACTTATCTTGTAGAGTGTGTCAGTAAAGAGAGAGAGAGAGAAAGACAGTGAGAGAGGGAGAGGGGGAAAAGAGATAGATAGTTATTAAATTCCAAGATTTTCATTTTATATTTGATGTTTTAGAGTGTGTCAGTAAAGAGATAGATTGATAGCTATAGAAAGCTAGAAGAAGAGAGAGATGAAAAGAGATAGACAGATTGATAGATAGAGGGAGAGGGAGAGAGAGGAAAAGAGAGAGGGGGAGGAGGAGAGTGTTATTGAATTCCAAGATTTTCATTTAAACTTTGAACTTTTAGAGTCGGTCAATAAAGAGAGAGGGGGGGCAGAGTGAGAGGGGGACAGAGAGAGAGAGAGAGGATGGAAGAGATAGATAGATAAGGAAAGAGGAGAAAGAGAGAAGGGGTGGAAGAGATAGATAGAGATAGATAGATAGAGAAAGAGAGAGAGAAAGAGAGGGTGGAAGAGATAGCGAAAAAGAGATAGAGAGAGAGAATGAGAGAGAGAGAGAGATAGAGAGAGAGAGATCTATGATAAAACCAAAAGCATAATGTCCACATTTTTCAATTGACTTTTGGTCTGTTCAGTCGGTAGAGCATTTGGCTAGAAAACCACAAGGTTCCTAGTTCGATACTGGCCCTTGCCAACTGAGCATATGAGTAGCACAGGGATCTGTGTGGTAAAGTAAGGAGCTGATGGTAGGTGTGGTGCTCCACCTTAGACACAAAAACAATCCCCTTGGTCTAGCGCTATTGAAAAGGGGATAGACTCCCTCACTGATTGGCTGATACCGACCTTACTTTTACTTTGGTCTCCCCACTTTATCGAACAATTGCAACAAATAACAACAAACAAATTTTTTGGGTGACATTGATTTTCCGGGTAGAAAAAGTAAAAGCTCTTTATTTTATTATTCAACAAACACTGATACATCCAACATATTCTCAAAGCTATCGACATTGTTGTACAAACTTTTTCAGAAAGAATTATAAGAAAAACAAAGACAGATTTTTAGAAAAGAAATTTCACTCTTGTTTTTGAATTGAAAAAAAAAATGAAAATAATATTTTCTTTGTCAAAAAAAAGAAAAAAAAAAAGAAAATATTTCTGTTCAAATGGCTAAGTTCAGTTTTATCTTTTTCTTTTGAGCTTCACACATTTATTTCAAAGAATAACAAAGAAATTTGCAAGTTCCGATGAAATACCATCAGTTTAATTTGATTAGAAACCTTAAAAAAAAAAAAAATAGGTAGATTTATCATCTAAAAATGTAGAATTTTTGGTAATGAACAATCAACCTTTTTTTTTGCTTTGTTTCATATTGTGAGTAAAGATTTTAAAAAATTACTAAATATTTTAGTTTATAAAAAATAATTACAAAAAAAAAAAAGACATATTTAAAATATTAGAAAATTAGCAGAAGGCTATTTGCCTAGTTGTCTTCAGTACCGCTTATGATAAAGTGGTCACATGACCAATATTTTTAAGTAGAAAAGGTTTGTAGTATACAAAGAGATAATTTTCTTGCTTTATTTTCATTTTTATTTTTTTTGAGTTTCACATTTTTCTGCTTCTTATTTAAAACCTTTAAAAAATATTTATAGTGTGAAAAATTTCAAGAAAGTATGTTTCCAAAACCAATTTTATTGTGAATATATTTTTTTTTTTCGTACCAGAAATATTCAACATTTTACTTTGAAAAAAAAAAAGAAGAATTATTGACAATAAAATTAAAAAAAGAAAAATAATACAAACAATAGATACCAAACAAGGATATTTTACACATTAATATTTTTGTTTTCACTATAAAACAGAAAAAGACAAAAAATGTCCACAAAGAAATAAAATCCAGAGATTTTTCTTTTCTTTTATGAGAAATTTCTTATGAGTTGTGCCAAGATAAGGAAATAGAATAATAATAAAAAAAATTATTTCACATCCAAATCAATTTAGTCATTCACTGTGTTAATCCAAGTTTGGCATGAGGCCAAATGTCTAGAGCATTTCAGATATTTCCTTTGGCTAAGTCTGGCATAATACCAACCATTTGGATAATTTCAGATATTCCCTTTGGCTAAATCTAGTACAATACCTAATTTCTGGATCATTTCAGATATTTACCAAAATCATCTTTGTCTGGTACAAGGCTAAAAATTCAGAACATTTTTGCTTGCCATGGATTATTTTGTGTCAATGTATAAATATTTTCTAAAACATCTTTTTTTTTAAACAGTAAAAATCTATAATTTTGATTTTTCAGACTGAAAACTCATCTTTATTGGGAAATACATATATCCAACATTTCGGCTGATGTACCCTCTGGCCTTCTTCAGGTGTTTATTACAATGAACAACTGAAGAATGCTGGATGGTACATAGATAGATTTTTTCTCTCTCTTCATTTAAGTATATTTTCTTGTCCATTTTATGATGGCTATCTAACGGGACTGTAGCTGTCGCCTTTGAGTGCGCCTAATGTTAGATAGATTTATTTTTTACCCTAAAAATATACCCTTAAATTTGGACAGTGTAAGGGAAACAACTCTGTTAGGGTCTCATAATCGAGTGACCACAATGCCTGAATTGCATTGTGGGAAGATCAACAGGTTTCCTTAGGGCAAAATAGGGACTTCCGCCTGGCTGATGCAGCAAAAAGGTTGTGTTGAAAATATCGTCCTAAAATTAGAACTTTAGTCTTTTAGTTAGTTCTCGGTACTGGTACGGCGCACAGGTATGTTTCTTTCCAATTTTCCCGTGAAGTTGCTGGCATTTGTTAAAGACCCCTTTTGTAAATTAGTAATTGTTTTATACCCCATTTTATTTCAGTATTTCACGGTGTTTGGAAGTAAATAAAATATTCTACGTTCAACATCAGTCGTCTTCGTGTCATCAATACATCACCAGAAAAATATTACCAGGGAACTGCTACAGGGACTCTTTTATAGAGTAACCAACTGAAATAAATTTATAATAGCCAAATGTGACGATCTGTTGAATGATTTTAAGCAGGACATTTTTTCTTATAAAAATATTAAAATTGGGATAGTCCCCGTCTATAACTCAATATTAAATAATTGGGGAATTATACACAGAACAATACATTTAGCAAAGAAAAGGCTTATAATGCAGGTGATATTAAGTTATAAATTTATTTCAACCAATATCAATAAGATTCATCAGTCTTTTTTTTTTCACAAGGATAATCTAGATTTTCCTTCTGAAAAACAGTTTGATGAATTAGAATAATTTTCAGTTTGGTTGAGCTAAATTCTGAGTTCGATTCCTGCCGCAGAAGAGGAAAATAAGAAGCAAACTCTTTACCAGATTTTCTCCAGTAATAATCAATAACAGACACAGAAATAAATAAAAAACGATAGGATTACTGATATTACATAACGAATAGGAACATCCTATCATTTTTGTAAGGAAGTGTAGTTCAGATTCTAAAATTAACCATAAACTGAAAAATTACAGTTGGAAAATCACTGAGATTTAAATTGACAGATCTTAACCCCAGGTTCATCTGGAATGGGACTTTCATTAACTTAGAGAGTCACATGATCGGATGAGTCTGGGAAAAGTGGAATTTAGTTAGTCAGAGTTGAGCTAACATCCATCGGGGCCAGACATGTTTTTCCGTCTGTGCTGCTTCGGATTCTCTTTGGGGATAGTTGAGATTCAGGGAATAAAGATGTGTGTTGTCTCCATGAAAAAGAAATTAACAAGGATGAAACACAGAGAGGCAGACAATCCCAATGAACATGATGTCCAACCAGATATGAATAGGAGAAGCAGAACAATGATATAGGAAGCAGATTTTAAAAGAATTTAGGAACAGAAATACAACAATAGAAGAATTAAAAAGTAATATGCAACACTGGTACACTAAAGACAAATACTGGCGGTAAATGATAGATATATTTATTGTTATTGTTTATTTTGATATCTTATCTGATATCATCATATGTTTTATCTTATATCTTATACAAACATCTGTGGTGTAATGGACTCGTCGCCTCGAGTTCAAATCCTGGGCGTGGTGATTGCATTTCACTTATCGCTAATACCCTTGGGAAAGGTATGAATCCTACTCTCCCTCCAGCTATGGGTGAATAGTAGGGCAGACTGGGCTCTTTAACCTTGGTTAGGCAACCAGTCTAGGAGAAGGAAAACTCTGAATTCAAACCTGTTAAACTCTGCTTAAAAATTGACCTTGTGTTGCATCCTGCTTGTGTGGAGGGGTTGGTAAATATATATACAAAAATCTTATCTTTGTCTTATCTTATAGAAAAATCAGTAATATGAACATTAGCTACATAAATGAGAGTAATCTCCCTTTGTTTATTTCACTTTGAGGAAGCCATATGTTTTGGTCGGCCATTTTCAATACAACTGCATGTTTTAACACGAAAATATCATAAAATGTGTTCTTAATAACAATTAAGTTCATTTCAAATAATGCACAAGCACAATTAAGAACACATTTTATGATATTTTCGTGTTAAAACATGCAGTTGTATGGATTTGAACAAATTTGTATTTTCAGTGTAGATTTATGGTGAAATGAAAATGGCCGACCAAAACATATGGCTTCCTCAAAGTGAAACAAACAAGGGGAGGTTACTCTCATTTATGTAACTAATGTTCAGATTACCGAAAAATCTTATCCTTATCTTCCTATCTTCATAATTTATTTTTTATATCTTCCATTATTCTTGAATTGGATTTTAATCTCTTCCTTTGGCAATGATTGTAAAACCGATATTTGTTGGAAAGCCGAAGAGTGAGACAAAGACACTCATTCACCCTCTTTTAATATTTATGCAATTTGCATTGTTTTATGCACTCTTCAACTTTCTTGACCATTTCACTTTCGATTTGTTTTTTGATTGTGTCCCTTTGGAATTGTGGGTAAGTGATTTTTGTATCCTAAGCAAGAAAATTAGGCAATCACAAATGGCCAAAGAGAAGAAAGTTATGCATCTCTCTTTCTCTCTCTCTCTCTCTCTCTCTCTTTCTCTCTCTCTCTCTCTCTCTCTCTCTCTCTCTCTCTCTCTCTCTCTCTCTCTCTCTTTTTTCTCTCTCTTTTTTCTCTCTCTCTTTTTCTCTCTCTCTTTTCTCTCTCTCTCTCTCTCTCTCTCTCTTCTCTCTCTCTCTTTTCTCTCTCTCTCTTTCTCTCTCTCTTTTCTCTCTCTCTCTCTCTCTCTCTCTCTTTCTCTCTCTCTCTCTTTTTTTTTTTCTCTCTCTCTTTTTCTCTCTCTCTCTCTCTCTCTCTCTCTCTCTCTCTCTCTCTCTCTTTCTCTTTCTCTCTTTCTCCCCCCTCTCTCTCTCTCTCTGAAAAGTACATTTGTGTATATACCCAACAGGGGTATATAACAATAGTTTCTGAATATCCGAATTGTTCCTGTAATTTATTTTTTATCACACTCATTGTTAAAAAAGCAGACTCGCATAGGTATGAAAATGGGAGAAGTTTATTGAGTGATTTCAGCCAATTGATATTTTTAGAAATATATTTTCAATTTTATTTCATATTTACGGTTGCTGTACTTCAAGACTATACAAAATAAAAATTAAAAATTTTTAGCTTGCAATCATTTTTCTACCCACTTTTCATATTTTCATTATTTTTTAATAAGGAATTTGTTCACCATGAATGAGACAAAGCAAAAGCTGAGAAATTCCTACAAGAAAATCGTATTCTTCACATCGATCAAAAATACGATGCTGGGCATCAAATGATGTAAAACTTTTCTGACAAGGGGATATGTGGAAATGTAGACATGATGGCTGTCTTCCTAGTGTTACATAATAATTGGATCCCTAATACATTTTTAAGGTAGTGTAGAAATCATTATGTCAATCAGTACAGCTGATGGCCTTGAGAGTGAGTGACAGCATTTGACCTCACTCTGACCTTGCTTTCTGGGGATAGACCGTGAGAAACGGAACCCCAATAGAAAGCCCCCTTCCGGTTTAAGGATACTAAGTAAGTAAGAGTCAGTTAGAACTTAGAAGCTGAGCTAGCAAGATGTAAGGATCCGCGCACATTGTCTGGTCTGGGGATTTATGAATAAAGTAACATCAACGTAAATCGAAGTCTTGTGTTTATTACTAAAAACTAACAATGACACAGGGCTTCTGATAAGGAGTGATCCCCAACAGAAACCAGGCCCGGAATCCTCAATAGAAGACCAGACGAGACCTTAGAAGATATTCCAGACCAAGATAGAAGATAGATGATCAGAATAGCAAAGCCGGCCAGAAGAAGATACGACCAGAGTAAGAATTAAAGAAAGGTATATAACGTTATATGTTGATTTGGCTTAGTGAAAAGACCAGTATATAACATATACCTATTTAGTGCCGGTAAAGAAGGCGCTATGCAACACTAGTAGCAGTTCATTTCACAAACAAATCCGCCATCCAAGTTGTCTTGCCTACAAATTTGCATGGCCTTCCATTTATATAGCTTGCACTTTTTATTGAGTTACTTGCTCACATATGCAAATGACTGATGTTCATAAAATGGCTTGTTCCACCCATGCGCAGTGACAGAGCTACAAATGGTGGCTGCAATGGAACAAATCAAGCATTGAGGATGCTTAGGAATATGGTTAGCAGGATGTCATCTGATTTACCAGCAGGTCATATTATTTATTTACGCGTAGTCGTATGAACTGATCACTGGTTTATTTTGCAATCAAGAGTTGGACAAATTCAGAACACTGAAGAAACTTATTAAGGAAAAAAGAGTTTTATAATTTGCTTGAAGCATTTTGTTTATATTGGTTTGATGGTTGGTTTTGAATGTATAATGTACATGATTCCCTAACCCCTTCCATAAAATAACCCTAAATGGATTAAAATCAATTTAATATTATTGTTAAAGGCATGAAACCACTACTCTAGGCTTTGTCCCATTGTGTGTATATTGGTTTATGGTATATTTATTGGTATATAGGTATATGGCTAAACCAACCCAGAGTGAATGCCGTAACAGTAAGTATTAGTTTAGTGGTTGGTTTTGAAGGCTATCCCACAATGCAAGTGTAAAGAAAAATGAGGTAACTATAATGTTGTTCATCTACCTTTGATTTATTTTCTTAATATTTTGGGATAACGATCCCTTCGTCAGGAGATTTCTGAAAGCTAAGTTTTGGAGCTGTTCCCTTGTTGTTAAGATTTTTCTATTCTGTTGTATTCTGGTGATGTCTTCCTCCAAATTCTCTGCGTGTATGTGTGTGTGTTTGTCTTTATGTGTTTGTGTGTGTGTGTGTGCGTGTTTGTCTTTGTGTGTGTGCGCATTTGTATGTGCGCGTTTGTATGTACGCGTGTTTGTCTTTGTGTATGCATGTTTGTGTGTGTGCGTATTTGTGTGTGTGTGTGTGTGTGTGTGCATGTTTGAGTGTGTGTGTGTGCATGTATGTGTGTCTGTCTGTCCAACAATCTCTTAGTATCATTCCAGATTTGGCCTATCCTTTTAGTTTTATTTATCTATTTATTTTTTATTAAGAAAAGTTTGTGCTGACACTTTTTTTTGTTTTGTTTTAAGGACAAACACTTTAATTGATTGTAAAGATTGATATTCTTAATGATATAATTGGTTTGATTTGATTCAGTTTAATGGCATATCAACCCCTGCAGGTTATTTAATGCCAACTCTTTATATATATATATATATCTTAACTGCCCCTTCTAATCAATCCCTATCTCCTCTTACACATCCATCCCATAATAACAGCAGCTGCACTGGACAATGAAGACTACTACCTTCCACCGACTCGTGACCAATGAGATTCATCACTGACAAAATAAAAAGAACTGAAGTCTCTGACACAAGATCTCATTTCAGGTCCTGAAGAAGGTCATAAAAACCGAAACGTTATAGCGTCAACATTACAACCAAGAACAGATGTTCATCCTTTGAGACATTCCGGGTTTGTTTACATTTCTCCACATATAGAAATAGATATAATATACATAATATATATACAATATATATAACGTAACAATATAGAATATAAAATTACATAATTGACACACAATAAAGCATTTTTCAAAAAAACAAAAACATACGTTGCTGAATGGTTTTAGTTCTTTTTTATGTAGAACAATTTACTAATCACGACTCCAAAACAAAAGTAAAATTGTCAAGAATGTTTGAGAGTGCCTTGTTTGATTAGAACCTGGGACAAGATATTTAAAAAAAAGTTTTTGGCAACAAGGACAAAAAGAATTTTAAAAATTGATGTGGGTATCACAGGTTAACTTTGATTCTTCTATAATTCTTCGATTAAAAGAGAAACGGTTGATAAGAATCGCAGACAAAAAGAGGAATTGCAAGCAAAGTATATAGTAAAGTCGTCAGGGCGGCCTAATGTTAGTATCAGCCAGACAGCGAGGGAGTCTATCCCCTTTTCACTAGCGTTAGACCAAGGAGATTGTTTGGACGTCTGAGGTGGAGCAACACTCCTACCATCAGTTCCTCACTTTACTGCACAGATCACTGTGTTACTCATACGCTGAGTTGGCGAGGGCCGGAATCGAACCAGGAACCTCGAGGTTCCCAGCCAGACACTCTACTGACTGAGCTGGATAAAATTATAATAAGGTTTTATTTTATCATTTTTATAAGAGAATTGAATCATTATAATTAAGCAATTACTCCATGCAACAATTTTTTTCTTTTTCTTGTTCCTCGACAGAAAGTATTATCTCACAATTTTTTATGCCTAAAGGAAATCGAAAGGATCTATTTTTCTCTTCAATCTTTGTTTTTGTCACTTGATTAATGAAATTTCAAAATTTTTCAGAAAATTCCCAGTAGATTCAGACCCAAGTAGCTGATGGGGAATTTTCTAGAACTTATAAAAGATTTGTCTTTATTTTTGTGAAACTTTAGTAAAAAATACATTTTAATTCATGTATTGATTTAATGTCATTCAGGACACAAAATCAAAGTTTAAAGGGAATAATGACCATTTTCTATACTTTTATAACATAAGCAATTAAGAAATAACACATACTCTCCAGGAACATAATGTCTTTCATAATGTTATCCAGGGCAGAAAAGCAAATTTTGAAGGGAATAATGACCATTTTTCAATACTTTTACAACATAAGGAATTAAGAAATAACACATACTATGCAGGAACAAAATTTTTTGTCATATATGGTATTCATCTAGAGCACAAAAATCAAATTTTTAAGTGCATAATGACAGGGTGTTGTTGAGGGCAGAAAATCAAATTTTGAAAGAGAATAATGTTAATTTTTCTCTACTTTTACAAAATAAGAAATGAAGAATTAACACATACTACAAAGGTACAACATTTGTCTAACAGTTTTATACATGGATTCCTTGGAATTTCCATGTTACGTCCAGTTAGATTATATTATTGCTAATTGAATAGAATTAGATAATCCAGTTTTGATTTGGGGGGGGTGAAGGAGGGGGGAGGTGATGGTGGGGAGTCAAAGATATTAGAGACTTTTTGAGTACATAAGAAGTGATTAATATATACAAAGAACAGAGATAAAATAAATTTGGTGTTAACATTTGATCCCTGATGTTATGACTGCAAAAAAAACCCATTTATTTATTCAATTCTATACAGGGTGGACCAAAATTATTTGACTCATACCAGTTTATCACTTAAAGAATTGCATTAAATTTTAAAAAAATGTTTAATTACTAAATTTAAAAAAAAATTTAGTTTTGAAATATGCACCAGCAGTGTCAATCTCAAAGAGTATGAATGCTCTGTTAGTGGGGCTTAGAATATGCTGGTTATCCTCCGTGGGGGGGGGGTAAGACCCCCCCCCCTCCAAAAAGGATTGTCCTTGTATGATACTAAACTGCATTTAGTGATGAGGCTCCAGTTTTAGAACTCTGGGGAGTGTGGTAATATCCCTTCATTGCTGCTTCTCCAGTGTCCACTCTGACCTAATATGTCCGATCATTTTGGTCCACCCTGTATTTATATAAGCGCATTGGAATTTTACAAAGAAACACAATTCATTGTAGATTGAAAAAAGAAAGGAGACTTAAACTTGAAGCTGAAGTTTTGGAAGTTCAATTTTACTACCATGGAATTTCTATTTGTTCTTTTGTGGAACTGAAATTATTCGGACACCAAAAATGGACCGCAAAGAAGAAAAAGGTTGAGAAACATTGCTTTAACTCTTTGCCATCCAAGTTTCCCCAATGGCTGTACCAAATTTTCTTAGTATTTCTTTTTATCCTCTGGTTTTCTATTTCAAAAAGATCAAGTACAAGTCTCAGGTTTGGTTCACAGTCAAAAGATGGCAGGAGTCTTCCTGTAATGATTTTTCAGTGTAAACAAGTGACATGTGCAAGAGCCACTGCCAGCTGCTTATGGTAGGATCACAGTGGTGGGCAAGCCGTGAGTGGCTTACAGTAGGCAAAGAGTTAAGAAAGTAATTTTATCAAGTGTTAGTTTATTGTCTTTTGCCTTTCCCATTGAAATTTTACAAATCTGACCCCAATTGCCTTTAAATCTTTGCCTACCAAATTTCCCCACGGCTGTACCAAATTTTCTTGGTAGTTTTTTACCTGTATGATGAGATATTTTAAAGTTCACTTTTTATTCACCTCAGAACTCATCCAATTCAAATAAATTCCTATTATTATTGTAATCTGACTCCTGCTCAATTATAATGAACTAACCATCAGCTTTTATACTTTGGTATGGTATGCATAGAAACAGTTGTTAGTGGGAGAGTGGCTGTGAGTGGCTGAAAGTAGACAAATAATCAAAAATCTTTAATTTGATTATTTAACTCTTTGCCATCCAAGTTTCCCCATGGCTGTACTAAATTTTCTTGGTATTTTTTTAGATGGGATATTTCAAAGTTCACTATCTATTCACCTCAGAACTCATTCTATTCCTATTATTATTGTAATCTGAATCCTTCAACTTAATTAAACTGAACTAACCATCTTTTGTACTTTGGTAAAAGAGTCACTGTGAGCGGTTTAAAGTAGGCAAAGAGTTAATGTACAGTCTAGCAGATGGTCATCTGATATGGGTAGGGTATCTTATTGAACCTTGACCTGACCTAAAGGTCAATACAATGGCAACATATTTTAACCATCACAATATTTGTGAAAAAGATTTTCTATTGAAGACAAAAGAAATAACTATTGCATATATTTTTTTTTTACATGAATGCACAACAAAGATGCACAATAAGAAGCAAACCTTTGCAATTGTTGCGGTAGTGGTGTGGTGGGGAGAGAAAAAGGAGACATGACAAACGTAGGAAATACATGTCTGGTACTTTGCTGTTTTTTTGTTAAGGATGCCTAACTTCACATTCTAGTTGGAAAGTAAACACATCCTTTTCATTATACGAAAATGAACAAACCCCCCGCCATATATATATATATATATATATATATAAAAGTAAAGTAAAGTCGTCGGGGTGGCCTAATGTCTGTATTGGCCATACAGCGAGGGAGTCTATCCCCTTTACAATTGCGCTAGACCAAGGAAATTATTTTAGCGTCTGAGGTGGAGCGCCACACCTACCATCAGCTCCTTACTTTACCACACAGACTCCTGTGCTACTCATACACTGAGTTGGCGAAGGCGGGTATCGAACTAGGAACCATGTGGTTTCTAGCCGAATGCTCTACCGACTGAGCTAACCCTATGAACTCTCTCGTCAATTTTCAATGTATGAGGGTTCATACACACAATGAACATCCACACAGTGATTTGTTTATAGTGGTGAAGGCTTGTGTTGGACCATCCACACTTTTCGGCACAGTCGATAGGAAAGAATTGGTGCATCAAGGGTTGCCACAAACCCAATCAACGACCGACCTCAGGAATTTTGAATTCAGAGTTATCCCTCTCCTAGACTGGTTACCTACCCATGGCTGAAGAGCCCAGTCTGCCCTACTATTTAACCCATAGCTGGAGGGAGAATATATGGATTCACACCTTTGCCAAGGGTATTAGCGCTATGGGAAATGCCAACAGCTTCATCTAGGAATTGAACTCGAATTGATATATATATATATATATATATATATATATATATATATATATATATATAAAGATTTTTTAGATCATTTTTTATAGTGAGTTCGAAGCATTAATTAAAATGTAATAATATATTTTTGAAGGCGTAATAATGCACATTTATGTTTAAAAAACATATTCATTTCTTTTTTTTCTTTTTTTGAGTCCTAAATATTTTCAGGCAAATGCCCATCTTCAGAGGATCGAAAGATTTTCTTTCGATCCTCTGAAGATGGGCATTTGCCTGAAAATATTTAGGACTCAAAAAAAGAAAAAAATATGTTTTTTAAACATAAATGTGCATTATTACGCCTTCAAAAATATATTATATATATATATAGCGAATGTTTCTATTTCATTATGTAGATCATATCTTTTCCCCAGAATCTTAATTACTTCTTTGTTTTGTTTAATACTTATAAGTGTCCACAACAATATTACATATTTTAATTCATTTAGCTTTTAACACATCTTCAGATATTGGTCTAATTGTTATTCTAAGTATTTTCGAAAATAGTTAATTTAATTTTCAATAGGTCTTCAGTTCTATCTCTCAATTTTACCAAGGACTCTTTAACAAGGGATAACTAAAAATCATTTAAATCACTGAGATAATAACCAGATATTTTTAAAATCAAAATAAAATGAATTTGTAATATTATTTGTGAACTTTTAGAATTTGAAAATTATTTGTTAATCTGTTTTGGGATTATTATTATTATTAGCACTATGTTATATAACAAAAAGTAATAACAATCAGAAAACAGATTTTTCAAATTTTCTCCTAAGGAGCTTTTCTTCTGTAAAGAAGTGACAGCTACTAAATATTTTTTTATATATTTACGATTTTGTTTTAATGGTTTTGAACATGCTCTGTTATTGTAGTATTGAGCACTCTTTCTATGCATACACTTTTTGTATTTACTGTATATATACATATATTTACCCACATTACACACACATATATATATATATATATTATTGTTTATATTTTTTGAAGGCAATTACAATGCGTATAACGTATAAAATTCGATAATTATTGAAAATAATCATGACAAGTAAACTCGGTAAATAATGAGCGCAACATGGAACACCGTACAGCTGTTTCAACTTTATTAAGTCTCATCAAGTTGAAACAGCTGTACGGTGTTCCATGTCGTGCTTATTATTTGTTGAGTTTACTTGTCATGATTATTTTCAATAATTATCGAATTTTATACATCATATGCATTGTAATTGGCTTCAAAAATATAAACAATAATATACTTTACTTAACAATGCTCCAAAAAGCAAATTTTCAAATTATATATATATGTATATATGTAAACCTTTTATACACACACTTTTTACAATTATGAGAATAAGCTGCCCCTAAAAGCAGAGCAGAAAAGGGTTCTTTAGCTTGGGATAACCGAAGATCATTTGAATCATTGAGACAATATAAACAATAAAATATATTTTCTGTATCTTGTACATGTCACACAATAGATTATGATTGTATCAGATTAATAAAAACCAATTTTACAAAATGCCATGGTCGGTTATAGACACAATATCATTTGATATATATGAAGCTAATATCATCTTCTACACTTTTTTTTTTGGGGGGGGGGGTTAATTTTTGTGATTGTCAGGCAACCCAGTCAGTATTCTTATAATCATAGGATGGAATATTCAGATTTAAAAAAAACAAAAACTTCTTCATGAGAAAGATCAGGGATATAAGTCAAAATAAATTTCTAATTACACTGGCCTGTGTTAGAATTTTTTTTTCAAAGGTCAAAGGTCTACCAAGTGACATATGATCACAATTTTATGCTGAATTCAAAAATACCATTCATTGTGTTTAGTCAGGACTGGTTTTTAAGATGTACTTGAATAAGTTGTACATAACAATAACACTTATTCAAAAGCCCATGGACTTTACTTTATTTATTTAATTATTATTATTTATTTATTTATTTATTAGACTGGTCTGCGTTTAAAAAAATCTTTTTCCAAATGTCAAAGGTTTACCAAGTGATGATCACCATTTTACGTTGAATTCAAAAATACCATTCATTGTGTTTGGTCAAGTCTGGTTTTTAAAATATGCTTGAATACTTCACAAGTTGTACACAATAATAACATTTATTCAAAAGTCTGTGGACTCTACTTGTCTCAAATAAATAGTTATAATACCATTCTATACATTTCAGGTAAGTGCACCTATCTTAAAAATTTGATCTGATGAGAAAAAATGAGTATAAGTTTTGAATTCAGCATAAAAAAACTTTTTTTTTTTTTTTTTTTTTTTTAACTTTAAAATTTTTATTTATTTAATAGATCACTAATTAGGACTGAGCCTATTCTAGTAGTGACCACCCCAAGTGGATTTAACAGATTTGAATTCAGAGTTTTCCTTCTCCTAGACTGGTTGCCTAACCAAGGTTAAAGAGCCCAGTCTGCCCTACTATTTGCCCATAGCTGGAGGGAGAGTAGTTGGATTCATACCTTTCCCAAGAGTATTAGCGCTGTGTGCACTGTAGCTTCGTCCAGGATTTGAATTCGGGTCGACGAGTCCATTTCCTACGACTCTAACCAGTACACCACACACCTTAAAATCAGCTATTATATATTCGACCTTGTAAATAAAACAGGCCAATGTTATTAACAGATTTTAAGGCAGTTTTTTTTTACGCTGAATCCAAAAATCATCCTCATTTTTCTAATCCGATCAAATTTTTAAGATACCAACTTTTATTTGAAATGTATAGAACAGTATTATAACTTTATTTGTGACAAATAGAGTTTAGACTTTTGAACAACGGCCTATAAATCACCTAATATATATTCGACCTTGAAAATGTCGCAGGCCAGTGTCATCAACAAGGAAGAGGGGGGGGGATATATCAAATTAAAACATGACTGTAACATCATTTTAATTTTTTAAAGCGTTGATTAAAGGGGACAGTATATTGCAATATGAATTTAGCTGTAACAACAATCCAAGTGGCAATGACTAAGCTTAGAATCAGGGCAAGTATAAATAAACAGCCAGCACTGCCAGTGATTGGATAAAGAGTGGCCTTCGTGGTCACGTGGTGTAGCGAGTNTTTCTTCTTTTTTTTTTTTTTTGCAAACAATTACAGGATAGATCATCCCTTGTGTTTTCCTAAAAACCCACCCCCCCTTACCTTTCAACAACCTTCTCCCCTAACTACAACAACCCTTTCTCTTCATCCAACAACCACTTCCCTTTCAAACCCTCACCCCAACCCAACCCACCAACCTACCAAACCCAAACTCCCTTTAACTTCAACCTTTCCCCAACTCAACCGAAACTCCTTCACAAACCCACTTTCACCTTTCCACCCCAAACCCCCTCCACCTCCTTTTCCCCCCTCTACTCCTCCCTTCCCTAACCTACCCTTCTAAACCCCCTAAAAAACACGCTTTCCCTTTTACACTCCAACAAACCACACCACACCCAAAAAACAAACCTCCCCTTTCCAAACCACAACCCCTCCCCCCACTACCCACAAACCCTCAAACCCCTCACCAACTACACACCTTCCCACAAAACAAACAACACCACCAAACAACAAACCACCACACCACCCTCTCCCACCACAACAACAAAACTCCCTAACCTCTCACCCAAAAAACCCAAAACAACAACTCACCAACCCCTCCCTTCCCCCCAACCACCCTTAAACAAAACCTCCAAACAACCTTAAACTCAAACACCCAACAACTTACCCCCAACTCACTCAAAAACCCAAACCCCAACCCACCCCCCTTACCACCCAACACCTCAACCTCCAACCCCCTCCCTTCACAAACAACCTACCTTCCCCCAACAACCCACCCTCCTAACTCAACTCCCCCCTCACCACACAACCAAAACTCCTCTTCTCCAACAACCACCCCTCCTCCAACAACCAACCCCCCCTTACTTCCTACCAACCTCCAACTCCCAACCCAATTCACCACCCACCTCCACCCTCCAACAAAACCCCTTCCTCTCAACTCCCCCCCCCACACCCCCCAAACTACCCCACACCCCCTCCAACCCACAACCCCCACCCCCTAACCAACTCCCCACTCCCAACCCCCCCTCCTACTTTTCAACCACTCCTTCCAACTCCTTTTTCACCACTCCCAAAAACCAAACCCCTTCTCACCAACTTACTCCAACCTCCTCCCCAAACCCCACCTCAACTTCCCTTTCCCCCAACCACCACTCCAAAACCAAACCTCTCCAAAACATTCCCCACCAAAACCACTTCTACTCCCTTCCAACCCACCCACCTCCAACTCCCCCACTCGCAACACACTACCCTAACAACCACCTTCTCCCCAACTCCCTACCCCCCCCCTCCCTCAAAACCCCCACACCTCTTTCCTTTACCTTCTACCACCACCCCCCCTTCCTCCCAATTACCTCCCCTCCCACTTCCCTCAAACCCCAAAACTTAACCCACACCCCCTCCCTCTATTCTCTCTCCCTCCTTTAATCCAACCACTCCTACCTCCCCCCTCTTCACTCCTCTCCAAACTACCCCCCCCTCAAACTTCCAACCTCACTCCCTCTACCAAAACCTTCTTTACCCCCAACCCTCCCTCTTAACACCCCCTTTTCTACGCAACACCCCACTTCTCCCCAAAACACCACCCTCCAACTAAACCAACAGACCCCTCCTACCAACTCCACTCAAACCACCTCACCTCTCACTTCCACCAACCTCCTCTCACCACAAACCCTCTCCATACCTTTCAAACCCCCACCACACACCCACCACCCTCGCCACCTTCACTACCACCCTCACACTTCACCCCCCAAAACTTCACTCCCCTCACCCCCCCCACCTCAACTCCTCCCACTACCACCAAACAACACCCCCCCCACAAAAACTCCTCCACCCCTACTCCAAAAACCAAACCTTCCCGAAACCCCCCACCCTACCCTCCCCTCCCCCTAAACCAACCCCCAAACCTTCCACCAACTTTTTCTCACCCCCCCTCCACAACACAACAAACCTTGTCCCCCACCTACCACTCCACACCCCCTCTCCCACTTAACAAACCACAACACCCTAACACCACACTACTCCCCCCCACAACCCTTTCCCACCCTTCCAACCTCTTCAAACCCCAACCCCCCACCCCCCCCCCCACAACTTCAAACACCCTTCTCCCCAACTCCAACACCAACCCCCACACCCACCTCCTCCCACCCCAACAACTACCAACTTCCAAACCTCGCCCTTAACCCAACCATTCCACCCCCCCCTCCCTCCTCCCAAACCCCCCCCAACAACCCCCCAACACTCTTACAACTGTGTCTTACCTCCCCTTCCCAACTTCTTCCTTAAAACCCAAAACTTCCCTCCCCTACCCTTCCACTTCTCAACCACCCCTTCTCCCCCCTACTCTCGCACCTCCCCCACTCCCTTTGAACCTCACACCCTTAACTACCTTCAAACCCTTCCTACCCCCCTTACTTCCCCCCACCTTCTCCAACCCTCCCCCCTCTCCCCACCCTCTCACCCTCCCTCAAACCCCCACCTCTTCCCCCTTACCCAACTCCTCACAAACAACCTTTCCCCCCCTCCCCCTTCACCTCCCCTTCTACCCACCCCCCTCCCCACCAACTCAACTTTTTTTCCCACCTCCCCCACACACTTCCAACACTCTACCAAACAACTCCCCTACACCACCCCTTCTCCCTTCCAACTCTTTAACCTACCCCTCCCCTACCTCACCATCCTTCTAACCCTTACCCTCCTCCTCCCCCTCCCCTACCACTTCCTCCTCCTCCCCCTACCCACACTACTTACCCACCCTCACCCCTCCCACTCCTCTACCTTTCAACCCCTATACACCTAACCTCTCTTCTCTCACCCCTCCTCCACCTTCACCCCACACCCACCACCCTCTACACCTCACCCCACCCCACTCTCCCCCCGCCCCAACCCTCACTAAAAAACACCACCCTCCACCCCCCAACACTCCCCTAAACCCCTCCCACTTCAAACCACAACCTCCCCCCCTCCACCTTAAACCCCACCCCCCCTCCTCTTACCAACCACCTCCCCCTTCCCCACCCCCCTCCCCACAAAACCCTTTCACTCACACTTACGAACCTTTCCCAAAAAACCCTTTAACCTTCCCCCCCACCACCCCCACCCCCAAACCCACCTCTCAACAACACAAACACCCTAACACACCAACTTCCCAAACCACTTCACCCAAAAAACCCTAACTAAAACCTTTCCAAAACCAAAAACCTCCTACAACACCCACCTTAACCTCACCTCCACCACACCAACCAACCTCCAACCCAAAAAAAACCCACACAAACTCCAAAACTCCCCCACAACTTCCACAAAAACACCCCAAACGTTCTTTACCACCCCTCTTACCCTCCAAAACACCCAACCCCACAACCCCTCCAACCCCGCGAACCTTCCTCCCCAAAACCTTTCACACCTCAACCTCAAAAACTTCCTTTTCCCCCTCTCAAAACCCGCTTTTAACAACCAAAAAACTCCACAACCCTACCTTCACTCCCTACCCCACTCACCCTTCCCCAAACAACACCCACTTTTTCACCCCCCCCCCAAACAACCCCCCACCAACACCAACCTACCCCAACCACAAAACCAACAACTTAAACCCCCCCAAACCACACCCCTTTAACAACACCACCCCCTCTAAACCAACCTCCCCAACTTCCCCCAACAACCTCCAACTCTCTTCCCACTCCCAAAACTACTCTCCCCACCTAACCCCTTTACCTTCTTCCCTTCACCAACCCTCGCACCAACAACAAACCCACCCCTCAAACCTCCCCCCCTAACCCCCCTCCCCTCTCCAAAAACTCCCTAACTTCCTACCTCACCCTCTTCCTTCTTTCAGAACAGCCATGTTCATCAAGATGGCTGCTAGGAATTAAAGAAGCAGGGAAAAACAATGAAGGGCAAAGAAATTTAAAAGAGGAAAAAAAAAACCCACTGCACAATTGTCACGAACGCAAATCAATAATGGTTGTTGTTTACTGATATAAGCACAGACAAAAAGGCATTTAAATATTGAAAAAAAAATTACAGCAATTCAAATTTTAAAAAAACCCCAAAAAACACAGATCCATTTTTCAGCTTTTATCTTTCATCTTTTTGTCTTTAAATTTAAAAAAAAAATTAATCTAGAGTCAAGAGAGTTTTATAATTTGCTTGAAGCATTGTGTATATATTGGTTAGGAGGTTGATTTAGAAGGCTATCACAATGCAGGTGTAAAGAAAAAAAATATAATACCGTAACAATGGTGTTGTGTGTTAACCTGTATTTTATCTTGAATTTTCGAGATAATATCTCTTTTTTAAAAGATCATTGGAACTGAAGCAGTCTAGTTATGACATTTCATCCTCTCTCTTTTTTCTATATTTAGAAGTGACCATTTACCACACGCCTTATATCCACAAAATCCCAACACTATGTGCAAAAAATACTTTTAAGACACAACTACGCAGAAATGTAAATATGAATGTACAATGAATGCAATTCCCTAACCTTTAGGCATTTAAAATCAATCAATTAATCAATCAATCTGTGGTTATTATTTTGCACACACACACACACTCACTTGGAAAATCTGTGGAGAAATGCAGCTTGAGAGAACACAGTACATCTGGGAACATGAACCTCCACCAATAACATCAAATGGAAAGGTGACTGTGTTCTATGATAAGTAATCCAGATGGGGAGATATATAAAAGACAAAGCCATTAAACCAGATATTGTCATCTGGAATAATCATAAAAAACTGCTCTCATTATTAATGTAGCTGTCCCAAATGATTATGGCCTTAATAGAGCTGAGCAGGAAAAAATTACAAAATACCAAGGCCTCAAGAATGACCTAAAAACAACTTGGTCATTGAAAGAAATCAATATCATACCTGTTGTGATAGGGGCAACTGGGTTGGTGAAGCACAACTTTAAAAAAATACCTTGAAATAATACAGGGAAACCAAGCTGCTATGAAGTACTAATAGTAGCTATCAAGGAACATGCTCATCCTAAAAAGATCCTTAGGATACAAATACTATTTATAAAGGAATCAAAGTGTTAGCCCCGGGCATGGGACCCTTGGCTTCTAGAAATTGTTAAAGGAAAATAAAACAAATCAGAAAATAAAATGGCAACACCCTGAAGAATAAATATGAAGTTTGATTACAGTAAATGATCACATGTATAGATCAATATGTGTACAGGTTTCATAATATGAGGGTGCATCAACAGTACTCAACATTGGATACACATACTATAAAATAGGTAGTTGGCAGAGTAGCCTATTGTTGCTATCAACTGGACAGCAAGGGAGTCCATCCTATTTTCAATAGTGCTAGACCAGGAAGATTGTTTTTGTGTCTGAGATGGAGTACCACACCTATCATCAGCTTCCCACTTTACTGCCCAGATCTAAACTGTGTTACTCATACACTGAATTGGTGAAGGCCAGTATCGAACTCAAGACTTTGTGGCTCCTAGGCTCCATGAATCAAATTGCAAAAGCAAAGATGTAATTTATTTACTGGATTGCACACCTGCAAAACAATATGTTGGAAAGTCAGAATGGCCAATTTATTTTAGAGTTAACAGTTATTGATACAGAATCAATCTCTGAATCATAACAAATTAACTTGTAGAACAACACACCTACCATCAGCTCTCCAATTTATTGCTCAGATCCCACCCCAGAGTTAACAAGGGCTGGTATCAATCCCAGAACCTTGGGGTGCCTTGGCAGATGCATTACTAACTGAGCTAAAACCAACTCCTAATCAACATTATATTCCAGGCTGTTGCAATTTTATTTTCTAACAGTATATCTACATTGGATGTTTATCTCTTTGCTCGTATGTAAATAATAGAATAGAACAAGTGTTTTATTGATGAGATTAACAAACAATAAAAGTTTTTAACCATGTTTTTTTTTATTTTTTTATTTTTATCTTTTAGCTAAATGGTTTATCTCTACCATGAATTCTAAATTATACACTAGAATACTTGAAACCATATAACTGTAAATTATTTGTATTAGATAGGAATACTTGAAACCATATAACTAAATTATTTGTATTAGATAGGAATACTTGAAACCATATAACTAAATTATTTGTATTAGATAGGAATACTTGAAACCATATAACTGTAAATTATTTGTATTAGATAGGAATACTTGAAACCATATAACTGTAAATTATTTGTATTAGATAGGAATACTTGAAACCATATAACTGTGTGTAAATTATATGTATTAGATAGGAATACTTGAAACCATATAACCGAGTCCAATCTGCCTTACTATTTATCCATATCTGGAAGGAGAATAAGTTAACTCCTATTTTTTCAAGGGTATTAGTGCTATGTGAAATGCAAACAGCCTCATTCAGGATTTGGACTCAGATAGCCGAATCTACTTTCTATAACAATAATCATTAAGCTACAAGCACTTTGACAATTTCATATGACACATGGTTAATTTGAATTTTCCTTTTCTAGACCGGTTGTCATACAAGATTAAAGATCCCAGTCAGCCCTACTGAATGGAAAATGAGTTGGATTCATACCTTTCCCAAGAGTTTTAGCACTGTGAAATTCAAACAGCCTCATTCAGTAATTTAACTTGAGTAGCCAAGTCCACTTCTTATAATGATAACCATTACGCCACAAGTGCCTCCCTTTACTGTTACTATAAATATCAAATTCAGATAGTAACAACAGGTTTTGCTTCATATTTGGTCATAAATCCCTACAAAATTTGGCATACACAAAGAGAGAAAAAACAATTCTATATTATTGATGCTTTACAAATTGTGTATATATGTAAGATCATTTATTGCAAAATGAATTACTAATGATTATTTTATATGTAATACTTTGAATCTGTTTAATGTTTATCTCTATTGAATTTCCAATGCAAGACTGGATAGAAGCCAGCAATAAGAATTGATAGTCTTTCTATTATTGCATCAAATTTGTTTCTTTCTATTTAAATGCAGCAATGCACAAATTGCACTCTACTACAAAAAATGTTGCACACAGCATTCATATCTTCTATTTAGATTTCAGTTTAGTCTCACTGATTTTTTTTTTTTTTTTTGATTTTTTTTATTTAAAAAAAGATTTAAGCACATCATTTCTTATCCCTCTTCAATAATTTCCCAGTAAGTTTTTGCAGATTTTATAAACAATTTCTCGTGTAGGTCAAAATACAAGAGTAAGTGAAAAGTTTTGCAATATCATGGAATGTACTAGTTTGAAGTAATGATTTGGGTGTTTGGTTGTTTTGTTTAGGGCATATCAACCCTTTTCAGGTCATTTAATACCAAATTAAATCATTTTCATAAGCAAAAGACTCTGGTTGCTTACAGTACCTGCTATTGCATAAATGGTCACCCAATTAAGTATTGAACATGCTCATCGCTGCTTAACTTTGCAGGACTTAACTGTAATAGTTTTAGATTAGATATACAATGTGACCAAAAGTACCTGCTCTGGTTGGTAGTTTTATAACAGTTAATGCACTGGCATGGGCATTGCTTAACTCTGTGTATGATTTGAAAACCGCACAGGTGAATGTACAGCATTGTCTAATTTGGGAAATTATGCTTTATCAGTTCGTTTTATGGGCCGTAACGCTGGGGGGAAAGCAACCAAAAACATTTGTTGTGCCAAAGGTAAAGGTACAGTACAGTTAGCAGATGATTCAATATATTTTTGCTTGGATTGCAAAAACCTCAACAATCAGGCAAGGTCTATAACCATGGATTCCAAAGGTCATGCTCCAATCCATCGATGCAAATCTCACAAGCGTGGTTCATCATCTTTACAACCTCAGCAAAAACATCCAGAGTTGCTGAATTGTGCATCATGTTACCATAATATTGCAAAAACACTGGGACACATGGATACAATTTTTCTGCATCAGTGATGCAGGATGCGTACCTATCAGCATCTTTTTCTATTTATGTATTTATTTTCAGTTTTCATTGAATTTTTATTTTTGTGTGTTTATTCATTCATTTCTTTTAAATCTCTTACCTGTTCATTTTTTCTTTTCTTTTTTTTTTCAGACAGGGACCTGTGCTCTTTTCTTTGCTGCCCAGGGTGGCTTTTTGGATATTGTCAGAGTTTTGCTAGAGAATGGGGCCCCGGTGGACCTGGCCAGTTTTGTAAGTTGCATCTTATATTCACATCTTTCTGACATTCTCTTTTTTTTTTTTTTTTTACTTCAACCAACATTGTTATTATTGAAAACCCTGCAGTCAATTATTTTGCAATTCTAGAAATTGATTTTAAATGGAGTCTACATCTGTTCATATCGTTTTGTAAGAGTGCCAGGAATATCTTATTTGGTTGATATATTGGCCTATAAGACCCACAACTGCTTTTATTCAACTCTTTCAAAGTTTACAGATTTGATGAAGCTAACTCTAATGTGCCATAAGATGGTGTGTTGCCTGATGGGTTGGTTGGATTTTACAGCATGTCAACCCTTGTTGGGTTATTTTATGCCAAAGACATTTTGTTTCATTCATTCTTGTTGGGTATTCAATATTTTTGATGCAAGAGTATGCTATCTGGTTGGTTGGCTGATTGTTGGATTTTAAATTTTAAAAACACATTTTGGACCAAGTAACCAATAAGCACCCCAGCTGGGATCTGTTTTGAAAGGAACACCTTTTGCTTTTCACCATAAACTCCCGGTTGTTTGTTTACAAACAACAGACGATTTTTTTTTTTTTTTGCATTAGAATTTCACTGTAAGATTTTTAAAAAGTTTGTTCACGTATATCTACAACCCAAAGGCACATTTTTATACTAAAATAGTTTTTGATTTTAATTTTAAAAAAAGTTATTTATTGGTTACTTGGTCCCAATATCCTTTTATTTAAATAAACGTAAAAATATTTTGTAAATAAAAACTATTTTCAATTAAATAAACATATCTGCATTTCTCTTCTGATTAAATATAAAAATGTGTCTTTAATATAAAAACGTGTCTTTCTTTAAAGTTTTTAAAACTTAAAAAAAAAAATTTGTATTGAGTTAACAACAACATGAAATAACTCATTTTTTTTATTAAAATCGAAAACTATTTTAGTATAAAAACATGACTTTGGGTTGTAAATACATTTTTTAAACTAATTTTTTATCTATATAAATCATAGATGGGACCCTAACAGATACTACCACTTTGGTTCAGAGGTGACCTGAGAGTAATGGCAATGAAGGGGTACTCCATACTTCCCAGAGTTCCAAAATTGGAACCTCACCACTAGATGCAATTTAATGTCATACCCATAACACTAAGATCTTCAGCCACTGCCCTCTAGCACATATATGATAAAAAGTGTTGGGGGTTTAACATAAGAGCAATAGGGTTGGGACAATCATATAGGTGCTAGGGCATGACATAGCCAGCTGAATGATCAGGGCGAGCTTCTCCAACCACACATCTAGCCTAATTAAGGGCCCAATTGGAGTGTCGCATGTAATGTTCAGCCACCAGGATTCCGTCCTTAAGCATTACAAATCACCACCCATGGCCAACAGGTGGCTCTGGGGGGGGGATTACCCCTCTGCAAAGGTACAGTTGGCATATTCTACAGCTATAGCCAACCAGGCTATTTAAAGTTTAGAGTTAGCTTCTTCAAATCTATAACGTCCCCTGAGACGGGGGGGGGGGTTCTAAGAATGGAAAAGCTCACAAGAAACTTCAATTCTTATTTCTTTGGTTTTTTTTTTTGGCCTCACATCTCAGCTTGGCACCGTTCTTGGAGACTTGCAATATTTCTGCACATGGTTTTCAGTTCAGTAAGTTTTGTATTTGGGTGTAAAAATAAATATGCTTTTAATACCTTGTACAGAAATACCTGAAGAGGGATGGGCTCTGCCAGGAGGCTATTCTTGCCCAAACACACTTTCATGAGTTAAATGCTTCGCCCCCCCCCCCCAACCAAACAGGGTTACGGAACCAGTGATGATTGCAGAAGTACTTATATTTTTTATCATATTACCTGCATAATATTTACAGGTGTTTAGTTTTACTTCCACTCAAACTCAAAACATTCAAAACTTTTTAATACAATCAAAAAACGAAGATATAAAAAAAATTTTTTTTAATTTAAAACTTTCTTCACCTCTGTCTTGAAACTGTCTCGAAAAAACAATTTCAACTGTCTTGCAATCAAAATGTTCTTGCTTTTCACTTTTTTTTTCATCATCACTAGTTGTTAGTTGTCCAAAAAGAGTGTGTATTCGGGTTAGCTCAGCCGGTAGAGCGTTTGGCTAGAAACCACAAGGTTCCTAGTTCGATACCAGCCCTCGCCAACTCAGCGTATGAGTAGTATAGGGATCTGTGCTGTAAAGTAAGAAGCTGATGGTTGGTATGGTGCTCCACCAAAATAATTTCCTTGATCTAGCGCTAGTGAATAAGGGATAGACTCCCTCGCTTATTGGCTGATACCAACTTTAGGCTATCCCGACAACTTTACTTATACTGATTGCAAAATATAGAATCATTAATTGAAGTCGTCTGCCCTTTTTCTAGAAAATGATCAATCAAACATGGCTGCCATTTAAAAGGTTAATAAGTCTTCAAAAATAATATATAAAATCAACCACTAAACAGACACAAAACACAGCACTTTGAGACATGACATTATCATTACACTGTATAAAGTTTCATGATGGGTTCAGTACAAATGCAGATAAAAGGAAATATATATATATATATATATATATATCACTCCGATCTGTAATCCTTATCCATCCTGAAATCAGATTTGAAAAGGCCAAAAAAGGCTGAAATAAATGTATATCTGGCAGGGCTCGATACTAATGCCGTCCCGGGGACAATAAAATTACATCCGGCACAATCGATACGTAATACGGGACGGTAAAAATTTTTCCTAAAAGTTAGTACTACATTCCAATATTGGCCGTCCAGTGATTGCCCGAATGCTGACCTCAAAAAACGGTCTAGTTCTAGATTTCAAATTACTAATGGCAACAACACTGAAGAAATAGACACAGTCACAAGGTATATATTTTTTATGATTGGAAAATGTCCGCATAAAGATGGAAATAGAATAAATTTTAGTTTATAAAATGTTTTATTTTATTATTCTTGATTATAAATAAATGTTTCTGTCAACTGCTTCAGCTTTTCTTAATGTTTTATTACATGTTATTATGCTACTGATGACTGACAAGTATAGATGATGCTAATGAATTAAACAAAAATATTTTGATTTCGGGACAGTCCAAACCCCATTTGGGATGGTCCAAATCCTATTCGGGACAATTGATAATTTTTGTTCGGGATAGTCATGAAAAAAGTTAGTGTTGGTGCCTGATATCTGGTATTTTTTAAAAATTTATATATATTCTACTCCGTATATGTGAATATACATATACATATACATACATATAGAGAATAGTTTAGAATGTGGCACCCCAGCAGATATATATGTAAAAACGTAAAGATATATAAATCTATTTGTTTCTAAACAGCTAACCTGAATAAGTTTGTTTAGTTTTGTCAAGATGTATTAGAATCTTACTCAACTTTTTTACTGATTTGCATAAAGTGACAGGCCAAGTCAGAATGCCACTTTCTTCTTCCTGTTGTCTTCTTGTCAGAGACAGTTTTGAAGTTTTAATTCTAGATTACTGACTAACCTGTAAACCTGTTGCATTCTTCTTGTAACAACTGTCCATGATTATATTGGTGCTTTTATTTAGATAAAACTTAAGGAATCTAATTAGCATTTCATAGTTGTCACTGTTATATCAGAAATTTAGATGATTAAAAAATCATGTTCGATACAAATACAAACCTCACTAAATGTTTATACAGTAGTTAATTGAACTGGGCAGTTTGTTATTCTTTAAGTTAAAGGAAAACTTTAAGATTATGTTTCTAATAATAAAAAAAATGATTATATAATTGTGTGTGTGTGTGTGTGTGTGTAGGGTGGCAATCCCTCACCTCAGATGCCAGTGTCCTGCAACAAGCCAATGCGTCCAGCCTAGAAATGCGCATCATAGCCAACCAGATGCGCTGGGCTGGACATCTTGCAATGATGGAAGATGGCAGACTCCCGAAGCAATTATTCTATGGAGAACTGCAATGTGGGAAACATCCGAGGCACAAGCCCAAAAAGCGTCTTGGGGACATTATCAAAAACAACATTAAAATTCTCAATATAAACGCTCATGAGTGGGATAGGATAGCTATGAATCGTGTGGCTTGGAGGAGACTTGTTTATGATATCAGTAAGTGGTTTGAGGTAAGGCGACTCAAGCACTCTATCCTGAAGCAGTCTCTACATAAGTGGCACATGACAGACGTCATGGACATATTTCCTATATTTAAGCCAGACCATATATGTGACATGTGTGATAGGGCCTGCCTGTCGAGGGCTGTGTCCATGTGTAGGTGTCCACAGAAGAACATCACTTATGAGTTCATCCTTGCTTCCCCAGAAGAGTCCAGCATGTCTTATTTGTCTTGATGGGGTGTCTGTGATAAGAAACAAGTGGCTGTACAGCTGCTTTATTGTGGGATGCTGCTTCCAAGATTTTTTCCCATCTTTGTTTTTCTCTAAGCATTTTGTTTAGAATCCAAGTGGTGCAGCTATACAGTAGCACTAAAACAGCTACATCTTGGAAGAATTCTCACTTTATCTTATCAGAGGTCAGATTTCCATATGATCAATAATCTATCTATAGCAGTCTATGCCTTTTCTATAATTGATATCACTTTCTGTAGATAAGATATTACTACCTAGGTATGTGAACTGGTCTAATAATGTTGAGGCTTACCATCCAGTGTGGAGAGGTCTCCATCTTGTTTAAAACATATGAATTCTGTTTTATCTGAGTTCATATAGAGACCAGTGCTTGCCTTGCAGCAGGTGTATTTGCGAGAAGCGCTATTGTACAGGTGCATTTGCGAGAAGCGCTATTGTACAGTGCATTTGCAAGAAGCGCTATTGTGCAGGTGCATTTATGAGAAGCGCTATTGTGCAGGTGCATTTGTGAGAAGCGCTATTGTGCAGGTGCATTTGCGAGAAGCGCTATTGTGCAGGTGCATTTGCGAGAAGCGCTATTGTACAGGTGCATTTGTGAGAAGCGCTATTGTGCAGGCGCATTTGCGATAAGTGCTATTGTGCAGGTGCATTTGCAAGAAATGCTATTGTGCATTTGCGAGAAGTGCTATTGTACAGGCGAATTTGCGATAAGCGCTATTGTGCAGGTGCATTTGCGAGAAGTGCTATTGTACAGGCGCATTTGTGAGAAGCGCTATTGTGCAGGTGCATTTGCGAGAAATGCTATTGTGCAGGTGCATTTGCGAGAAGCGCTGTTGTGCAGGTGCGAGAAGCGCTATTGTGCAGGTGCATTTGTGAGAAGTTCTATATCATCATATGTCAAAATTCAGTAAATGACTAGTCTGTTATTTGTTGTTTTATTAGATAAATCCTATTCGTTCGTATATAACAACACTATCACTTCCACTCTGCTACAGTACATTTACTGTAAAGCCATGTGTTATGATAGTCAGTATTAGAATGATGGGATAATGAAGACAGGCAACTGCAATAGTTATAGACTCTGTTACTTAATTAGATCTCTGCTTAGAAAACTCACTTTCTTCAAATCTGATTTTCACTGGCAGGATTCATACTGGGGGTCTTATTGATTTCTTCTTATTCACTTAGGAGAACTGAGACAATTTATATTTTTGGATGATAAAGTTTTTATTTCAAGAGAAAAATTTGTCACCTTCCCTGTTTACACAATATAAAAAAAAATAATGCCTAGGAATCACAAGGTTCCGGTTTTGATACTGGTACTTGACGCATGAGTAGCACAACTTGAATCTGTATGGTAAAGTGGGGAGTTGATGGTAGGTGTGGTGCTCCACCTCAGATGCAAAAACAATCTCCCTGGTTGAGCACTGGAGAGTCCCTCAATATCTGACTGATCCTGACAATAAGCCACTCCACCTAATGAGGATATATACCAACCCATTCACGTGTAGGATGTGATACAAGGTTGATTTCTTATGCAGAGTTTAACAGGTTTGAATTCAAAGTTTTCCTTCTTCTATACTGGTTGCCATACTATGGTTAAAGTGCCAAGTCTGTCCTATTTACCTATAGCTAGAGGAGAATAGTTGGATGCATACCTTTCCCAAGGGTATGAGCACTACATGAAATACAAACAGCTGTATCCAAGATTTGAACTCCAGTTGCCGAGTTCATTTCTTATGACATAATCATTGCTCTATGCACCTTAAAAATGAATATAAGTCAGTTTGGTTGAGACACAGAGCTGTTGACAATCAAGCACATGTATTCTGGGTGCACTAGATGCGTGACCCCCCCCCCGCCCAAATATGGTAAATTCATCACCAATATTAAGCTAACCTCAATAATATAATCATGGCAAACTAATTTGTGAATTTGATTTTTTTTCTATGCTCTATTATTAAATATTTTAGCAGTTGTTTTGAGTTAGCACTACACATCCTGACAATTAGTTGTATCTTGAGATTGGATGGATCGTCAGATAATTAGAGAGTGACAAAAATGATGGCCAAGGGGTGAGCAACATTCCTCACAGCTCTCATTCTGGGTTCTTTTTGTGGTGACAAATTTTATGCCTAAATTTATTGTATAAATAGATTTATTTATAATATAAATAGATTTATTTATCCAAAGTGTAAGAATTGTGAAAATAGTTTTATAAGTCAATCAGTTCCAGCCCTTCATTAAAAAATAAGATATATTTCCGTGAAAAATGAGATATCATATTTACTTCTGTAAAAAAAGATAAAATATATTTACTTCTATGAATAATATGTACTACTATGAAAAATAAATGTATTTACTTCCTTTAAAAAAATGAAATATGTTTATTTCTATAAAAATAAATAACCTATTTGATTTTATAAGAAATAAAATAACCTATTTGATTTTATAAGAAATAAAATAACCTATTTGATTTTATAAGAAATAAAATATCCTATTTGATTTGATTTTATAAGAAATAAAATAACCTATTTGATTTTATAAGAGAAATAAAATAACCTATTTGATTTTAAAATATAATTTGATTTGATTTTTAAGAAATAAAATAACCTATCATATTTGAAATAAAATATCATATTGATTTTATAAGAAATAAAATATCATATTTGATTTTATAGAAATAAAATATCATATTTCTTATAAGAAATAAATATCATATAATAAGAATAAAATATCATATTTATCTTATAAAAGATAGAATTTATTAATTCTATGAAAAATAAATATTTATTTTCCAAAAATTTACTCTTATAAATAATATCATAAAAAATATTTACTTTAACAAATAAAATATATAGTATTTACTTTTCTATAAAGATAGGAACATGTAGAAATTTTTGTGCAATATTTATATTAGAATATCAAGTTCATCACAGTAGCATACTTCTTAATAAGCACCATTATACAACATTAGTAGTGATGTAACTATTATATTGTTGTGGTTGGGTAAGAAAATAATATCTATCTTCAAATGCTACTTTGCCTTTACTTTTGTATACTATTGTCTATTAGTTACTTCTCTCTTTTGTATTTCTTCTTCTGTTTCTTATCAATTATGTATAAAGATTATTATTCACATTCATAAATAATGTCTTATGACCGCACTTGTTTGTACTGGTTGTCATCCAGTTTAGTCTCTTAGAAAAATTCAGTAAATAACAAACCTGTTATTTATTAAATATTTTAATAGATAAATACCAGCATTCTTTATGAATCACACTTATCACACGCCAACCAACATCACTCCTACTTTGTGTAACATTATTTTGAATACAATACCAGCAAAAATTTATCTAAATTAAATTGGGAGTTAAATATGGAAATAAATCCAACAGTATGTAGAAAATAGAAAAACAAAGTATTCCCAAAAAGATGAATTTATTCTAGATGGTAAAATTGACGTAAAAACGTTTCGGTTTTTATCAAACCTTCATCAGGACATTAGAATGAAAAAAGTGTTGTTTGAATGATGGACTTTTAAAGACATCTATCACTGTTCAAATAAGACTTTGATTTTAACAAGTTGGGGGGGGGGGGGCAAATAACTTATAATAAAAGAAATAAGATTTTTTTCCCAGCCATTAGTATCTACTTGAAAAATCCTCAAACAAAATTGCTAAAAAATATATTTTTTAATTAAACATATAAATCTGAATATCACAAAGTTTTAATTTTCTTTTTTTATTGGATGACATAACAGTGAATTTAGTTTATAAAGGGTTAATGTTTTCTGCATTAATTATCTTTCCACATCATTTTCTTTAAAAAAAATCGGGGGGGGGGGGCATAGTGGCTAATGTGCTGGATTGCAAAATCATAGTGAGTTCAAACTCCAGTCCCGCTATCATGTTCATTTTCAAACTAATACTCTTGGGAAAGGTATAAACCCTCGCACCCTTAGCTATGGGTTAAATAGTACCACTACTGTTCTTTTACAAGGATAGCTTTGTCATTGAATAACCCACGAAGGTTGATATGCCATTAAACAAAGAATGCAAACCAGGCAGGATTTGTCATTCTTAAATAGAAAAGTTATTTGAAAATTATTTGTATTAGATAGAAATACTTAATATAAAATCACCTCTGCTATGGGTTAAGTAGTACCACTACTGTTCTTTTACAAGGATGGCTTTGGTATTAAATAACCCACAAAGATTGATATGCCATTAAACAAAGAAACCAAACCATTAAAAGCCAAGAAAAAACAAACTAAGTATTAAAATATTTTGGCAACTTTTAATATAAGACCTGCAAATTCCTTACATTTTTTTTACAAGCTTCTAAAAATTCTTATGAATGTTCCTAATTTTCTGTCTGAAGTTGGCGTCAAAATATCTAAGAATTTTAGCTCTTTTTTCAGTTGTTATTGAACCTGATTCAGGTGCTTTCAAAACAGGAGGCAGTGTGTGAAATATTTGGCATTAGTTATAGAAATGATGAAAAATAGTTGAATGAATTCATTGAGTCATTCAACATTTTTACAATGACAAATATTTTGGGTATATTTTCTGCAACAATTTTTTTTTTTTTTTTTTTTTTTTTGTAACAGTTTTTGGTTCGAGTTTCATTTATAATGAACTAGTTGTAGTACCCGCACTTTGCTGCAACACTTTAGTTTTTCAAAAATGGTTTAAATTTGCATTCATGCTATAAAAAAAAATTTTTTAAATGACCCTGATGGATTTCTCCATTTTTGGCACTTCTGAATTTGACTCGTTTATTTTTGGCAATTCCAGCTCATTCTGAATCCTCTTTATGTAATTAAGGGATTATAGCTTACAAATAGATATAAAACCATGATTTTGTTTTTAATGATCTATTTATAAGGAGTGTGCACTGTATAACTTTACAGACTAAACTAGGGCCATATAAAGTGTAAATTTAACTGGAGTCTGTATAGTTTTACCCTGGATGTATCCTTTCATCTTGATTTAAAGTTATCTGCAATTTGAGCCATGGTGGCTTTTACTTGGCATGAGAGCATACACATTCACTTCTTACGTCAATAAGTCTTGACTTCCCAATACTTTATCAGTGGTTGTTGATTTTTCCCTTTTTGGACCAATGCCAATAGATACTACAATTGAACATAACAATCCCACAAGACATGACATTTTAGAAATACTCTGACCTCATCTTCTGCCCATAAAAATTTGACCTTTATCAAGGTCATTCCAATCTTACTTTTTTATCCATAACTCTTACACATCAAAATGAAATACCGCAATTAGTTGTGTATAAGATGCACCCTTTTTCTAAATTTTTCACCTCAAAAGTTAGGGGTGTATATTATATAAGTAAAGTAAAGTCGTCGGGGTAGCCTAATGTCGGTATCAGCCAGACAGCCATTAAAACAAAGAAATCAAACCAAACAAATAATTATGGTACACATGGTTGCCTTATCCATTTAAATACTTCTGAACCTGACATGTAAAAACAGGAGTTGTCATTCTTGCTACATGTCACTGATTATAATGCTTTTTGCACATTTGGTGTATTTCAAAGAAAAACAAAATATTAAGTGTTTGTGTGTATAACTGAAATGCTAAAGAAAACCTTTATTAGCAATTTTTGATATTTCTTTGGTTCTTTTGGATGTTGAGAGTGATATCAATTTTCAGAAAAAAAAAAAACCCATCTGGTTAATTTTAGAACACCTCTCTCTCTCTCTCTCTCTCTCTCTCTCTCTCTCTCTCTCTCTCTCTCTCTCTGTTTTAGAATGAAAAGAGCATTAATTTCCTTATCTAAAGTGAAAACCCAGTTTCAGCCTAGCAACAGATCATCATAAATTACTGATTAAGGTCATGCTTAAAAAGTTGCTAAAGATTTATCTCAAAAATAGGGACAGAAAGTAGGATGGAGATATTTGGATCTTGCCTCTTTGAACCCTTTGACCTATTGGTCTTTAGATAACGGTTAGATTGGTTGGTTTTATGGCATGTCAACTCCTGTTGGGCTATGTAATGCTGAAATCTTCTTTTTTTTTTTTACAAGCAATTATATAGTTTCAATTAACTTTCTATTTAATAATAATTTGCTTAGAATTTTATGTTGGATTATTTTGATATATAAGATAACTTTTTTCATGACCGTCCCAAACAAAAATTATCAACCGTCCCAAATGGGATTTGGACCGTCCGAAATCAAAATATTTTTGTTTAATTCATTAGCATCATCTATACTTGTCAGTCATCAGTAGCATAATAACATTTAATAAAACATTAAGAAAAGCTGAAGCAGTGATAATTCTGGATATTTGGACAAAAATTCCATTTCCTAGTGTGTTTTGAGCTAAAAAAAACTTTTTACTTTAAGTTACCCGAGTAGGGTTAGTAGTACATAATTCAGTCCTTTTAAACTATCTTCCTCCACCATTATTCATTACATGGCTTTGAGAATAGACCTGCGGTGCCGTAGCCTCATTTTGAGGTCAGCATTCGGGCAATCACTGGACGGCCATTATTGGAATGTAGTACTAACTTTTAGGAAAAAATTTTACCGTCCCTAGCAAACTGTCCCGGATGACGTATTGATCATCCCGGATGTCATTTTTATCATCCCCCAGGTCGGCGTTAAGATGTGCTACAATACACCACTTAAATTTATAGACTAAGCGAGGTCACATGTTTTAAACCTCAGCTAATCAACAGCCCAAAAACATGGCTGGTTAACTACTTAATCACTGATACTGAGAGATGTCCATTTGCAATCATTGACGAAGGACTTGCAATACTGAGGAGCACCAAGAAACAACCAAATGATTCTTTACCAAGGATCGCACTCTGCTTAGCAATAAGGATCTCCGCTGGACAAGCACTCTTGCTTGGAGCCTAAAAGATGGCCACTAAAATCGTAACATTGTATACCTTCAATTAGATTTTCTTACCTTAAATTAATAAATTACAAGACTTTATGACTCCTTATACATGGTTATATAGTTTCAAGTATTCTTATCTTAATACTAATATTTTGTACATGGTTATATGGTTACAAATATTTAGTTGTATTATCAATTTGTTTCAATAATTTTAAACATTTTCTTAAACAGATCTATTTGACTCAGTTTGGGACCAGGTATTACCACTCCAAGTTAAAGTGGATCTAGGAGTAATGGCAATGAAGGGGTACTCCATACTCCTGAGAGCACCATAACTAGAACCTCACTAATGGATACAGTTTTGTGTCATACCCAGAATCACCAAAGTTAAGCAGCAATGAACCTGTTCAATATTTAGATGGGTGACCATTTAAGCAACAGCTGGTACTGTAAGAAATCGAATATCAAAATAACTTTATTGATGACCCAATTGATGACCTGAAAAGTGTTGAAATGCCGTAAAACAAAACAATCAAACTAAACCTTAATCTTGGTTCAAACCCAAAGAACAGATTCAGACAAGTTGTGCCAACTGCTTCAAACTATCACTAGATTATTACAATCAATCTGACATTTTCCAACGTGTTTCTCTGCGATAATCTCACATTTTTTTCAGCTGTAAATCTGTTTTTTTTTTTATTTAGCATAAGGCTATAGAAATATTTTTTCCCCTCAAAGATGATATGTCTGGCAGTAGAAAAAATCTACCAGAAAAAAAAAAAATGAACAAAAAATTAATTTGATGGGGGTATTCTTGGTGTGGCCCTGGCACATCTGAAATTGGTTTTAAGTAGCAGTAATCGACTGCTCTTCAAAATCCCTGATGAAAATAGAATCAGCTTCAAAGTGCCATTTCAACGAAGCCAACAGTCTTATCAGGAAATCAGTTACCTGAAAATAAAAGTTTGGCTCAGTATGGAAACATTGGCAGCATCATCATCATCATCATCATCATCACTAAAGGGAGGAAATGGGTTGAAGCAAAAAAGATCTAATTAGAAATCCTAATTAGTAATGAGTCCAATTGGATTTTTTTATTGGGTTATGTAATCTAAAACTCTGAAGTTTCAACAGGATCAAATAAGAGAATGACACTGCTAGGTTTCTTCATATTAACCTAGTTGAAATTTCAATATTGGAAAGAGTATAATGCATATTTCTATGAAATATAGAATTCTACAAACACGTGTGGCATTTCCTTATTCTCTTGTTTGTTCTTTTCCTTTTTACAATTCTAGTTTTTGGTTTCTTTGTTTAATAACATTTTATGAATGTTGAATGAAATGAATTCATTCAACTATTTTTCCTTATTGCTATTTCATTTATTAACTAATGCCAAATATTTCACACACGGCCTCCTATTTTGAAAGTTCAATAACAACTGGGAAAAAGAACAACAAAAAATGAGAGAAAATTAGGAACATTCATAAGAATTTTTAGAAGTTTGTAAAAAAAAAAAAAAAAAAAAAAAAAAAATGTAAGGAATTTGCAGGTCTTATATTAAAAGTTGCCAAAATATTTTAATACTTAGTTTGTTTTTTCTTTTAATGGTTTGGTTTCTATGTTTAATGGCATATCAATCTATAAGAGTCATGAGCAAACTGCGGCCATTGATGCTTTTGGAAAGGCCTGCTTAAGACTTTAAATATTTTTTTTTATAGAAAAGATTTTTTTAACAATGGGGGGGATCAACTTTTCCCTATTTTTAAGGAAGATCCTTATGTGGATGCTAGTGAAAATGGTTGAGGTACCTCTAGCGTAATATTACATTGAATTCTTTTATTAGCCTGACTCGCCTGGTAATGAGTGATGTCTCATGTTGCCCCAAAAGGTTGCCCATGCCTACAATAGACAGTAAAGCTCACAGAAAATGAAACAATGTAAAAATACCAATTTTGTTATACATTCCTTATAATTTTTAAATTACTTTTTTTATTGCAAAATCATTGAACATATTAATCTATAACAATGAGAAAACAGTACCGACCATAATTAATGATAAAGGGTAAGGTCTCAGTGAGATTAAAAATTCTTATCATTTCAAATTTGTTTTTTGTTTTTTTTTTTTTGGGGGGGGGCTATATTTGATATGTTGATTGCATAGTTTTCTCATTCTTTCTTCGTTTTCTTAACTTGTTTCTTTTGTCTCTGCTATCTGAGCTGAACACTCTCTGGTCTTCTTGTCTTGGCTTGGGGTTGTCTTTGGTTGTTCTTATTAATGAACATAAAGACATAGTTTAACTTTGACCATCTTTTATCTTTCCCAAGACCCAACATTTCCTACACATGGAGAAGGACTCACTGGATGCCATCATTTAGCATCTATCTCCTCAATGTACCTAAAGCCAACTCCCTAATTCAAAGCTTTTTTTCACAGATTCTGCTCCGACGTGATATTCTCAACAAATCAAAATGTGACGCCAAAAAGTGAACAAAGGATCAAAAGTTGTCAATCAAAGTACTGGTTATTTTCCATGACTCTTCCTCAGAATTAACAGTTACTTTTAAATTCAATTATTACACTTCATTACAAAATACTACCTATCCATTACTCCAGGCGCTGAGTTGGTGAGGACCGGTATCAAACTTGGAACCTTGCAATTCCTTAGCAAATGCTCTACCAACAAAGCTAAACCAGCCCTGTAGATTCCAGATGTATTTCTTGTTTAAATCATTTAAATCTCACCAAGACCTGGTTTTTTTATTTACAATTTGCCTGTTTCCTTGTTGTCATAGACTGATGTTCCATGTGAGTAGTGATTAAAAAAAAATCTTAGAATCCTTGAATATTTCCTGTGAATTATTTTTCTTTGTTTCTTTTTTTTCAGGATGGTGGGACTCCCCTGTTTGTGGCATGTCAATGCAACCACCTGGACGTTGTGGAGGAGCTGTTGGCCAGAGGGGCTGACATTCATGCCCAGATGGTTGACGGTGCCACTCCCCTCTTCATTGCAGCCCAGAATGGTCACGTTAAAATGCTCAAATACTTATTATCCAAAGGTGCAGATGTAAATATCAAAAGAAAGGTGAAGTAACGATGATATCGAGAACAAATATTTTTTTTTTTTTTTTAAATAAGTGATTAAAATAAGTGGACTTGTAAGGGTTAATGTTTCAGTTTGGGATTTCCAGCAATTAGCCAAGAAGAGGTGGTGCCAGTAGTGTAATGGTTATCATCATTGGAAATGGACATGGCAACACAAGTTCAAATCCTGGATGAGACTGCTAGCATTTAACATAATGCTAATACTCTTGGGAAAGGTATGAATCCAACAATGACTATCACCACCTATCTCTATCGGACATCAGAGCTGATTGATGTAGGTTTTTATTGGCCGGTCTACAATGGTGTCCATTTGTGGGTGTCCATAGGATTGTTACATAATCTATGCGGTTGCATAAGATTATTGTCAATCCCCTGTATTTCTAAAGGGATGGCCCTTTTCATATCACGGGGGGGACTTTCCATGGAATAGTACAGAAAGCCCGCGAAATATGTGAAGTCATGTGGGACCTGGTTGGGTCCTCAGTTTCAGTTGGACGTCAGGCAGAGAAGATGTCCTGCCTTAACTGGAACTCACTGCATACGCGCGCTATGTTAGTCAGATGTTTAGTTTGGGATTTCCAGCAATTAGCCAGGAAGAGGTGGTGCCAGTGGTGTAATGGTTATCATCATTGGAAATGGACATTAAGTTTCTGACCGCCATCCTTGGCCAGTTGTAAAAGAACTTAAAGTAAGTAAGTCCCGAGCTATAGAATCCTTTGGTAAGTGAATAAGTCCTGCGTTATGGAATCCTACGTAGTGTCAAAGGTCCAGTGATATAATCCTATGTTCCGTCGTCCACGAAGGTTCAAAGCAATATGCATAGATATGACTTGAACAGCCGGTATAAATAACACTATCAGCAGCAGAACACTGCCAGTGGTTTGGCCAATAGGTTGGTCACATGGTTATCGCCGAGTCTATAAATAAGAGTAGGCATCTAAGACACACCTTATATCCAGAAAAGTCAACAGACATGGCAACACAAGTTCAAATCTTGGACGAGGCTGCTAGCATTTCACATAATGCTAATACTCTTGGGAAAGGTATGAATCCAACAATGACTATCACCACCTATCTCTATCGGACATCAGAGCTGATTGATGTAGGTTTTTATTGGCCGGTCTACAATGGTGTCCATTTATGGGTGTCCATAGGATAATATGTCCTTGCTTCTCCAGCATGTGTTATGTGTCTTACTTGGATGGTTTGTGTGATAGGAGGTAAATGGCCGTATAGCTGGGGGAGGGGCTGCTTCCAAGCTTTGTTCAGGACAGCATGCATCATCCTTGTGTAGTACTAATCTAGCTTTTTTCCTAAGCGTTTCTTTAGAGTCCAAGTGGTGCAGCCATACAGTAGCACTGACACAGCTACAGCTTGGAAGAATTTTGATTTTATCAGATTTACATATGATCAATAATCTATCTGTAGCAGTCCATAACTTTCTTATGCAGACTAGTAAAATAAAAAAAACGCAGTCCGGGCGATGTAAAAATAAATTTTTAAAAGATATTGCTTGGGGAGGTGGAAGTTAAAAATTAGATGTCGGAGAGTTTGAACCATAAATCATGAAATCATCAAATTTATTAAAGGAGTAAAAAAAAAAAAAAAAAAAAAAAAAAAATTGAAATCGAAACTAAGTTCTATTAATTTTGAATATCTATTAAAATAAAAACAAACTATATATAAATATATGATACTGGGGATGTATCTATTAAAACTTGTTTTAAAAAACAATGAAGACTGTCTAATGTTGCATGCTCAAATTTTGAGTATTTATTCTATGTTATGACGATTTTGGGTAATGTGACGTAAGCAGTGACAGTTTTTGTTACAGACAAAAACCGGAAGCGAATCTCCATTATTAGTAGATATTAGCATCACTTTCTGTAAATGAGATATTTCTACCTAGGTATGTGAAATAGTCTACTAATTTCAGTGTGCCAGATTAGCTCAGTTGGTAGAGCATCAACCTAAGAATAAAAAGGTTTCCTGTTTGATGCCAACTCAGCACATGAGTAGCACAGCTTGGATTTTGAGATGAATAGATAGTTAACTCTGAAATCATACAGGTAAAATTCTCAAGAAAATTTGATACGGCCGTGGGGGGTAAATTTGGTAGGCAAAGAGTTAAATAATTAATGTTAAAAAAATGTGTTTTTGTAAAGTTTTTAAATGCCATCCTTGGCCAGTTGAAAAGGGCTTAAAGTAAGTCCTGTGTTATGGAATCCTTCGGTAAGCGTATAAGTCCTATCCTGCGTATTGGTAAAGGTCCAGTGATTTAATCCTATGTCCGTCGTTCACGAAGGTCAAAAGTAATTATGTACAGTAGGGTTGGTTTAAGTATTGAATCAACTTCAGAGTACTGCCAGTGATTGGCCAAGAGATGGGTCACATGATTATGGCCTAGTCTATAAGTAGGAGCGGGCGTCTAGCACACACCTTATATATCAAAATAGTAGGAAGTGCGTGGTGTAATGGTTAAAGTCATGGGAAATGGACACGTCGCCCAGAGTTCAAATCCTGGACGTGGCAATTGCATTTCACTTAGCGCTAATACCCTTGGGAAAGGTATGAATCCTACTCTCCTTCCAGCTATGGGTAAATAGTAGAGCAGACCGGGCTCTTTAACCTTGGTTAGGCAACCGGTCTAGGAGAAGGAAAACTTTGAATTCAAACCTGTTAAACTCCGCTTAAGAAATTGACCTTGTGTCGCATCCTGCTCATGCAGAGGGGTTGGTAAATATATATATATCAAAATAGTCAACAGTTTTAATGCCTCATTAGTAATGATGGAAAGTTTAGTGGCTTTAGGTCTATCCATCTTTGAGTTACAACAAACAAATAGACAAAAAAAGACATTTGGTAAATCATAGTAGTATTGGTTTTTTTTTGCATAATTTTTTATTTCTTTTTTTCCTTGTTCGTTATTACAGGACCAAGCCAGCCCCCTGTGGATTGCTGCCCAGATGGGCCACGCCCTTATCGCCAGAGAGCTGCTTGACGCTGGAGCTGAAATTGATGCAACACGAGAGGTCAGTTTTGATTTCTTTACACACTGTGCTTTCATCTTATGTTTCTTTAATTATTGCCTCACCAAAATGCAAGAAGGAATAAATCTTTTTTTCTATCACCGACAAGCTCGTAAAAGCTGACATAAATCTTTTTTTTTTAAAAAAACAAATTAAATCTTGTCCTTGTTATTAGTCAAAAGAAAATGTTTACCATAATTTATGGAAATATTTGTGCAAAAGAAAAGAATATTGCTAACATGTTGGTAATCTGAAGATTAGCTACATAAATTAGAGTAACCTCCCCTTGATTATTTAATTTTGAGGAAGCTGTATGTTTTGGTTATTGCATAGTGCCAAACTCTAGTTGTAGTATAAGTTGTTAGTAGTAATAGTTGTCGTTAGTTCAGAAACAACATACGCCAGTTGTATAGTCACAAAGGGGGTTGTTTATTCCATTCTAGGCTCGTGAGTTCTTTTTCAGAGAGAAGGGGAGAGAGGGGGTAAGGTCAAATTATTCTATCGTAAATCATGTTCAGTACTACTATGCAAAACCAATACGGGGGAATCTGAGAAGCCCCGTCTGCCTCCCACGAAAGCCCAGCTGAAAAAGACCGATTTTCCTCTTCTTCCGTTTGTCGTCCCGGGGGTGGAAGGGTCACTTCCACTTCTCCACAGAAACTACTTCCGGTTTTATTTTTTTAACTTTAGTTCCAGGGTCATTGGTTGGTCAATTGAGTTCCAAACTTTAATCTCTCTTTGTTCTTATTTCTTTTTCCTCTCTTTTCTCCAGAAATCCGAATTCCGTTTTATTTTCAATCCCCAAATTCCCCGTAGACCATAATAATTACGCTACATGGCTATCTACGAGGTTACTCTGAAAGTAAAGCCTCTTATTTATTTCCATAGAAGCTACAACAGATACAAGAAGCACAACAGCACCATTGAATAGAGCAAGTTTTCAGCTATAAAACACTATTTTTCCACATAGCCAGCACCATTGACCTGTGATGCAATGATTACCATAGGAAATGGACACAGCGATACAAGTTCAAATCCTGGACGAGGTTGTTTGCATTTAACATATTGCTAATACCCTTGGGAAAAGTATGAAACCTACTCTTCTCCCTCCAGTTATGGGTAAATAGTTGGGTATTATATAGAGCACAAAACCCTGTTGGATCTTTCAGCCGGATCTTTCCACTTAAAAAGTAACACTCGCTCGTCAGTTGACTCGAACAATTAAGTCCAACCGTTTCTCACCACTGTAAAAGACGTTCTCTTCGACAGAACTCGCCTCAGCATTTAATCTTCTCTGCGGCCGAACCATTTCAGCCAACAGGGGCGACAGTAATCCTACCACTCGCGAACAGGAGGTTGTGCCATGACTGCTCGTCTTCGCAGTCAACTGGATTAGAGTTCAAGTCGGACTAGACGCTACCTACATATGCTGCACACCACTCATTGTCTTCTCGAATGATGACTCATCGAAGACAGCCGGCTTCTCATCATGCCGGTCATTGCCGCTACAGGTAGACGGTACGGTATGCCAACTGGTCTAGGAAATGGAAAACTCTGAATTCAAACCTGTTAAACTCCTCTTAAAAATTGGCCTTGTGTCACATTCTGTTCATGGCTGAAGGATTGAATAAATACATTTAGTGTATGAAACTTCTATACAAATCTACCAACTACTATGTGATAAGAGATTCTTTATTGCTTGTCCTATATTTTCTCTTCACAAAATATTTAATTAGGATTCAAAATTGGATATCTGGAAAATTACTTTGTATTCATGGATGTGAGCAATAAAGATGATTTTTATTTACTGCACACATTAATGTGCTTATATATACACACACTTAATTTAGGGTAGCGTAGACATAAAATCAATGGTGCTTAGTAACTTACAGTTACCAAGAGCTGTTGACTTTGTTTACAATGCCCTAACTTAGGAATCAGGGGTGATGTGTTCCAGTTTTTTTGTTTTTTTTAATTATATTAATGTGGTGGCTGGAAGCATCAATTCTTCTCCTTCCAGCCTCCACATAAATATAATTTTTTTTTTAACTGGAACACATCACCCCTGATGATGGCATTTCAAAGTGCCGAAAGTACTCGGAACCTGAACTTTGGTGGACTAATCCACGAATTCCACCCAAATATTAAAAAGTTGGCCAGAAAACTAGAAAAGATCAAAAATAAAATTGTTAAACAGGAGATGTGCCTTTTGTTTAATTCAATATATATATATATATATATATATATATATATATATATATATACACACACTAAAAGTCCATTAATTTCTTATGAAATGTTTATAACTTTGAAAAATGTCATTAACATTCCAAACTTTGTTCAGACAATTAAACTCCTTTGTATTTTTGATGTTCTTACCACAATGTTTTCTGGCCAGTTAACTCTACAGCCTTCTTCAGGTATATAATTTGTCAGGAAAGAGAATTGTCTCCCTTTTTTTCTTTTTTTTACATTCTCATAACATCAACAACTCTTCCCCACCCCCCAACAAAATATCTTTAATTATCCTAAGGAAGTTTGGACTGTGTTTGTTGTGATGTAACAGTTATTGTAATTGAAAGTGGACTCAGCTACCCGAGTTCAATTCCTGAACAAGGATATTTGCCTTCCACATAGCGCTAATACCATTCTCCCTCCAGCTAGAGTGTTCCATCATAGTCTAATGGTTAGCAAGCTAGTCTCACAGATCTGTTACTACTGAAAATGAGTGATCCTTGCTGGATACACCTTGTGTCACATCTACCTGTGGCAAATGGTTTGGGTAAATACTTTTTCCAGTTATGAATAAGATAGTAGGACAGACTTGGCCCTTTAACCTCTGCATGACAACTTGTCTAGGAGAAGGAAAACTCTGAATCAATACCAGTTGTAGATCAAATCCATCTCATATTGAAGATTTTAATAGCTGTTGAAATGGGGGTTTTGCCAAATTTTAACAAAAACTTAGTTCAAATTGTAATCATTTTTTCTTTTAATTCAAAAAATTTTTTAAATTTAAATGACCATCTATAACCCGTCGGTTGCTACTGAGCTAAAGGGCTCACAGAATTTCCGAAATTGGCCGTCAAGATCGGATCTTCTGCATCAACCAAGGATTGCAGGGTCTCTATATTTGCTGAAAGTCTAGCCGAATGCCCACGCTGTGTTTAGATCTCAAACGACTAGAAATCTGCTATAGAAACTAATTTCCAAGGTTAATGGCGGCCTAGTGGTCATTTCATGGCCACCATCTGTTTTGATTCTCCCAGGCCGACGCCCATCGGGCGAATTACATTTCCGTTTTTTTTTTCTTTCTTTTTCTAATTTCAAAACCTGAATCAGGTCACACATCCATTTTTGTCTGTAACATTTTAACAGGAATAACTATTAAATGCTTATAGAATAGTCTCTCAATTTGCACATGTTTAACGGGTGTAATTTAATTGTTTTAAAAATGATATAATAAAATAAAATTGCAATTAAATATCAACTTTTTCAGACCATCTTAAACGATGTGAAATTGATTTATCTTTTGCCACAGAAAGCAAATAGTTTATCATTAAATGTTTTTTATTCTTTTTCTTTATACAATTCAAGAAGTTGGTAACCACTGAATATTAAACCCAGATTGTCTATAAACTACAACCTAAATAATTTCTTTCTTATATTTACTAGACATTTTAATATGAATGTTTTAGATTTAGCCCAAGACATGTTACATGGGAAAATGCCAAACAAACAACAGTTACGGAATATGTCTTTAATCACTTAATCTTCCTTCATTTTTCTTGATTAATTTTTAATTTTTTTTATTTTTCTTTTTATATTCTAGGATGGTGCAACTCCTTTATTTAAGGCATGCCATAAAGGTCATCTTGACGTCATTGATGAATTATTAAAACAAAAACCCAACCTAGGACTTCTACCAGTGAGTTTTTTTATTGTTTTTTTTTTTGTTTTTTTTTTTTAAATGTTATAAAAATAATCATCATCATCATCATCATCGCAAATAGAATTTTGCTTATCATAGGTCGAGATTTTCAAAAGTGAATGCCTACTTATAAGTCTCAAGTGTTCATTTCAACAGGTGTTCATTACAACAGGTGTAAATTCATTAAGTTCACCTGAAGTCATTTATGAATTGAAGTAAATAATCCATTAAACTTAATAAGGACATTTTGAATTTTGTATAGAATGATTTTTATTGGATAAGCAATACTTATCTTTTTTCTTAGAAATACAGAGAAGAAATAATGAATGGGCATTCAAAAAGGTTTGAACTTGCATCCCATATTCATTTCTTTATCAGCACTTTGTAAACCTAATATTACCTTCATTCTTTTTTTCACATCATCTACACTACATCTTTTTTTTATTTTTCCAGAATGGTGAAACAGTGCTCCATTCCGCTGCGTTATTTGGTCACTTAAAGGTTGTGAAGCGACTTGTTAGCCACGGAGTGGATATAGCTGTTAAAAATAAGGTAAGAACAATTTCAACAAGAGAATTTTTTTTTTTTTTTTTTTTAAATTCCACATACAAAATACATCCCCGTGGTTAATTCAGAAATTCAAAATAATTACCCGATCTGCATTAAAAAAATCTTTCCAAAGGTCAAAGATTTATTAAGTGATATATTTTTATGCTGAATTCAAAAATACCATTTATTATGTTTAGTCAGGTCTAGTTTTTAAGATACTTCACAACATAATAACAATTATTCAAAAGTCTGTGAACTCTACTTGTCATAGCTATAATACTGTTCTATGCATTTCAAGTAAAGCTTGTTATGATTTTTGGATTCACCATAATAATAAAAAAACTCCTTAAAATTCACAGAGTATTTAATGTCTAAGCCATCCTTGTAGAAGAACAGTAGTAGTTCTATTTAACTCCTAGCTGGGCATATGAGGGTGTTCATACCTTTCCCAAAAGTATTAATCCAAAATTGAACATAATAGCAGGACTAGAGTTTGAACTCGCTTACTATGATGTCGCAGTCCAGTACATTAACCACTACCGCATACAACTCCCTTTTCTGCCTTTTTTCTACCTGAATCCAAAAAATCATACTCATTTTTTCTAATCAGATCAATTTTTTAAGATACAAGCTTTACTTGAAATGTATAGAACAGTATTATAGCCGTGACAAGTAGAGTCCACAGGTTTTTGAATTATTGTTATGTCCAACTTGTTGTGAAGTATCTTAAAACTAGGTATGCCACTAAACTGTATTAAGTGGTTAAGCTCACATTCTGCAGCTCTGGGGAATTTTGGAGTCACCACTTTGTTGCCATTACTCCCAGGTCCACTTTAAGGTTTTGTCTATAAGTCAAATAGGTATCTTTGAAAATTATTAATATTGGATAGGAATTCTTGAAACCATGTATATATGTGTAAATTATTTGTATTAAATAGAAATACTTGATATCCTATAAATCTGTTGAAAAAAAAATTCTCTTAAGAACAGCAGACCGCCTTGTCCAGGATTTGAACATGGCTCGCTGAGTCCATTTTCTTACAATAATAATCGTTATACCATACATACCTCTGTTTGGAATCTATTTTTAACTGATAACAAAAGTTGTAAAGTAAACAGCTTTGATCCGAGCGTTTACCTCTTGCCCAGTGTAATCTGTTTATTACATTTCATTCATCGTATTTCAAAGTGCTTGGTTGATATTTACTTAATCTTAACCTATTCTAGCAAATAAGTGTGGGCCACCCAGTGAGGATTGAACTCAATTCAGTAGTAATGATCTTCAAGATCCATTGGCTAGATAAACAAGTCAAAGTACCTGTTGAACATTTACCCTTATATTTTGGAAACGACATATGTCACACCTATTATACATTGGTATTTCGGATCCACATGATTGGTGATGTAATTGACTTAGTTATTTATATTCATATTTGCTATATATATATATATATAAATATAAAAATAAACAGGTGTGGTTGTTATTTCATTAAACCCACACCTATTACTATGAGATAATCACTTTCCAGCACTGGTAGACTCATTATATTGCAAAGTGTATATTGAACATTCATTTTTAAAAACTCAGTAACAGATATTACAAAAAATGCTTTGCCCTTCAAGTCTGCAAGAAAACTATTTATTGTGGAGGTGCGTGGTGTAATGGTTACCATCCTAAGAAATGGACACGGCGATGCGTGTTCAAATCCTGGACGAGGCTCTTTGCATTTCACATAGCACTAATACCCTTGGGGAAAGGTACAAATTCAACTATTCTCTCTCCAGCTATGGGTAAATAGTAAAGCAGACTGGATTTTTTAAAACTTGGTATGGCAACTGGTCTAGGAGAAGGAAAACTCTGAATTCAAATCAAAAGAGCTCTCTTCTTGTTAGTCAAAACTACTTTGAGATTTCCTCCTCCTCCTCCTAATACCATTCCTCCTCTTTATTTAAATTAATTTCTATATTTTCTGATGTAGAAGAAGAACCGCCATTTTAGCAGGCATATTCTAGAAGAAAAATCCTGCTTCTCTGATTTCCATAGATTTCTGATTGTTGCATAATGATTAGGCATAGCCTATCATTTGTGTAATGAGAATTCAAATTTAAGAGTACCTCTATGGAAAAGTTCATAGTTTTGGCAAGTCTTAACCACAAGTTGACCTTGAACAGATTTCTCATTGATCCGATGACCAGGTGACTCCTTAGTTTTGTCACTCAAGAAATTAACTGGCAGGACTTAGAATACGCTGACTGTATCCCCTACAGAGAAGTAATACACCCCACCTCCACCTGTTGTTTTTATATATCACAATAAAGATGAGGACAACAGTCCAAAAAATCAAAATACATAAGAGGGTGAGTCAAAAAGTAATGCCATTTTCTTTAAGACTGGTATAATTACCAACACAGGAACATGTATCATACATAAAAATGAAGCTGGTCCTGTGTGGATCACATCCCTACTTCTCCACATAGTCACCATTTCTCTCAATAGCAATGTTCCACCTTCGAATTAGAGTATGTATCCTTGCTCCATAAAATTCTGTTGACTTTTCTTTGAGCTACTTCTTCACTACAGATTTCACTTACTCGTCACTGGAATAATGTTTGCCTCTCAGAACCTCTTTCATGAGGCCGAAGAGATGATAGTATGAAATTGCTAAATCTGGTGAGTATGGAGGATGCAGTAAAGTTGTCCACCTGAATGAGGCAATTTTCTCCCTTGTCCTAATGCTTGTGTGTGGTCAAGAATTCATGCAGAAGGAGGACATTGTCAATTGGCAAGTTGGGTCTTACTCGTAGAATTCTTGCTCTGGGCCTCGTTTGGGTCTCAATGTAGGCCTTAGTTTTATTAAAAAAACATTTTAAATTCACATGAAATAAAGAAGTGTCATTACTTTTTGACTCACCCTTGCTTGGAGAATGTAGGCCTTAGTTTTATAAAAAAAAAATCTTCACATGAAATAAAGAAAATGGCATTACTTTTTGACTCACCCATGTATCAATCCTCATCTCAAATAAATTCAAATAACTTCTATATTCATTCATTCATTGTTTTTCTTTTTCTTTTTCCCTCGTTTACAGGAAGGCCAGACTGCTGCTGAGTTATCATCAGAGGCTGGCTATGACTACATTGCCAAATTTTTAGAAACCACACAGGACAGTGCCAACGCCAATGCCAATGCACAGGCTGAAGCAATTGCAGAAAAAGAAGTAGCTGATGAATGCACCACTAAATTACAAGAGTTGGAAAATAATGAGACAAATGCGTAAATGTGACAACAAGCCCAAATGTCTGGAAAATGGTGTTCTCATCTCCGTGACAATGGAATTGGATTTGTCACAATCTTGTCAAATGTTTTACACAAGTGCATCTACCCAACAACAGCAACTAAATATTTTTTCCATGTCATGTTAAAAAGAAAAAGAAAAAAAATCTGCTTCAAAAATAGAAAACAAAAATGTAGCTTTAATCGAGGGTATATTTTATCGCATTTACTTTTTAATTTAAAAAAAAAAAATTTTTTTTTTATTTTAAGGAAGATCTCCATTGTTAAATGTAACAATGATAATTTTATAAATTCTACAGTCATTAATTTCATAACTGCTTTAATACTGCTTATTTTTAACTACTGGAAAAAAAATTTTAATAAATAAAAAATAAATAAATACTGATTTCTTTGGACTAGCAAATAGAATCTTTGTTTTTTAAAATCATTTTTTTTTTTTTTTTTTTTTTTTTTGCTTCCAACTGAAGTTCCCCACCACCTCCAGCAGATCTGAGTTAACTTTTAATAAATAAAGATTTGAGAAGAGAAATTCCAAAGAAACCATTGTTTAAGTAAAATTTCACATTTCTAAAAGTTAACAAAATTTTTAACATAGTTTCAAAAAAGAGGACGAAAATCTTTTAAAAGCTTAGAAGGCGTTCAAATTTTTACAACTAGCATTTAGCGGAGTCCATTCGGTTTTTTTTTTGGGGGGGGGGTTGAAGCTCGCGAATTGCCAAAATATTTCTATGAAAAATTTCAGATTAGTTGCTTAAGCCTTTAAAAAAAAAAAAAAAAAAAAATACTGCACGGGTGCTGTTCCTAGGCAGTTTGAACCACCAAAAAATGAAAAAAAAAAAAAAAAAAGATGTCTGAATTCATTTTACATATCTTATTAAGCAAACTAAAGATTTAAAAAAAAGAAGAAAAAAAATGACTATTTCTAGGGTGTTGCTGCATTGTATAATAACAAATTGAACATTCAATTCACTTGTGTCAATTCTTTCAAGATACAAAACTTTAAATACACAAACCAATCTATCACCTACCAGCTGTGCATAGTCCACACACACACACACACACACAACATACATATACAGACATTCACAGACAAACATACGCTTCTATTGCCCATCTCTTCTCTCCCCCCCCCTCTTGTGACTGTGACAAGTTTAGTTAATAATTACAACTTGTGTCAAGTGATGGTATATACCCCTTACCCCACCTCTGTCAAAATACACCAAAAATATGTTTGGAAAAAGAAAAAAGAAAAAAGGGTTATTTTTGCAATTCACCTCCCCACCAAGTCAGACCCCTTTTTCCCACTCCCCCACCAAGTCAGACCCCTTTTTCCCCCCTCCCCATCCAGACCCTTCAACATGTTTTATCATTTGAAAATTTTGTTGGTACATACTTTTTTGCTAGGTTTGGGGCAGACACAAATGATGATACAAATGTCCAGGTCTGAGTGTGCATATATATATATATTATATATATATATATATATATATATATATATATGTGCCCTACCTTCCCAGCTACAACCCTCCTGTTTGTTCAAAATACATTTTTTTCTTTCCAGAACCACCTGTATCTAATTTTTATAATGCCTATGATAAAAAATAAACATGAAAATTTACTTCCTTCTTTTTATTATTACTAATACTACTACTACTACTACGATGACGACAGCAAAAACAAAATAAACTAACAAATATAATTATTTTGTGACAACTAGAATGCTGATTTGTATTATTGTGATTTTTCATACTGTTGTCCTCATCTTTATAGTGGTATATAAAAAACAAAAAAACACCAGCATTTCGACCATTGTACCCAGCAGCCTTCTTCAGGTGTTCTTTGTCTATCCAAACATAATTCTTGCTTATATGATCTATCCGGATATTGTTGGATTTGGGTTTTGTCTTTAGTCAGTGATACTCTCTCCATGTTGTGTTTTTTTTTTTTATATACCACAATAAAGATGAGGACAACAGTCCAAAAAATCAAATACATATCAAGCCTCATCTCAGAAATTCAAATAAAGAATGCTCATTATTTTTAAATGTACAATGTAAATGAAATATTTTGTCATTGTGAGATGACAGGTCATCCATTTTGTTAGGTCATATCCACTGTATGCTCATCATAATGCAAGGGTCGTGGGGAGGTGGAGGGGACCTTTTTCATGTATAAAGGACAAATTGAAATTTAATGTCAACTAGCTTAATAGCCACCGTATCAAGCAGCAATTAAGCTAGCTTCTGCGGAAGGCTCTTAATAGGGCCTTTGACCCAACAATGATATTTCAGACATATATGAGTACATATTAAATTTTATTAAACTTCTTCCTCAAATTTATTTCCAAATTATTAAAATTGTTATTGTACAAAAAAAAAAATTGTTGCAAAAAGAGCAGTGAAAACAATTGCAGTAATTAAAATTTAGGAATCCAAAATTTCAGGATTGTAGATCTAGATTTGTCTCAAAATGTTTTAATTTGCTCACGGAGTCAACCTGATTCCAAAATGTTATGATATGTTGGGCTATGGCTTCTAGGAGTAAAGTTTTAAAATGTGACACAAACTCATATTCAAATTAATAAGATCAAACTTGATAGATTTTTAGTATGTTGATAAAATCTAAAGTTAAAACTTTTACTGAATATCAGTCGAGATTGAATTAATATCTCCTGCTTAAAAAGAAATGAAACTTTAAGGTTTTTTAATGACTTTTTTGAAAATTGCTTTTTGTAAGAAAGCATTTCTGTTTCTAAAATAATATATTGACAAAGTTATGGAACACTTGAGAAGTTGGAAAGCCAAAGGTCCCCCCCTCCCCCATCTCTGTCGTAAGCTATTTAGATTTTCAGTCATCAATTTCAATTTTTATAAAAATGTTTCCTTTCAGTGTTAAATATACTGTCCTATAATAATTGTTACATTTTTATTTGAATTTCATGAAATAACTGTAACAATCATTATGGGACAATTTCTATTTTTTCTTTCCTTTTTCTTTCTTTTCTTGCTATTTTCTTTTTCTTTTTCTTTCTTTTCTTTTTTTCTTTCTTTTCTTGCTATTTTTCTTTTTCTTTTTTTTTTTCTTTTTTCTTTTCTTTCATTTTACTTTTTTAAACCTGAAATTAAATGAAAAATGTTCACCTTTAAGATGAGCTTACAGTGTGACAAAATAAGGTTTGTTTTTTTTGATTGATGACATATCAACCTTCATGGGTTATTTAATGCCAAACCCATGCTTGTAGAAGAACAGTAGTGATACTATTTAACCCATTACTGGATGACAAAATAAATACAATAATAATATATAATTACCAATAGATTTATCTAATATTTTATATTTATTATTAACGTCTTTGTTCTACCGTTCACAAAACAATATTATCCTTATTTATTGTAAACTGGAAAAAAAAAAAAACTTCCTAATGAAAACCAGTGAATATCTTAAGTTTTAACTGAATCTGATTTTCCTCCACATACCAACATAATTTTAAAATATAAAACAGTATTTTATTATATATTAGAATTGTGATTTATTTGATGTATAAAATGATGAACTTATAGAACAGCCTGTCATGAAATATTACCTCTGTTCTGTAATAGTTTTTACATTGTTTACTGTATGAAATTCAGAAGCAAGTCTAACATCTATTTATGGGACAGCAGTATTAGTTATTTTTTCGTTAAGTCAGCTAGAATTACCTCCCTTGGTTTTATAGACATTTCTCTTCCGAAATTGTGCCAAAGCGAACAAGTTACTACATATCTCTCTCTCTCTCTCTCTCACTCTCTACATCACTCTCTCACTCTCTCTCTACATCACTCTCTCTCAAAAAGGTTTTGTTTTATATATATATTTTGATTGCTTTTCTTTGTCATATAAAATCATTCATTTTATGCTGTTTTTTGTATTTTTAGAAAATATTTTTTCAGTTTAATTTATACAAATGAATGCTATGTAATCTTTTTAGACTCGGATTTGGGTTACTGACTATTTGTGAATCCAATGTTAAAGATCTTTTTTTTTTTTTTTTTTTTTTTTTTTTTTTTCGTTTTTTTTTTTTTTTTTTCTTTCTCTTTTTCCAGTCTCTCCCTTTTTAAAATTTGTTTCTTTTTTGTTTTTTTTTACCTGGATCAGAAACGTGCAAAAAGAAAAAGAAAATTGTGCAAGAAATGAACATCATGTTTTATTAATAAAAAGAAACAAAAAAAAAAAAAGAAAGACAATTCCTAAATGGAGAGAAACTGATTGTCATCCATATTTTATATAATACACAAGATGAATTTTTACATAGGATTATCAAACTATTTTTCATACTTCATCAAACTTGTTTTTATTTAGTTTTTTCTTGTTTTTTATTTTTTCTTTCTTCAAGTCATTTTTTTTATCCAGCTAAACATTTGATATAAACCTGATAGATTTGTATTTTTCCTCTTTTTAAGAATTATATTTAGTGAACAATGTTTTTGTTTTTTCTCTTTATAATAAACAATAATGTAGCATTTTGTAAAAGCCAAGATTTACATTGGACAAAACTTTTTTTTTTCAACAATAAATACATAATTTTGATTTTTTTTTTTTTTTTCTTTTTCTTTTTTTCTCTTTCTTTCTTTCCTATTTTACAATATTATGCATCATTTCATTTATTTATTTATTTTTTTTGCATTTTTCTTCTCAGATTATTAATTACCATATTTAATGACATAAGACTCTTCTCCCCAGCTATGGGTAAATCATAGGGCAAGTTAGATTAGGTTATTTTGTTTTAATGACATATCAACCCCTGTGGGTTATTTAATGCCAAATCTTGTTTTGTCATATATATGATTTGTAAGTGAATTGTTTTTGGTAAATATTTTGTTTTTAAACAAATTTTTTGAGTGTGAGACAATGGTAGGGCTCTTTAGGCTTGTACAATAACCAGTCTAGGAGAAGACATTATTTATAGGAAAAACAGGCAATTCCATTCTCATTATTTAGGTACTCTAAGGTAATATGTTTGGTCAACACAACTATGAAAGAAAAGTAGCAGGTGTTCACAACTTGTATCCCTCTTCCATTTTCTATAGGTTTTTTATTATTATTATTATTATTATGAGGGTTTCACACCTGGTGGTTCACTGGAGGCTGAGTGACAGCAAGTCTCCTCGGGTCTCCAGGACTCTTCTGAGTATTGTAGCCGATCACAACAGTGCTGTTGTTTGGATGATCTTATTCTTCCTCTAATTTTCAATTCACCCAAATTCTTTTCCAGAGCTTCAGGGACCATTCCAAGGGCACCAATTACAATTGGCACAATCTTCCCCTTCTTCCACAGTTTTTTTATTATTATTATTATTATTACTTTCTATTCAAATTTTCTAACAAGTGAAGAATTGGTGTTTGTGAGAAATAAAAAGATCAGGAACATCTGAAAGTCAACCTTTGAAAAACTTCTAATTTGAATTTTTTTTTCTTCTTCTAAAAATAAAGATTCAAGTTAGAAATCAATATTCATCCATTTGATGTATAGATAGATGTTTCCTATATGTATTTAACCCAACCCTCCACACAAGCAGGATGTGACACAAGGTAAATCTTCAAACAGTTTAACAGATTGAAATTCAGTTTTCCTTCTCCATATTAAGGTTAAAGAACCCAATCTACCTTACTATTTGATTCAATACAACTGCATGTTTTAACACAAAAATATCATAAAATGTGTTTTTAAATGTGCTTGCGCAGTATTTGAAATGAACTTAATTGTTATCAAGAACACATTTTATTATATTTACGGTGAAATGAAAATGGCCGACCAAAACATACAGCTTCCTCAAAGTGAAAGGGAGGTTATTTTCATTTATGTAACTAATGTTCAGATTACCAATTGCTTTACTGTATGCTTTATTCAAGTTAACTTAACTATGATCCACTTAACGTGGAGATTCTTTTAATACCATGTTTCTTTGAAAATAAAACATTGTGTGATATTTTTTTTTAGGATGATTTTAATATAAACCCCCCTCCCCTTAAATTAAGCCCTGGTTGAGAGTGGCAGACAAACGAAAGAATTAAGCACGAGCAGGCTACATGGATAAGAACTACTCATTCAATGAGACCTCTGGTACCAACATGAGAGAGTAGGGACGAAAATTCTGCTGGAAATTTGGTCGTGCGAAAACTCCACAGGAATTTTGGAATCCAGTGACTTGCAGAATAATAACATTCCAGAGGAGGATGATGATGATGATGATGATTATTTTTGAATGAATTGTCGTTAATGAGTTTTTTTAATAAAAGAAAATGTTAATGGGTAATAAATGTAGATTGTTTTTTGTTGGGTTTTTTTGGGGGTTTTTTTTTTAATTTAAAATTTCGTAATTTTCTACTTTGTAATGTCTTTTTGATATAGGAAGAATGAGAATAAGACATCCCCCCAAAATAATCCCTAGTGTTATATTTCAGATGCGAAAATTAATATAAACCCTGTCTTATTTTCGGGGAAACAAGGTAATTATAGTGGTTGATCTAGGGGAAGACAACTATGTTTGTATTTAACTCCAGCTACCAATGGGCTTCAAGAAAACGAACAAGGTTATTGCTTTACTTTTAGCTTTTAACTTTCAAATCTAATTTAACTCGTCTAGTTAAGGTGAAGATTCTTTTAACATTTATATTGATTGATCCAAGGGGAGACAACTATGTTTGTACTTAGCTATTGCTACCAATGGGCTTCAAGACATTTGACTAAGATATGTCAATTGCCAACAGCCATTTTAACTTATAATTTTTCCCTATTTTGGTTTATCAGTAGCCAATAGGTTGGTTGGATTTTACGGCATGTCAACCCTTGTTGGTTATTTTATGCTGACAACGTTTTGTTTTATTCATACTTGTTTGGGTTTTTTTTTTTTTCAAACTCATTTTTTAAAAATCTATTTGACCCATAGATGGGACCCTAATAGGTAACCCAAGGTTTCCATTATTGATTTTTATTGAAATCCCTTTAGCCAGTCGTGTTTCTGAATATTTGTGTGTAAAGTTTCATGATTGGCTCACTGGTGTAGGCACCAACTAGTTATACACTGATAGGCAAACAGGAATTGCCATTTATATAGTAGGTATATTATTGGCTTAATATTGACTAATGAGAAAGAGTTTTACCAAAAACAAAAAAGACATACGCTTATTAGATTTAAAGACGCAGTGTATGGATAGCTTGGGGGGGGGGTATTTTGAAAGGAAACATTCCAGAATTTTTTTAAATGTTTATTATTTTTTTTAAGAATAAAAAGTTTTAGAAAATTCCCCTTAGCTCGATTGTTTATGAGTTCAGGTTAAATGCAAAATAAGGGTAAGCCCCAACCCTTTTTACATGTCTTTTTATCATGTAATATATCCTTTTTTTTTTATCATATGATATATATCTTTTTATCATATATGTGCTAGAAGGCAGTGGCTGAGGGTCTTAGTGTCCTGGGTACGACATTAAACTAACTGATGGTGAAGTTCCAGTTCTTGAGCTCTAGGGAATGTGGAGTATCCCATCACCATTACTCCCAGGTCCACTCTGACCCGGAGTGGTAGTACCTGTTAGGGTCCCATCTAGGAGTTAAATAGAAGGAAAAATTGAGTTTTGAAGAAAAAATTTTGAATACCCATCAAACCTTAATAGAACCAAACGTCTTTGGCATAAAATAACCCAACAAGGGTTTACATGCCATAAAAACCAACAAACCAAGCCAAGATAAGAGTAACTGAGAGGAGTTTTGGTAAATGGACCTTGCCTGTTTGCTAAAACTATTCTATCTGAAGAATAAGGTTCAGCTTCGGTTTATACTAACTGCATTTTAACCTAGACTATATTTTTTTTAGTATAAATGTTTCTGAACAACGTTTCAGACGGTGTGCCCTCCGACCTTCTTCAGGTATTTCTTGTCGGACTCGGGAACCTTCTTGTCGTAATCGGGAGCCATCACGGAACTTTGAACCTAACCCTTTATTCAGTCCACGGGGGTATCCTGTTCTCATTCCGCTAACCATAGCTGGGGTACAGGCATTAAGCTGTGTTAATTATTATTCTATGTTACTGCTGCCTGTGACCAGGATTGAACCTGCAGTCTAGAGATAACTGTCACTTAGAACTGTCTTAACCTAACTCCTTTATCCACGACACTATGTGTCCAATTGTACAGATAACAATGAAGATGAGGACAATAGTCCAAATAATACTAATTATCAAGCCTCATCTCAAAAATTCAGAGAAATAGTGTAGATAGCAATAAAGATGAGAACAATAGTCCAAATAATCCAAATAATACTAATTATCAAGCCTCATCTCAAAAATTCAGAGAAATAGTGTATATAACAATAAAGATGAGGAGAATAGTCCAAATAATACAAATAATACAAATTATCAAGCCTCATCTCAAAAGTTCAGAGAAATATTTCTGAGTCGGCCATTACAGGTTTTGTTTCAATTTTTCAAAATCTTTTTATTTCATTTTGTGTATTTTCATTTTACAAAAATTAATTTGCATTTTATATCTTTAATTTTTTTTTTTTCCACCCCCAAGCAATTTTTTCTGTCTCCTCAAATCTTTCTGGTGTTTTTCTGCTTTTAAAAAAGTTTTCCAATGTTTTTAGAGTCACAAGTTGTTTTTTGTTGGGTTTTGGTTTTTTTCATCAAAAATATTTTTTTTAGTTTACATTTCAATTCTGTATGTGTTTTTTTTTTTTTTTTTTTTTCAATTTTGAAAATTTAAAACCCGCACAAATATATTTTATTTACAAAAGCAAAATGTAGTTAAAAATATAAATTCTGACTAATGCCTTCATTTTGGGGGATTGAGCACTGTAAAGACTTTATCATTTAAAAGGTACATTTGGCGTTAAATTTTAACTATAATATATGTAATTGTGTGTGTGTGTGTGTGAGTGTGTATGTATATATATATATATTGTAGCAATGTTTGAAGATTTAGGATTTTTGACCAAGTGGCAAATAAGATTATCAGATTTATTTTAATATACATACATATATATATATATATATATATATATATATATATATATAAAGGCCAGTTTAGCTCAATCCTAGAGCACCCATCTAGGAATCACAAGACTCCTGGTTTAATACCAGTCCCCGCCAACTCAGCACATGAGTAGCACAAATTGGATAATCTGATTTGTGTGATAAAGTGCTGAGTTGACTCTAGGTGTGGGGCTCCACCTCAGCAAAAACAATCTCCCTGGTCTAGTACTAGCAAAAGGGGATAGACAACCTCGCTGTCCAATTGATACCAACAATAGACCACTCCAACAACTTTACTTTAATTGTATGTATATAAATATATGTATATGTGCGTTATATATATATATATATATATATAATATAGTAAAAATTAAAAAAACACAAGTTTTATTAATGAATGATGTTTAATAAGCCAATGCTGCAGTATTTCAGTCTATTTAGATAAACCTTCATCAGGGCTTTCATTGGTTTAAGGAAAAAATAAATTAATAATGAAAATAAAAATCTGCAAGCCTCTGCTTTTGGTGTGTGGCTGCTTTTGTTAATCTTCAAATGTGATGTGTCGGATTATTAAACATCATTCGTTAATGAAATTTGTGTTCTTTCAATTTTTATAATATTATATATTATCAGATTTACTTCCACTTTTCCTTCATATATATATATATATATATATATATAATCCAAAAGTCCAGAGAAGAAATCTTCCTTACGACACAATAGTTTTATTTAAAAAACTGTCACAGTTTGAGAGCTCAATATGTGCTCTTAATTTTAGAGTCACAGAGCAAATATATAAGTAAAGAAATAACAAAAGACTTAGAGATTTAGCATTATAGTCTATTTCAGGGAGCTTAGACAAAGTGACTAACTCTCCCAACTCATAAGATGATTCGCATCTGATGAGTCTGGAGAGTTAGACACTTTGTCTAAGCTCCCTGAAATAGACTATAATGCTAAATCTCTAAGTCTTTTGTTATTTCTTTACTTATATATTTGCTCTGTGACTCTAAAATTAAGAGCACATATTGAGCTCTCAAACTGCGACAGGTTTTTAAATAAAACTATTGTGTCGTAAGGAAGATTTCTTCTCTGGACTTTTAGATTATATATATATATATATATATATATGTGTGTGTGTGTGTGTGCCAAAATTATTTGAAAAGTTTTCTGTTATTAACTATTTCTAGCCCAATTCTACTGCGTTATGGTCTGATAAACTGTGTACATATGCATATCTACTAAATGATAAAAATAAAAACTCCCCTGCCTGGAACGTGTGTGTGTGTGTCTGCGTGTTTGTGTTTGTCTCCTGTTCATCTGGCAATCAATTTAGTGTTGATCAATTTGATTCTACGTTACAATTGTAACAAACACAGCCACCCCCCTTCCACCCCCCTCCTCTTGCCTTCAGCTTCTCCCTCCCATCCCCCTTGGTCGTATTAAAGTCATGTCCCCCCCACACACACACACCCCCTGGCCCTTATGTCCAAATAATTCACATGAAAGATTGGTTACGATTCAAGACAAGTCATTTCTTCCTAAACCAATATTGAATATTTACTCTGTCTCTTTTAAGGAACTGTCGAGTTTTATAAGACGATTCTATTTTGGTCAAGAAGGAAATCTTGTGAACAGAAATTCCAAAAGTAGAATTCTGGGATAACAGACAAACTGAATTTATATTGTTCCAGTAATTGACCTAACGATAATGTATTAATTTTGGAATGGAGATGAGATTTGTGAAAGCCTCTTGCTTTGGGGTGGGTGGGAATCAGAATGACATTGATGATGTCTCTTCCATTTTCATCAGAAAGATGTATTTTTCCCAATCTACATTATCTATATGATGAAAAGACAAAATAGATAAATACAGTGTGTGTAGTTGTCCGGCTGGGAACCTCGAGGTTCCTGGTCCGATTCTGGCCCTCACCAACTCAGCGTATGAGTAGCACATGAATATGTGTGGTAACGTGAGGAGCTGTTGGTAGGAGTGGCGCTCTGCCTCAGATGCCCAAACAATCTCCTTGGTCTAGCGCTAGTGAAAAGGGGATAGACTTGGATACCAACTTAAAGCCACCCTGACAACTTTATATATAATGTGTGTGTATATGTACAGTATTTATCTATAAGTAGTTCCATTGCTTTAGATGTTTAGTCATGTGACTTTCAGCCAATTGCATTAGAGTTCTGTTTTACCTCAACTTTTATACGATTTTTCTAAGAGTTAGCTCAAGTTTGGTGCTAATGTCAATTTAAAAAAAAATTTTTTTTTAATAGATATATGGTGGTTGGGTAAGGTTACTTGATGTATGTTGGGAGGTCACCAATTTAAGTTTAAGATATTTTGTGTTTTCAAAACCTTTTATGTTAATTTATAATAATTAGGAAATATTCATCAAAACATAAATCACACCATAAGAACATTTAAATATTTAGGCACATGGCATAGAAAATAAAACTCAGTATTAAAAACAAACAACTTGTATTAATATGAAGTTTACAAAAAGGTATTACAGGATACTGGGCAAGGTTCTTTCATAAGTTTTTGTTTGAAAGTTCTTGTTTGAAAGTTCAATATAATATATAATCATTAACACTAGCTGTATGCTACCTTACTACAAACTAGCTGTGTGCAACCTTACTATGAACGAGCTGTGTGTTACTGTATCATATACTTGTTGTATGCTACCTGGCTACAAACTAATTGTGTGCTACCTAGCTACAATTTCACTAGATCACTTAAGTTAAACAGCAATGAGCCTGTTCATTACTTAAACAGGTGAGTACTCTAAACAACATGAAGTCTGTGTACCTGATAAAAGATTAGTAAATGACAAGGAAACTGAATAGGTTTCGTCACTTTGTCAACCTGGAAATTTAATTCAAATCCCCCCTACAACTCAAAATCTTTAAAGGGTCTTTGCAATATTAAACAATAAAAATAAACAATAAAATAACAGACTTAATGTTTATTCCAATATTAAAGACAATTATTTTCAATAACATTGATGGGCATTATTCTATAGAAAGTGCTGTTCATACTATTTGAACAAAATCTATTTTGTATTATTTGAATTTTCAGACTTGTTCTCATCTTTATTGTTATATACACAATGTTTCAGCCAATATGCTTTCCGGCCTTCTTCAGGTGTTTCTTGTCGAACTCGGAAGCCTTCTTGTTGAACTTGGGAGCTTTTATGTTGGAGTAGGGAACTTCAAACTGAACCTTTTATCTAATTATTTTGGGTAGATTTTTCTCACTCCGTTACTTATGAATGGTTCCCAAATTTGACAAATAACACCTGAAGAATGTCAGAGGTTAAATCATCATGATAAACGTGTGTATAACAATAAAATGTTGCTGCTTGGTGTAATGGTTATCGTTGTAGGAAATGGACACAGTGACCAGAGTTCAAATTCTGAACGAGGCTGTTTGTATTTCATATAGCACTAATACACTTGGGAAAGGTATGAATCCAACTATTCTCCCTCAGCTAGTTGGAGTCGAGTAGACTGGTTTCTTTAATCTTGGTTAGGCAACCAGTCTAGGAGAAGAAAAATTCTGAATTTAAACCTGTTAAACTCCACTTAAGAAATTGACCTTGTGCCACATCCTGCTTGGACTGAGAGGTTGGTAAATATATATATAACAATAAAGATAAGGACAACAGTCTGAAAATCTAGATAATATAAATTATCAAGCCTAATTTTTAAAATTCAGACAAATAAAATTATTTTTATATAAAGATGTCTCCTAAAATATTTAATTATTAATTTGTGTGGAATTAATTAATGTTTCCATCTTTTGAAAAATGTAAATGTTTGAAAATGATTTTTTATTTCAAAGGTTAATAAAATCAAAGGAAATTTCGACAAAATCAAATTGACATTTCTAAATGAAAAGGCTGAAACTTATTTTTAATGTTGGGTTGTGTGTTTTTTCTTCAAATTCCAATCAGAAAAATGAATTAAAAATCAAATAATGCTTTTAATATGATAAACGCGAGATATGAATTTGCCATTAAAATTTAACAATAAAAACTAAATAAAATCACATTTTGAAACCTACATAACTATTTAGCTGGACCTGTCTATCTGTTGATTCTGCAATCTTAGCTTGGGCTGACTCTCTGGTCTTCTGTCTTGAGTTCTTTTTTCTTGCTGGGATTTATTTATTATCTTGTATTTCTTTTTAATTAACGAACACAAGACTTTGTTGTTTTTCTTTAGAACTCTTTTATTTTACTTTATAAATCCGATCTCAAGATAAACGCTCAGAGAAATGGGCTTTGGACAAGAAGCACCTTAATACACCTGACTCGTCCAGTTACCTGGCCAAATCTGATTTTTCTAAACTAACTTCTCATTTTGGCTGAATGAGAGAAGAGGTCAAACACAGGGTTAAATCCTGTCAATCAAATTCTTTGTATTTTTCCACAAAACCATTAGTTTTGAATTAACTACACTACCATGCATAATTGATAGGTAACCTATCAATTATGTAATACAGGTAGTTTGTTTCATGCTTCAGTAACTCTGAGTGTGTTGTTTTTTTTTGCAAGTAATGCCATATAAAAATGTTCAGCTATCAATTAATGGCTGTTGAATATTAGTTGGTGTATTATTGTATTTTGTGATATGTTGATTGATATGTGTAAAATATTGCTTATATATTGATAAGTGGCATCTTAGTCTTGCCAACAAAAACTCAATAAAAAACAATCAATTTCATATCAAACATATATAACTATTATATAATGAAACGAGGTGAACATTGTTTAAAGCGCTATTTGTGTAGCATAATTATTATGGTATGTGGGAATTTGGGGATTGAAAAGAAAACTATTCAGATTTCTGGAGAAAGAGAAGAAAAAGAAATAAGAACAAAGGTGAAAGTTTGGAAGGGTAAACACGCAACAGGGGGCCTGCAATTGACTGACGAATGACCCCGGAACTAGATTTAAAAATTAAAACGGAAGTTCCGGGTTTTGACAGGAAGCAGATGTGACCTTTCCCCACCATGGGACCAAAAACGGAAGAAGAGAAAAAACAGGGTTTTTTTTTTCAGCTGGGCCTTTGTAAGGGGCAGACAGGGCTTCCTGGGTTCTCCCGTGATGTGTTTTCACATAGTAGTACCGAACATGATTTATGATAGAATAATTTGACCTTACCCTCTTTCTCTCCTTCTCTCTGAAAAGAACCCATGAGCCTAGAAAGAAATAAACAACCCATTTGTGACTATACAACTTGCATATGCTGTTTTTGAACTAATGACGATTACTACTGCAACCTGACTGGCCTTATGCAACATCTGATTTATATCATTTAAAATTCATTTTGCAATTGTTAAAACAATCTTTTTAAATATTTTACGTTTGTAAGAAATGGAATTGAATGCGACTGTATATGGAAAAAAAAAATAAATAAATGGGAAAAATAAGAAATTATGAAGGTGATTTATTAAAAATTGTAAAACTTAGTTGATGTTTAAAACATTATTGTTGTAACCAAACAAAGGTTACTAAATGAGGAATAACCAAATGGAGGGTGGAAATGGAATCTTTATAACATTTACAAAATACAATACTCGCCAGCGGCGTGTGAAAAGGTAAACCATTCCTAGTAGTATAAGACTACTCTCCGTGTAATATTCCCATATTTATGAAGGTTGGGACATACCCATTAATGTTCATAGATAGGGTATATGAAGATTGGGACATACCCATTAATGTTCATAGGTAGGATATACATAGCCATTATTTATTTGTTTATAGGTAGGGTATATAACATATTTAGTCATCCACAGACAGTTCTGTTTCAATGTAGCACATCTCTTCAGTGTGGCTAGACTTATATAATCTTCATCAAGACATTCAAATATTGCCTGGTGACATGGGCATATTCAATTTTCAAATGATACAAGAAAAGGGACAGAGAAAGTTTTATACATTTGATTAACGTTATTGATGATTTGCTTTGAAAATATATACAACTTCTAACTGGTTGATTCTCATTAATATTTTAGAAAGAAATGAAAAAAAAATCTTAATAAAAAAGTATTTTCTGAGAAAAAAAAAGCTAAAATTTTGTAAAGGGAAAAAATTTTTTTTAAATAAATAAAACTAATTTTTTAAAAAGATTAAAAAAGTAATAATAATCACAATAATAATTTTAATAATAATATTCTGATATAATATTCAATTATAAAATAATTATCCTGATATAATTATAATGATTATAATAATATAATTATATAATAATTATAATAATAGTTATATAATATTTTAATATAATATTTAATTATATAATAATTATGATATAATTATAATGATAATCATTTCAATTAATAATGATGATAATAATAATAATAGTAATAATAGTACTATAGTGATGTATAAAATAGAGATTTTGATAGCGGCAAAATCTATTTTGTATCTAAAAGACAAAGAAAAAATGTGATAATGGCATTTTCAAGTTTGTTTTAATTTTTTTTATACATAGAATAAACCCCTTGATTTCAAAGAATGTAAACAAAACAAAAAAAAGCCAGGTTTCAGTACTCAGAATTATAATTTGATCTGTTAAAGTCGTTTTTGTCCACGTGTTTGTTTACTACCAACAATCTTATAACAAGACACGGAACATTTCTTTGAAAGTATGGTGATCCAAAATCGTAATAATCCATGATTTTTTTAATGTTAATAAATTTCTAAATTTGAATGCCTGCTTAAGAAAAAAAAAAAAAAATTGAAAAAGTATACTTCTTATTTCGATGCATTTTTATCAATCCTAAAATACTCAAGATTTAAAATTTTTTAAAATTTAAAGACAAAAATGATGAAAGATAAAGCTGAAAAATGGATCTGTGTTTTTGGGTTTTTTTTAAAATTTGAATTGCTGTAATTTTTTTTTTCAATATTTAAATGCCTTTTTGTCTGTGCTTATATCAGTAACAACAACCATTATTGATTTGCGTTCGTGACAATTGTGCAGTGGGTTTTTTTTTTCTCTTTTTAATTTCTTTGCCCTTCATTTGTTTTTCCCGCTTCTTTAATTCCTTGCAGCCATCTTGATTGTTCAAACATGGCTGTTCTGAAAGAAGTTTAGGAAAAACACAAGGGATGATCTATCTGTAATTTGTTTGCAAAAAAAAAAAAGAAAGAAAAGAAATGTTCTTACAGCTAAATTCATATTGCAATATACTGTCCCCTTTAATCAGCGCTTTAAAAAAATTAAAATGATGTTACAGTCATGTTTTAATTTGATATATCCCCCCCCCCCTTCCTTGTTGATGACACTGGCCTGCGACGTTTTCAAGGTTGAATATATATTAGGTGATTTATATGCAGTTGTTCAAAAGTAAACTCTACTTGTCACAAATAAAGTTATATTATTCTATACATTTCAAATAAAATCTGTTAATAACATTGGCCTGTGATATTTACAAGGTCGAATATATAATAGCTGATTTTAAGGTGTGTGGTGTACTGGTTAGAGTCGTAGGAAATGGACTCGTCGACCCGAGTTCAAATCCTGGACGAAGCTACAGTGCACACAGCGCTAATACTCTTGGGAAAGGTATGAATCCAACTACTCTCCCTCCAGCTATGGGTAAATAGTAGGGCAGACTGGGCTCTTTAACCTTGGTTAGGCAACCAGTCTAGGAGAAGGAAAACTCTGAATTCAAACCTGTTAAATCCACTTGGGGTGGTCACTACTAGAATAGGCTCAGTCCTAATTAGTGATCTATTAAATAAATAAAAATTTTAAATTTAAAAAAAAAAAAAAAAAAAAAAAAAAAAAGGTTTTTATGCTGAATTCAAAACTTACACTCATTTTTTCTAATTAGATCAAATTTTTAAGATAAGTGCACTTACCTGAAATGTATAGAATGGTATTATAACTATTTGAGACAAGTAGAGTACACATACTTTTGAATAAATGTTATTCTTATGTACAACTTGTGAAGTATTCAAGTATATTTTAAAAACCAGACTTGACCAAACACAATGAATGGTATTTTTGAATTCAACATAAGATGGTGATCATATATCACTTGGTAAACCTTTGACATTTGGAAAAAGATTTTTTTAAACGCAGACCAGTATAATAAATAAATAAAATAAATAATTAAATAAATAAAGTAAAGTCCATGGGATTTTGAATAAGTGTTATTATGTACAACTTATTCAAGTACATCTTAAAAACCAGTCCTGACTAAACACAATGAATGATATTTTTGAATTCAGCATAAAATTGTGATCATATGTCACTTGGTAGACCTTTGACCTTTGAAAAAAAAAAATTCTAACACAGGCCAGTGTAATTAGAAATTTATTTTGACTTATATCCCTGATCTTTCTCATGAAGAAGTTTTTGTTTTTTTTAAATCTGAATATTCCATCCTATGATTATAAGAATAATAACTGGGTTGCCTGACAATCACAAAAATTAACCTCCTCCCCGCAAAAAAGTGTAGAAGATGATATTAGCTTCATATATATCAAATGATATCAAATGATATTGTGTCTATAACCGACCATGGCATTTTGTTAAATTGGTTTTTATTAATCTGATACAATCATAATCTATTGTGTGACATGTACAAGATACAGAAAATATATTTTATTGTTTATATTGTCTCAATGATTCAAATGATCTTCGGTTATCCCAAGCTAAAGAACCCTTTTCTGCTCTGCTTTTAGGGGCAGCTTATTCTCATAATTGTAAAAAATGTGTGTATAAAAGGTTTATATATATATATATATATATATATATATATAATTTGAAAATTTGCTTTTTGGAGCATTGTTAAGTAAAGTATATTATTGTTTAAATTTTTTGAAGCCAATTACAATGCATATAATGTATAAAATTCGATAATTATTGAAAATAATCATGACAAGTAAACTCAACAAATAATAAGCACGACATGGAACACCGTACAGCTGTTTCAACTTGATGAGACTTAATCAAGTTGAAACAGCTGTACGGTGTTCCATGTTGCGCTCATTATTTACCGAGTTTACTTGTCATGATTATTTTCAATAATTATCGAATTTTATATGTTATACGCATTGTAATTGCCTTCAAAAAATATAAACAATAATATATATATATATATATATATATATATTGTGCATATATATATATATAGAGAGAGAGAGAGATTTATACATATATATATATATATATATATATATATATGTAATGTGGGTAAATATATGTATATATACAGCAAATACAAAAAGTGTATGCATAGAAAGAGTGCTCAATATTACAATAGCAGAGCATGTTCAAAACCATTAAAACAAAATCGTAAATATATAAAAAAATATTTAGTAGCTGTCACTTCTTTACAGAAGAAAAGCTCCTTAGGAGAAAATTTGAAAAATCTGTTTTCTGATTGTTATTACTTTGTTATATAACATAGTGCTAATAATAATAATAATAATAATAATCCCAAAACAGATTAAAAAATATTTTTCAAATTCTAAAAGTTCACAAATAATATTACAAATTCATTTCATTTTGATTTTAAAAATATCTGGTTATTATCTCAGTGATTTAAATGATTTTTTAGTTATCCCTTGTTAAAGAGGCCTTGGTAAAATTGAGAGATAGAACTGAAGGCCTATTGAAAATTAAATTAACTATTTTCGAAAATACTTAGAATAACAATTAGACCAATATCTGAAGATAAGATGTGTTAAAAGCTAAATAAATTAAAATATATAATATTGTAGTGGACACTTATAAGAATTAAACAAAACAAAGAGGTAATTAAGATCCTGGGGAAAAGATATGATCTACATAATGAAATAGAAACATTCGCTATATATATATATATATATTGTAAACAAGGTTTGTTTAGAATGGCTTTTTGCCGCAATTCGAGTTCAATTCCTAGATGAAGCTGTTGGCATTTCCCATAGCGCTAATACCCTTGAGAAAGGTATGAATCCATATATTCTATTCCACGTGGGGGAAATTTGGTAGGCAAAGAGTTAAAGGCAGTTGGGATCAAATTTGTAAAATTTCAATGGGAAAGGCAAAAGACAATAAACTAACACTTGATAAAATTACTGTAAGACTTTCTTAACTCTTTGCCTACTGTAAGCCACTCACGGCTTGCCCACCACTGTGATCCTACCATAAGCAGCTGGCAGTGGCTCTTGCACATGTCACTTGTTTACACTGAAAAATCACTACAGGAAGACCCCTGCCATCTTTTGACTGTGAACCAAACCTGAGACTGGTACTTGATCTTTTTGAAATAGAAAACCAGAGGATAACAAGAAATACTAGGAAGATTTGGTACAGCCATTGGGGAAACTTGGATGGCAAAGAGTTAAAGCAATGTTTCTCAACCTTTTTCTTCTTTGCGGTCCATTTTTGGTGTCCGAATAATTTCAGTTCCACAAAAGAACAAATAGAAATTCCATGGTAGTAAAATTGAACTTCCAAAACTTCAGTTTCAAGTTTAAGTCTCCTTTCTTTTTTTCAATCTACAATAAATTGTGTTTCTTTGTAAAATTCCAATGTGCTTATATAAATACAGGGTGGACCAAAATGATCGGACATATTGGGTTAGAGTGGACACTGGAGAAGCAGCAACGAAGGGATATTACACCCCCTCCCCCAGAGCTCTAAAACTGCAGCCTCACCACTAAATGCAGTTTAGTATCATACAAGGACAATCCTTTTTTGAAGGGGGGGGTCTTAACCCCTCTGCAGAGGATAGCCAGCATATTCTAAGCCCCGCTAACAGAGCATTCATACTCTTTGAGATTGACACTGCTGGTGCATATTTCGAAACTAATTTTTTTTTTTAATTTAGTAATTAAACATTTTTTTAAAATTTAATGCAATTCTTTAACTGATAAATTGGTATGTGTCAAATCCTTTTGGTCCACCCTGTATAGAATTGAATAAATAAATGGGTTTTTTTGCAGTTATAACATCAGGGATCAAATGTTAACACCAAATTTAATTTATCTCTGTTCTTTGTATATATTAATCACTCCTTATGTACTCAAAAAGTCTCTAATATCTTTGACTCCCCACCATCACCCCCCCCCTCCTTCACCCCCGCCCAAATCAAACCTGGATTATCTAATTCTATTCAATTAGCAATAATATAATCTAACTGGACGTAACATGGAAATTCCACGGAATCCATGTATAAAACTATGTTAGACAAATGTTGTACCTTTGTAGTATGTGTTAATTCTTCATTTCTTATTTTGTAAAAGTAGAGAAAATTACCTTTATTCCTTTCAAACTTTGATTTTCTGCCCTCAACAAAACCCTGAATGGCCATTATGCCCTTCAAAATTTGATTTTTGTGCTCTAGATGAATACCATATATGACAAAAAATTTTGTTCCTGCATAGTATGTGTTATTTCTTAATTGCTTATGTTGTAAAAGTATAGGAAATGGTCATTATTCCCTTCAAACTTTGATTCTGTGTCTTGAATGACATTAAATCAATACATGAATTAAAATGTATTTTTACTAAAGTTTCACAAAAATAAAGACAAATCTTTTGTAAGTTCTAGAAAATTCCCCATCAGCTACTTGGGTCTGAATCTACTGGGAATTTTATGAAAAATTTTGAAATTTCATTAATCAAGTGACAAAAGCAAAGATTGAAGAGAAAAATAGATCCTTTCGATTTACTTTAGGCATAAAAAATTGTGAGATAATACTTTCTGTCGCGGAACAAGAAAAAGAAAAAAATTGTTGCATGGTATAATTGCTTAATTATAATGATTCA
>CM042160.1:86228020-86240520 GCA_023376005.1 Doryteuthis pealeii
AGTCCCTATTTTGCCCTAAGGAAACCTGTTGATCTTCCCACAATGCAATTCAGGCATTGTGGTCACTCGATTATGAGACCCTAACAGAGTTGTTTCCCTTACACTGTCCAAATTTAAGGGTATATTTTTAGGGTAAAAAATAAATCTATCTAACATTAGGCGCACTCAAAGGCGACAGCTACAGTCCCGTTAGATAGCCATCATAAAATGGACAAGAAAATATACTTCAATGAAGAGAGAGAAAAAAATATATCTATGTACCATCCAGCCTTCTTCAGTTGTTCATTGTAATAAACACCTGAAGAAGGCCAGAGGGTACATCAGCCGAAATGTTGGATATATGTATTTCCCAATAAAGATGAGTTTTCAGTCTGAAAAATCAAAATTATAGATTTTTTAAAAAAAAGATGTTTTAGAAAATATTTATACATTGACACAAAATAATCCATGGCAAGCAAAAATGTTCTGAATTTTTAGCCTTGTACCAGACAAAGATGATTTTGGTAAATATCTGAAATGATCCAGAAATTAGGTATTGTACTAGATTTAGCCAAAGGGAATATCTGAAATTATCCAAATGGTTGGTATTATGCCAGACTTAGCCAAAGGAAATATCTGAAATGCTCTAGACATTTGGCCTCATGCCAAACTTGGATTAACACAGTGAATGACTAAATTGATTTGGATGTGAAATAATTTTTTTTATTATTATTCTATTTCCTTATCTTGGCACAACTCATAAGAAATTTCTCATAAAAGAAAAGAAAAATCTCTGGATTTTATTTCTTTGTGGACATTTTTTGTCTTTTTTTTGTTTTATAGTGAAAACAAAAATATTAATGTGTAAAATTTCCTCGTTTTGTATCTATTGTTTGTATTATTTTTCTTTTTTTAATTTTATTGTCAATAATTCATTTTTGTTTTTTTTTGTACTAGAAAAGAAAAAATATTTTTTTTTGTCAAAAAAAAAAAAAAAAAAAAAAAATGAAAAAAAAAACGATTTTTTTTTGCAAAGTAAAATGTTGAATATTTCTGGTACAAAAAGAAAAAATATATTCACAATAAAATTGGTTTTGGAAACATACTTTCTTGAAATTTTTCACACTATAAATATTTTTTAAAGGTTTTAAATAAGAAGCAGAAAAATGTGAAACTCAAAAAAAATAAAAATAAAAATGAAAATAAAGCAAGAAAATTATCTCTTTGTATACTACAAACATTTTCTACTTAAAAATATTGGTCATGTGACCACTTTATCATAAGCAGTACTGAAGACAACTAGGCAAATAGCCTCCTGCTAATTTTCTAATATTTTAAATATGTCTTCTTTTTTTTTTTGTAATTATTTTTTATAAACTAAAATATTTAGTAATTTTTAAAATCTTTACTCACAATATGAAACAAAGCAAAAAAAAAAAGGTTGATTGTTCATTACCAAAAATTCTACATTTTTAGATGATAAATCTACCTATTTTTTTTTTTTTAAGGTTTTTAATCAAATCAAATTGATGGTATTTTGGAACTTGCAAATTTCTTTGTTATTCTTTGAAATAAATGTGTGAAGCTCAAAGAAAAGGATAAAATTGAACTTAGCCATTTGAACAGAAATATTTTCTTTTTTTCTTTTTTTTTTTTTTTTTTTGACAAAGAAGAAAATATTATTTTCATTTTTTTTTTCAATTCAAAAACAAGAGTGAAATTTCTTTTCTAAAAATCTGTCTTTGTTTTTCTTCTAATTCTTTCTGAAAAAGTTTGTACAACAATGTCGATAGCTTTGAAAATATGTTGGATGTATCAGTGTTTGTTGAATAATAAAATCTTTTACTTTTTCTACCCGGAAAATCAATGTCACCCAAAAAATTTGTTTGTTGTTATTTGTTGCAATTGTTCGATGAAGTTGGGAGACCAGAGTAAAAGTAAGGTCGGTATCAGCCAATCAGCGAGGGAGTCTATCCCCTTTTCAATAGCGCTAGACCAAGGAGATTGTTTTTGTGTCTGAGGTGGAGCACCACACCTACCATCAGCTCCTTACTTTACCACACAGATCCCTGTGCTACTCATACGCTGAGTTGGCAAGGGCCAGTATCGAACTAGGAACCTTGTGGTTTTCTAGCCAAATGCTCTACCGACTGAACAGACCAAAAGTCAATTGAAAAATCTGGACATTATGCTTTTGGTTTTATCATAGATCTCTCTCTCTCTCTCTCTCTCATTCTCTCTCTATATCTCTTTTTCTCTATCTCTTCCACCCTCTCTTTCTCTCTCTCTCTTTCTCTATCTATTTCTTCCACCCCTTCTCTCTCTTTCTCCTCTTTCCTTATCTATCTCTTCCATCCTCTCTCTCTCTCTCTCTCTCTATCTGTCCCCCTCTCACTCTGCCCCCCTCTCTTTATTGACCGACTCTAAAAGTTCAAATTTTAAATGAAAATCTTGGAATTCAATAACACTCTCCTCCTCCCCCTCTCTCTTTTCCTCTCCTCTTTCTCTCTCTCTCTCCTTTTATCTATCAATCTGTCTATCTCTTTTCATCTCTCTCTTCTTCTAGCTTTCTATAGCTATCAATCTATCTCTTTACTGACACACTCTAAAACCTCAAATATAAAATGAAAATCTTGGAATTTAATAACTCTCTTTCCCCCCCTCTCCCACTCTGTCTTTCTCTCTCTTTACTGACACACTCTACAAGTATAAAGAAGTTAGTATATCTGTGTACAACCATGGGTATGCAGGTATACCCTATACTCTACAATATACGCATATGCATGTCTGACATGGTTTGCAATAATAGAGGGGAAAAATGGATAGTCTAAAGATTCAGTTTTGCTTGATTTAAATATATATATATATATATATATATATATATATATATATGGCAAAGGAACAGTCACAACCATTTTGGTTTCATTTGAAACAAGTTCACCTGATGATTGCTGATGCATGAAACCAAAATGGTTGTGAATGTTCCTTTGTCACCAAATAAATAGATATGTAAAACCTTTATATATTTATTTATTATATATTATATATATATATATATATATATATATATATATATATATATATACCAACCCCTCTGCACGAACAGGATGTGATACAAGGTCAATTTCTTAAGCGAAGTTCAACAGGTTTTAATTCAGAGTTTTCCTTCTCCTAGACCGGTTACCTAACCAAGATTAAAGAGCCCAGTCTGCCTTACTATTGTTCCATAGCTGGAGGGAGAGTAGTTGGTTGCATACCTTTCTCAAGGGTATTAGAGCTATGTGAAATGCAAACAGACACATACAGGATTTGAACTCGGATCGACGAGCCCATTTCCTATGACTGACTCTAGCCATTACACTATAAATATAAGAGCAATTCATGACAAAAGTCCTAAAAAGGGCTATTTTATTGCTGAGTACGACAAAAGGCACCTGAAGAAGGCCGGAGAGTACACCAGCCGAAACGTTGTGATTATAACAACCAAGATGAGTATATCAATCCGTAATGTGAAGAGAATAATAATCCCCTTTTGTAGATGAATAAGTTTATTTTATTTTTATATCAAACACTGGACAAGCCACTTTTTGATATTAAACAATCTGAGGATTGCATAATACACATGGAATTTTAGAAACGGTAAATTAGTACCATAATATTATATTTGAGATTATAAATCTGCTCTGCTAATTGAGCATTGAGCATTTTCATATGCAAAAATTTTTGCTATTTTCCACTATCCATTATCTTAATAACCAGAGAACCTGACCCGTTAACAAGAGACAAGAAGAAGAAGAAGCAGAACTAGACCAATAGAAGAAATACATTATGTAGAATATTTGCCCAGCTACACACAAGAAACAGAAGATAGAAGAAATACCAGCCATGAAGACAGCTACTCAACATGTAGAAGATTGTATATGGGAGGTATAACCACGGATATCTCCTATAATACAAAAAGAAATAGAAAATGAAATATAAGGTCGACCTCCCCCCCCCCCTCATAATATATACCCAGACAGACGGCTATATAATATCAAAGGTTTAAAAAGATAGAAAGATAAATAAAAAGAGAGGGGGAGAGAGAGGGGGGAGAGAGAGAGAGGGGGGAGAGAGAGAGAGAGAAGATAAATGTGACAAGAAAGAAAGATGAAAGAAAGAAAGAAAGAAAGAAAAATAAAAGAAAAAGACGGAAAGAGAAAGAAACAAAGAAACAAACTTAAATTTGAAAGAAAAAAAGTAAAAGAAAAGACTGAAATATGTAAAAAAAAAAAAAAAAAAAAAAAGAAAAAAGAAAAAAGAAAACGGATGTTTAGATAAAGAGAAAATGAACATTTCAAATCTTAAAAGCAAAAAAAAAAAAAAAAAAAATACGGAAATGACAAGAGACAAAGAAGCTTATACAACATATATGTATAAAGTGAAATATTCTATAGGCAAAATAATCTTTGATAGGTAAAGTCTTTAGACTGCTGGTAACAGAGAGTAAAGTATAACACTAGGTATAACCAAAAATTCGGCTACTTTTCATTTTAAAAACTAATTAAAATTAATTAAATCGATTATTTAAGGTCAATTTTTTGTCTAAGTCGAAAAATAGTAACATAATGACCATCAGTAAAAAAAATTTTTTTAAATGAATAAATAAATAAAAATATCATTGGTAAAGAAGAACAATTTCTTCGTAAATTCCTACCATAAAATAAACTGAACCCTCATTTTATGTCCGTGTTTTTGCAATAAATGTTTTATTTTTCTTGCACCCGTTATTTTACAATACTAAATATATTTTCTCTATTTGCTAAAGAATAAAGAAAATATATTTAGTATTGTATAATAACGGGTGCAAGAAAAATAAAACATTTATTGCAAAAACACGGACATAAAATGGGGGTTCAGTTTATTTTATGGTAGGAATTTACGAAGAAATTGTTCTTCTTTACCAATGATATTACACATGTAATTTATTTTTAGTACATTTAAAACGATTTTTTCGGTCTATTTCGATCGCGTTTGGCTGGAATCGCTGCTTAAAATCCGTGTTTACTGTTGAGAAAAAAGGAAAAGAAAACATTACGAAAGGAGCTTACCTGCGATTCTGCGGTTGGGAAATCAGTCGGCTTGTCGAATATCCTTTTATATGTTTGTTTGTCATGCTTATGTAAATTTACTCTTCATTTTGATTGGTTGACACCTTTACATTAACCCTTCTCTTCGTTCGTGTTAACAGCCCCCTCCCCAACTAATCTTGCTGGCAGTAGGCAGACACAACTACCTTTACGAGACCTACGGAATTTTTAGGTAGCAATGAGACATTATTGCAACCTTTTACTACCTTCTGAATCAGGAAAGTTGCTCTTTTCCTTATTTTTCCCACCATCGCAGGTAATAGCACTTTTCGTGGAGATTTGCCCTATTATTTTGGCGATTTTTTTCCCGCATTACAAAATAAATTGTAATATTCGCGATTGGAAAAAAACCCAGATAAATTACCAAAATCAGGGAATTATCCGATTTTAATGAAATTTTCAGTATTGATTTATCAATTAAGGAATTTTATAATGCATCAGGTATTTTATTTCAAAACTTTAATTGGGTATTTCTGCTATGATGAATTAATATATAAAATTCATTACACTCATTATTAAGGACGTTCTTGTGTGTCAGGCACACGGAATATTGAGGACAAAGCCCCCTATCCTATTGACAGGAAGTCAACTGGTGCATGTTACCTCTGCGAAGGCTGGGGGTGAAATAGTTCTTTAGTGCCCTGTACATAGAATGCTGAGAGCAAAGCCCCCTTGTCCTTTGGACAGGAGACACAACTGGTGTGTGTTACTTGTGGGGATTAAAAATATACAAAAATAAAAAATAAAATAAAATAAAAAGAACAGACTCCCATGGGGCCTTGACCGGAAGAAGAGTTTTGCGCAGGTCCTACAAAAAGGCCTGACTCTCTTCCCCAAAAAAGAATCCCTTTGCCATTCTAACTGAGGCCGTAATTGGGTATAGTTGGTCCTTTTTAGCCAGGAAGAAAATCCCTCGCTACAGGCCACTATGAACTCGTTCAATAAAGCCTGAGTAATAAAACCACCTTCTGCCTTTGTCTCTTTCCTTTTCTTTCCTTTTCGTTCCTTTCGTTCCATTTCAGCTCACCAGCCCAGAAGAACTAAGAACAAATATAATATATGTAATACCAGCACAAAAAAAACCTTTAAATTAGCCCCATATACTTCAACGAAGGCTGGAGTATCTGAAAAGATTCTAAAAACAATCTAAAAAGAGATTTTTTATTTTGGCGCTTCCACCTTTATAAGCTGCCTATCATGCCACCTAACAGAAGAACCTTTGGTAGGTAAGGAATATAATCTCTACAAGGCTAACGTTGCCGGTTTGTGAGAAAGTCAACGTTAATAACAGCAATATCGCAACTGAGAATAATAATTAAATGGGTTCTGTTAACATTTTGTCGTCCCGGATTCCTGCCCTTATTTACGCTATGTTATTTCCTTGATGGTGTCAGGCCTAAATCTCGCCAAGCATAGATAATTATCGTGCCATGTTTCTGACTTTTAATTGGCAAATTAATTTAGATATTTTACAATCCACTCCGCCCCCACTATTTAATAACACACACACACACACACACACACACACACACACACATATATATATATATATAAAGGACAGAATATGGTTAATTAATACCTAAAAAAAGATATAAGAAGATCTGAAACACGTGTCGCAAATGTAAAATAATAATTAAACATTTAAAAAAAAACATAATCCATTTTGTGGACCTTCTTTTTTATTATATATATATATATATATATATATATAGAGAGAGAGAGAGAGAGAGAGAGGGGGTAGAGGGAGAGAGTGAGACCATTATCAAAATATCTACCTTTACTTCATATCGAATTACTTGTCCTTGTGTTAGATCATTAAAAAAAACGTTGTTTTTTTTTCTATATAGGAAGGTCCTTTCTGTGATTGGACATTGCAATTACGTGACGTGCCCAGAAGTTCAATTCCAACCTTTGGCCCAGTTCCACGAGCAGTAGATCAACAATTATCTCTGAGGGGATTGACTCAATAGAAGATACCAGATATCCTCAAGTTCATTCTACGTCAGACCGTAATGTATGAATTCTCCCCCCAACTATGGTTCTTTAACCTTGATATGGAAACCGGTCTAGATGTTCTCAATACCAACTGGCAGAGCAGGGTAAAACCACAAATAAACGTAGTTAACTTACTCCTCTTTGCCTACTCCATTGCTACCGGCGTATGGGATATACATATATATATATATGAAGAGTGGATGATTGAATAAATCAGACAAAATGTGGTTGAGAGAAGAGGAAAATGTGGATATAACAACACAAACGACTATATGCAATTGATATTTCAGAGGAAGCTTCAACTAATAATGTGGTGAAATATCAATTGCATATAGTCGTTTGTGTTGTTATATCTACATTTTCCTCTACTCACAACCATATATATATATTGGCAGCATTTTTTAAATTTATTTTAAACATGTTTTGTTAAACTCTACTGACAATTCTTGTCGGACGAGTTTTTGTTCGATCCTTTCTAACTGTCTGGCCATCTTTTTAATGTCAGGGTGGAATTGGTGTAGCAATCCACCAAAGGTTTCTTCACGAGCGCTTTCGGCGTGTCTTTGTGCCATCTTCAGGTGTGAAACTAGTGGAAGGTTTCCGTTGTCTCACTTTTAAAACGAACAGTAGCAGAAGGAATTAGGGGCACAAACACTTTATTATAGTCTTCCGAGACTGAAATGGCAATAATGAAAGATGGAATTCAAATGCTTGAATGTAACACGATTAGTTCTTCTGCTACCGGGTGTTCAAATGTGAGACGAATATCAACTGACGGGCAAGTGCAACGGACACGGCAACCAACATGGGCTGGGCTGGGCTGGGCTGGGCTGGGCTGGGCTGGGCTGGGCTGGGCTGGGCTGGGCTGGGCTGGGCTGGGCTGGGCTGGGCTGGGCTGGGCTGGGCTGGGCTGGCTGGGCTGGGCTGGGCTGGGCTGGGCTGCTGCGCGAGCTCGCGCCGAGACGAACTGCCAGAGACTGACTAGTGCCTGTTTTTATATACAGCTGTGGTCACCAACGATTGGCTGTGGTGGCTACTTTGCAGACGACGTCTGGGAGAATTTGCATCCGCGCAGCTGAACATTAGAGTTAACGACACCCACACACCGCGTGCGTGGGCGTTTTTCTCGGGCTGTTACTCCCTCACTGTAATCACATTTGGGTTGGCTGGTTGGTTGTTTGGTTGGTTGGATTTTACGGCATCCAACTCATTGGGTAATTTTATGCCGAAGACGTCTTGGTTTATTCATTCTTGATGGGTACTCAATTTTTTTAAAATTCAATATTTGAAACGCGTTTTGTAAACTCTTTTTGTTCTATTCAACCCATAGGTGGGATCCTAACAGGTACTACCACACTTTCTTCTTCTTCTTCTTCTTCTTCTTCTCGCACTTCTTCTTCTTCTCGCACTTCTTCTTCTTCACACTCTTCTTGTTCTTGTTCTTGTTCTTGTTGTTCTTCTTCTTCACACTCCCATTCTTCTTCTTCTTCTTCTTCTTCTTCTTCTTCTTCTTCTTCTAGCAACTACACATTCTTCTTCTTCTTCTTCTTCTTCTCGTGTGTCTGTCTGTGTGTGTGTGTCACCATGCCGTGGGTTCGTGAATGCTAGTCCACGCTGACTACAGACACGTTCGTGGCCGATGAGTCCAATACATTATAGACAGGCGGCTGCAGTTGAAGGTCTGGTCATGGTTTGAAGTTGCAATGTTGCAGTTCTCATTGTGCCTTTTGTCCTCGAATGTGTTTTCAAAGAAGTAGTCAACATAACTAGTGGTGACAAACAAGGCGTCACGGTTCTCAGCCATAGTCGATGTGACAGGCACCAAAGAAAAGAAAATTAGTGAAATAGATCACTAATTAGGACTGAGACTATTCTAGTAGCGACCACCCCAAGCGGTGTTTTACAGGTTTGAATTCAGAGTTTTACCTTCTCCCAGACTGGTTGCCTAACCAAGGTTAAAGAGCCCAGTTTTGCCTTACTATTCATTCATAGCTGGAGAGAGAGAGAGAGAGAGAGAGAGAGAGAGAGAGAGAGAGTGGTTGGTTTCATACCTTTCCCAAGGGTATTAGCGCTATGTGAAATGTAAACAGCCTCGTCCAAGATTTGAACTCGGGTCGATGAGTCCATTTCCTACGACTCTAACCATTACATCACGATTCTCCAAAGGATCTCTTCAAGCAATCTTTGTGTTGTTTCCTTGTGTTGCGTAGTGCCTTTTCTTTGACGGTACCAAATAGGTATATGTTGCATACCTCTTTACCGGCACTTAATATCTATATATGTTATATGCCTTCTTACGTCTTACTCTGGTCGTATCTTCTTCTGGCCGGATCTGGTATATCTTCTAATGGTCTGGTCTTTCTTATATGGGGATTCCGGGTCTGGTTTCTGCTGCTAGGGATCTCTTGTTATCAGAAGCCCTGTGCCATTGTTAGCTTTTAGTAATAACAACAAGACTTCGATTTACGATGATGTTACTTTATTCGTAGACCCCCAGACCAGACAATCACGCAGTGAGACTCACATCTTGCTAGCTTCGCTTCTAAGTTCTAACTGTCCAACTAACTGAGTTGCTTACACCTTAAACCGGAAGGGTTTTTTCTATCGGCTTCCGATTCTCACGGTTCTATCCCGCAAGGCAAGGTCAGAGTGAGGTCAAACGCTGTCACTCACTCTCAAGGCCATCAGCTGCACTAATATGATTTCTACACTATTGTCATAATCATTAGGTATCTAATGATTATGTAACACTTGTTGCCACTCTGCCATGATGGCCAGTGGAGAGTTCGTTGTAGAACACGATCTTGACCAAGCGATTATGAATCATCCTAAAGACGTGTCCTGCCCAGCGTAGTTGGGACTTCAATAACATGGTCTTGATGCTAGTGATCATCGCCTTTTCAAGAACTTCAATATTAATGACGAAGTAACTCTAGTGGCTGTTGAGGATGGTATGAAGGTAGCGCTTGTGGAATTTGGAACCGTCTGAGGAGTCGTAGGTGATGATGATGATAAGTGACCTACGACTTTGAACCAAGAAGGTAGCACTATTATTGGAAATTCCATAACCAATTATCTCCCCCTGCCGCTAGGGGGCGGGTCGCCAACATCGTATGTTGGCGCCAAAAACCAAAAACTTAACTTATCGAAAAGCAGTATTGGAGGAGAGACGTAAAAACTAAAAGTTCTCATCACCAATCCCAAAACAGAGCCCACTTATCACAGAACTCTACAACCAGCTCACTTCTAAGGCATTGTATCAGCATACGTTAAAAGGCGGCTACAATAGCACAATTACTGAAGGACGAGAAACTACCGAGACGAAGCGTCTTATCAACATTTCCTACCGACGAAAAGAATACCCTGTTATCACCATTACTCCAAGAAAATTATTAACTCAGATAAATCTTGTAGCAAATACCATTAAAATTTGCAACCATTTTATGTAAATTTTGTCTATACAAGTGTCTGCATTTACTTTCGTATTTGTTCCTTCTTTGTCCGACAATTTGCCTACAACTACGGAGAAATAAGAGCTCCTTCGAAAACCGTAAATACTCTTACTATACTTGGAAAGATATAAATCCAACCACTCTCCCTCCAACTATGTGCAAATAGTAAGGCATACTCGACTCTTTAACTTTGGCTAGGTAACCAGTATAGGAGAAGGAAAACTCTGAATTCAAGCCAATTGTCTACCTGGAGAGTGATGGACTCTGCTAGGCTATCCCTGTCCAATACACGCTACACAAGTAGCCATCTCAGAACCAAACCAGGTAAGAGTATTTAGGGTTTTCGTAGGAGCTCTTATTTCTCCGTAGTTGTAGGCAAATTGTCGGACAAAGAAGGAACAAACACGAAAGTAAATGCAGACACTTGTATTGACAAAATTACATAAAATTGTTGCAAATTTTAATGGTATTTGCTACTAGATTTATCTGTGGAGGAATTTTCTTGGAGTAATGGTGATAACAGGGTTTTCTTCTCGTCGGTAGGAAATGTAGATAAGATGCTTCGTCTCGGTAGTTTCTCGTCCTTCAGTAAGTGTACAATAGTACCGGCCTTCGTGCAGTATGCAGATACAATGCCTTAGAAGGGAGCTGGTTGTAAAGTTCTGTGATAAGTGGGCCCTGTTTGGGCTAAGTAATGAGAGCGTTTCTTTTGACGTCTCTCTCCAATAACTGCTTTGCGATAAGTGAAGTTTTGGTATTTGGCGCCAACATACGATGTTGGCATTCGCCCCCTGGCGGCAGGGGGGGGGGATAATTAGCTATGGAATTTCCAACACAGGTTATGAAGTGAATCCTAATCCCAGATTCCAAATTACCGCTTTTGTAAACAACTTTTCCTATTTAAAACATAATACGTTATCAAAAATTTTAAATACTTATAAGAGTTTCTTCCTAGAAATCAATAACAAAAAACATTAAATACACTATATACAGAAAAATTACTCGTATGTTTATATTTCATATCCTTGTAATATCCTTTTTTGTTCAGAAAAAAAGACCCGCTTTTTCACAAATACAAATCTTATCATTTTCTTATTTTCCGCCAAATATTTTGAAAGTATGGTAACCCAGAAATAGAATGTTTTCTTTACAGTATTTTTCCCCATCAATCAGGGTTAGTTAATACTAACCCTGATTGATGGGGAAAAAATACCAAAATCAGGGAATTATTCGATTCAAATAGAATGTTAAACTTTTTATGTGAAAAAATTAAACAAAAATCAATACTTTTAAGGAAAAAAGGCAAAATTTAGATGATATTAAAATAAATGATAAAAATGATGAAAGTAGCTATCGTCATTTTTTAGTCGAACATTTTTATATCTGATAAATAAATAGAATTCTTTTGAAATTATAACCAGACCATTTCTGGTATAAAAGTTTATATTTTCATATTAGTAAAAATATTCATTCAATAACTTGTTTAGATTTGTCAGCAATAAATGAAAATTTAAATTTCAGTTTAAACCCCCTCCCCCGCCAACTTTTTCTTATTTTTTCAATTTTCAAACTATTGCCAAAAATCTGGGAATTGTCCGATTTTAATGAAATTTTCATCAAATTGTTCATTAATGATCCAATTTTATAATGAATAACTTATTTTATTCAAAAAACACTTGAAAAAAACAACAGTTTTTTTTTTAATCAATTCAGTATGTTTCATATGAATTAATGCAAAAAAAAAAAAAGAAGTATTTGCTCTGATTTAGTTGGCCTATTTTAAATCACTTAAAAATTTAATAGTTAATTTTAAATGTCTGAAAGCACCCATGTCAAAATCAATATTTCCTCATAAATACATATCTACTTAATCTATCTAAAAATGTAAGTTTGAAAATACGCAATTTTGTGCAACATATTTCCCGAGATTTTTATATATTTAAAA
>CM042160.1:86243020-86278020 GCA_023376005.1 Doryteuthis pealeii
GGAACCCAGAGGTGAAGAACCCCCACACAGGGAGGGTGTAGACATAAACGTCTAACCCATTGTAGTCATGTCCGAGAAGAGAGAGAGAGAGAGAGAGAGAGAGAGAAAGAGGAGAGAGAGAGAGAGAGAGAGAGTTTGAAACAGGCGCTTATATACCACAGACCCCTGGTGGTCAAACCGGGAACCCAGAGGGAAGATAACTCTTCCAGATCCAAGGGAAGACAATCCAACATAGAAAAAAAGGTAGGGGTACTTTTTATTAACCAATAGGTTGAATGAGGGATGAAGGGGTGCATAACTTTTCTAAAGTGAACGTAATATCACAATTGCAGTTCGAACTTGCTTACTACGATGTCGCAGTCCAGCACGTTAGCCGCTACGCTGTCCATTTTGGAACGTGTTATTTTTAGGGATGTCAAGAAATCGGAAAGGGGGGTGACAAAAAAATATTAATTTAAAAAAAAAATTTCAAACAATTACAAAAAATCAGGGAATTGTCTGATTTTAATGAAATTTTCACTAAATTATTCGTGAATCTATATAATGAATAGCTTATCTTATTTTATTTTTTTTTAATTGAAAAAAAAAGTTGTTTTTCATCAATTCAGAATGTAGAGGAAGTTTGACCTTTGTTCATTTGAAGAAAAATATTTTCCAGTCCATAATTTTTCATTTATAGAAAGATTAAATCCTGAAGAACGCATGAAAAATAAAAGCAAAGAAATAAAAATTCAGTACCCGAAAAAAGTTATTTGAAAATTCAAAAGTTATTTTCTTAAAACTCAAAAAACCTTTTTGTAGGGTATTTTTTCTTGTTTTTGTTTTGTTTTGTTTTTTAGTTTTGGGCATGTCAAGCTTCGTGGTTTGTTTCTTGTTTTTTTTTTTTTTTTTTTTTTTTTTTTTTTTTTTAGTTTTAAAAACAATATTTTCTTTGAATTGATGCAAAAAAAAAAGTATTTTCTCTGATTCAATTGGTCTATTCTTATTCACTTAAAAATTTAATAGCGAATTTTGAATGTCTAAAAAAATGTCCAGCCAATATTTAAACCAGAGATAAAGCTTTATTTATTCTATCTAAAAATGTAAGTTTAAAAATGCGTAATTTTGCGCAGCATATTTTCTGATATTTTTATTTATTTAGAAAATTAAGGATCTTATTTCTGTGTACGGATCATCAAATGTATTTAAAATTTTATCTCCCCTGATAAACCGGTTCGATGGAATGCACATTTGATTTAACAATACGGTCTACAACATATCTTCATTTATTTACACAAACAAAATTGTTAATTCCTGTTGATTTTACGCATTTATCTCCCTTAGACACCATTTTCTGGATATCACTACATACAGTGACATTATGGTTAAGTGGGAACATGGTCAGAAAAATAAATAGATAAAAGTAGAATGTGTTAAATCCAGGCATATGTATATGGGTGAGTGGTTGTCCTTTAAGGACACAAAGGATTGGGCAGTAAAGTTTAAGAGACTTGAACGGTCACCATGAAGTTAAGCTAGTTAGAGATAATATCTTTAGGTATCTATGTGTTAAGTCCAAAAACTGTTTTCATGAGAAAATCTCTTTTGAGGAAATTAATGATTCTGAATAGTGAGGACGCCCAGACTGAAAAAAAAAGTAATAGCTTTAATTTCAAAGGAAATCGCAGACAAAACGTCTGAGATTAAATTAAGTGCCGGGCATCTGGGTGGTCGGGTCCGTGGGGATGTATGGTGGTGGAATTTTATATATATTCAGCCAAGCTCCATTAAATTAGCTCCAAGATTTACGAAATCCGACGTTGTAAGGTTGGGATGTATAAAAACACGCACCTTGAAATAAGGGGGGCGGGGTCACTAGAAATTATTTTAAAAATCAAAAGAAATAAACTAATAAGCCAATTTTAATAAAAAAAATTTTTCGGTATATAAAGTAATAAAAGAAGATTTTTTTAAAAATTTTAATTAAATGTTTACTCTAAATGGAAATGGTCAAGTTTTTTTCGTTAGTTATTGTTTCGCGCATTGACCCCACCCCCCACCCCCATATAGTGAACTATCAGTTTCTTCGTAATTTTTGGGTGAAGAAAAATGAATTTTACATTTTTGAAAAGAGAATTCAATGACCGAATATATGTAAAAAAATCAATGTTATGATAAAGTCTCACATTTTGTTTAGAAGTAGATTATATTCCTCTTATAGTGACTTTTTCTACACGACAGTATGAGAAGTAAATACACAAACAATGTGTTTTTGATATGGCTTTTTTTAGCCGACAATTTTTGGGAGAATATGTGCTTAATTGAAGTCGTACCTAATTTTGAAAGTTAATTTATTAATAATTAATTAATTAGGCGGGAATACCTATTCAAATGTAAGGCTAAACAAATCGAGAAAAATCAATCTTTGTATGTACATTTCGGCCTATTAGGCCTCATCAGCAGAGCTATAGATAGGAAGACCGCCATGTGCGTGATTCGAACCCTGACTGTCAAGCTGACAGGCGAGGACCGTAACCCCTACACCAACCTAATTTTGAAAGTTAATTAATTAATAATTAATTAATTAGGCGGGAATACCTTTTTCAAATGTAAGGCTAAACAAATCGAGAAAAATCAATCTCTGTATGTACATTTCGGCCTATTAGGCCTCATCAGCAGAGCTATAGATAGGTACGACTTCAATTAAGCACATATTCTCCCAAAAATTGTCGGCTAAAAAAAAGCCATATCAAAAACACATCGCTTGTGTATTTACTTCTCATACTGTCGTGTAGAAAAAGTTGTTGAAGAAAAGGTGGAGAGACCCTTTTTTAGGTCTGTCTCCGGTGAGGGCTGGATCAGAAGAGGTGGCATGAGTTTGCTTATTCGGCTTTGCCGCCAAAGTATGCTGGCTCATGATTGGTTGGTTTGAAACAGAGGCTCGCAGACAAAGGACGATAACCCCCATACCCCAGAATTCTCAATAATAGAAATAGTTAAGTTCATTCTTTGTAGAGGAAGAGAGAGTATTGCTTATATATCAGCAGTGAAGTAAATTGTAGAGAGGGTAAGATAAAGCTTATATCTTCAGCGGCAAGCAAATAGTTTTAAGTTCAGCGACGTGGATTCGTCAAACATGTGTAGGTCTTTGAATTTCTACTCAAAAACCTTCATCTTATATAATCCAGACATAGGCCCCACGTTCGATCTTTTTTGAAAACTTCTGTTTAGGCGCGAAGGCCTCTGATTAGTCCAAAATTATCATTTTCATCATTTCTATTTTTGCTTTATACCTGCGCTGATCTTATGCGCAGATTGCTTACTTTCGTCATTTTATTTCTGCTTTCGATGCGTTAACTTCCGGTTTGATTCTTACTTATCATTACAGTTATATTGAACTTTCTCGAATTTTTTAGGTTCGTTTTTTATTTTATTTTATTGTAATTAACTAAGAAACAAACAATGTTGATTTTTACCAACTAAAACAGTCCCTTAAGCATATGAGGCTGCTGCCAGTAAGTCGCGTCTCTAGAAATACATAGTAAATTACAACGCGACTCCTGTTGACGTCACCAAGAATTACAAAACAAAACACACGTCTTCCTCAAAGTGAAAAAAAAACAAAAAAAAAACAGGGGTGGTTACTCTCATTTATGTAGCTAATGTTCAGATTACCAACATCTGGATATCACAAAGCTGTAAGGCTGTCATAAATAAATAAAAGTCACGTGAATGACCAAGCATGATGACGGATAATTATGAAAATGAAACGACAGAGTCAATACATTTCAATAAAATAACAACATTATTTATTCATTATATTTTCATTATCTCTATACGTTCATTCAAAGTTAATATTTGTTTTTTTTACTTAATTACAATCAAAAATTATTAAAAGAAACGAAAAAAAAATTTACAACGTCAAAATTTGATATAAGTTTGTCTAACTTGGATTATTCATTCAAAGTTAATATTTGTTTTTTTTACTTAATTATTTATTATATTATTTTACATGCTATTGACTTGCACAGGAAAGAATTTCCTCACTAAGAAATAGCCATGAACCTAGAAATAAAGTCTGAACCATAAAAGTATTGTTGCATACCCTTTCTTACTTCTTACTTCTGGTCGTATTTTCTTCTGGTCGGCTTCGCTATTTCTTCATCTATCTTGGTCTGGTCTCTTCTAAGGTCTGGACTTTCTTGGGGACTTCGGGTCTGGTCTTCTATGGGGATTTCTCCTTATCAGAAGCCCTGTGTCATTGTTAGTTTTTAGGTAATAAACACAAGACTTCGATTTACTTTGATGTTACTTTATTTCCAATCCCCAACCCAGACATCTGCGCAGTTGAGACTTACATCCTACGAGCTCGGCTCCTACTTGCTAACTGACTGAAACTTACTTACTATCTAAACCGGAAGAGAGGGTCCTCTCTACCGGTTCTCACGGTATTCACCGGAAGGTTAGGACTGAGGTCAAGCCTTGTCACTCATCCTTCAAGGCCGTGGGCTGTAGCTTATAACGGCCATTTTGATTTCTACACTATTGCCATAAATATTAGGTATCTAATAATTATGTAACGGTATCCCTTGTGTTTCGTCTCTTTTCCCTTCCTTAATTCCTTTTCAGCTCGACGACCAACGGAAGGAAGAAGCACGTATATTGCCGTTTAAGAAAAGAAATTAGCAACACGCACCAATAACCAAAGCCTAATCCCTCATACACATCGTATGCATCCAACTACTCTCCCTCCAGCTATGGGTAAATGATAGAGAAGACTGGCCTCTTTAACCTTGGTATGTCAATCAGTTTTAGGAGATGGTAAACTCTGAATTCAAATCAATTGTCAACCTGGAGAGGGATGAGCTCTGCCAATACACGCTACATGTGTTGCGCCCCCCCCCGGACCAAACCACGTTAGGAAGTGAATCCTAACCTAAGATTAACTATGATAGACATCATACTTCTGTATATAACCTCTGTATAAGTTATCATCATCATTATGTCGTGCTGATAGCACGGATTCATCCCTCCCTCTCTCTCTCTCTCTCTCTCTCTCTCATCTCTCCCTCTCAATCTATCTCTATCTCTGCCTCACTTCCTTTCTTTCTATCTCTCTGTCTCCCTCTCTCTCTCTCTCTCTCTCTCTCTCTCTCTCTCCCATTTTCTCTCTTCTTTCTCTCTCTTCCTTTCTCTCCCCTCCCTCTCTGTCTCTCTTCCTTTCTTTCTATCTCTCCCCCTCTCTCTCTCTCCATTTTCTCTCTCTCTCTTCCTTTCTCTCTCTCCCTCCCTCTCTGTCTCCCCTTCCTGTCCCTTTCTTTCTCCCTCTCTCTCCCCTCTCTCTCTCTCCTTCCCTCTCACTTTCTTTCTCCCTCTCTCTCCCCCTCTCTCTCTTGCCACTCTTCCCTATCGCTCATCGCTCCTGACAAGTCCTCCTCGCGACGTCCAGTATCCAAACAAGAGACGAAGCTATGTCAAGAGAAGAAGCCTCAATGACATTCGAAATATCTTGTGGGAAAAAACGGCCCCATATCAAGAAAACAAATTTCCATTACTGAAAGTAAAAACAACTTTTAAAACGAAGAAGCCTCTACCAATTAGAGAAAGAAAGTATCAACAAGAAAAAAAAGCCTAAAAAAGGCTGAACAAAAAAAAAACCGGTATAAATGCACAGTAACACTCAAAAGATGATATCATTAGAATCACATTTTGCGTATAAATAGCTTTAGATGTCGGAAACTCCCGAACTAGAGAGATGATATCTTTTTTTTTTCAAATAGAAAGCTGGATAAAATTAAAATATAAACAATCAGTTATAAAAATGAATTTCTCAGATTTAATTTTCCAAGTTTCGTCTTCTGTAATAGAGTGTATAGATTTTTGTAAAGAGAAGAGCCTTCTACGGAAGACATTTGTTTGTATTTATTGTTAGGGTTTATCATAACAGAAATAAAAGTTTGAAACTAGTAAGACTGCAGTTATTGCTGTTATAAAGGAAAGATACAAGGCGAATATTCAGGTTAATATTTATTGAGTGCAATATGAAGGTGTGTGTTAAGTTTACAAAATGTATTTTCAGGGAAAAGTGTTCAAAGTGTATGTGAGAGTTCGTAAGTCGCCAGAGACGTTCGCTCGGCGGGAAATATTATGTTTGTATAATGTATTAGACAAGGTAACTTATCTTGTGTTTTATTGTCTCAGAATTTGTTCTGAAGTTGTTCTTTAAGGTCGCTGCTACAGTGTTGTCAGCCTGTTGAATTCCTCGTGTGCCTCTCACGGGTGCTTGTCTGTTCGTTGAATGTGTCTGGTCTTACCCCTGTGGGTGTCTAGACTAAGTGATGCTGACCTTAATTCGGCCGCTGCTAAAACCGGTCCGACTTCTGTGCCTACGGATTCTGTTCTGCCCCATGTGCTAGCGGGATATGTTCTCCCGATTCAGGGTTCTATCTCTGCCCCCTATTTGTCCGGAGTTCGAGGGGCAGATAACGCAATTTTCAATAATTATGCAAATGGAGACTTTTAATGTCAAGCATAGACAATTATACATGGAGATGTCCGAAATGTAAAAAATATCGTTTGATCATATCGGGCTCTTTTTTTTTTTTTCGAGATTCACAGCAGATTATAAAAATACTTTATTTGTCGTCCAACGAAATGGCCAGTTACTGTAAAATATTTCATACTTAAAGAAAATTGAAAAAGTTATTAAAAAAACATTAAAAAATATAAAACTTCGTTGATTTTACTTTAAAAAAATCTAGAACTAGTACAAAAAATCGTAATATATATATATATATATATATATATATAATATATATATATATATATATATACCAGGGAACATGGAGTTGGCTTTGCAGTCAATAACACTCTACTGGGAGCAATAGTACCACCCATATGTGGCTCAGAGAGAATTTTGACCATCCGCCTGAAATCTAGGGACTGTCCACCTGGTAAGTGTTTACGCACCAACACTTAGCCCCCCTCAAGAAATAACGGACCAACTTTATGATGAGCTTGAGCTGACTGTAAAAAACATCCCCAAACAAGATCAACTTAACCCTCTTGGTGACCTTAATACAAGAGTTGGTTTTGACCACGACCCCTGGCCATCTTGCTTGGGTTATCATGGCATTGGTAGAATTAATGAGAATGGGCAACGTCTCCTTGAGTTCTGCATATACCACAACCTATGCATCACCAACTCATATTTTCAGTCAAAACCTCGTCACAAAGTTTCCTGGAGACACCCACGATCTGGCCACTGGTACCAGTTAGACCTGATCATAACACGGTGCTCTGGCCTCAGAAGCGTCCTCCAAACTCGTAGCTTTCACAACACAGACTGTGACTCTGACCATTCCCTCGTCTGCTGTAGAGTCAAACTCCAGATGCAAAATTTCCAGAGTTAAATCAAATGGACCCCCCTCGTGTGGATAGTGCCAAAGCAGCTGACCCAACCAAAGCCGCTGCCTTCCTCTGTGCCCTAGAGGAGTCTCTCCACCATCTACCACAGTGTTGCTCTATCCATATATATATATATATATATATATATGTGTGTGTGTGTGTGTGTGTGTGTGTGTGTAATATATAAAGAAAAGCGTGCACTCAGCCTCTGTTGACGATCGAAACCCGGGAGTTAAGAGAAGTGCTGCTTTAAACCATTTGCTTCTCGTTGTGTGCGAGAAGATGGGAGAAAATGCGCGAATCCTGGGACAATAAAAGCAGCGATTTGAGCTAGCGTAGTGGGGGGAGGGGGGTTGTAGTTTAGGAAAGTTGAAAGCGGTGTAAGATTTGAACGTGTCCCGAGGTGAAGAATAGAAGGGGAAGATTCTACAGAGGACGAGCGGACTGAATCCCTGAGTTCAGTTGATTCACAATATATATATATATATATATATATATATATATATATATATATATTCAAGAAAAAATCTTTTCAATTTTTTTCCTTTTTATTAGCCGCAAAGGTTTCGGGTATTTCCGTGAAATGTAATGAATTGTAATGCTTTTTAAAAATATCTAATGATATTATCTCTTGCGCGATATTGTGCATTAGTACCAAAAAAACATTGGCAAAGGAACATATATCGTTTCATAATACGGTATAAATATAAGATCAATTTACGACAAAGTGATAACAAGGATATTTTATTGCCTGAACAAACTTAATAGAAGTGAATACAAAACATGATAGAAAATGTAAAGAAGTTTAAACATAGTTGTATAAAGGGAGATATCCTAATAGTCTATTTTATAGGTAAAGTTTTGAGGATGCTGGTAAAAGAGTAAAGTATAAACATTTATTGTTAATCATGTTCTTGTATCCCCTAACGTCAAATAGGGGAACCACGGTAAGTAAGGAATGTAATCCCTACATCACCTCGATGTTTTCAACTAGAACAAGCAATCTATTATTTATTGTGGGGTATACATGAGGACAACAGTCCAAAAAATCAAAATAATACTTTAAATATACGCTCCTACGTTTGGGGCGCTGGTGGATGTCGTCAGTGATGTTATCTGCATGGTTCATTGGGAAGTTTCGGGTCTTCCAACATCAGACTTCCCACGCCATGCTGACCCTATCAGAGGTGATCAAACTCTGATACCCCACTGTCTTTAGACGCTAAAAGACGTTTGACATATTAGGGATGCGCAATTTTGGTCAAGGGAGATAATATTTTTTCAATTTTCTAATTTTAAAACAATTACTAAAAATCAGGGAATTTTAATGAAATTTTCAGCTCTTTATTCATTAAGGACTTTATTTCATAATGTATATCTTATTTTATTACAAAGAAAACTTGAAAAAAAATTTTTTTTATTAGTTATGGTAAACATTTAATCATTTGAATAAAAAATTCCACTCCCTAATTTTTACATTACTAAAAAGATCAAATCCAGAAGACCTCATTAAGAAATTTAAAAAAACACCCGAAAAAAGTTATTTGAAACACCTGAGAAAAGATATTTGAAAATTTAAAATTCGTTTTCTTAAAATTCAAAAATATTTTTTGTAGCGTGTTTTCTCTTTACGTAGTGTTAAAACACAATGTTCTTCTTTGAATTGATGCAAAAAAAAAAAAAAAAAAAGGATTTTCTGATTTAGTTGGCCTATTCTTATTCACTTAAAATTGTAATAGTAAAATTTTAAACGACTGGAACATGGCATGTTGCACTCAATATTTTCACCATACATAAAACTTTATTTAATCTATCTAAAAATGTAAGTTTAAAAATGCGCAATTTTGCGCAACATATTTACCGAGATTTTTATATATCTAAAAAAAACAAAAAAAAACTAACTGTTAATTTCACCTAGAGAGACGTCTCAACAGCACTCCAAACGACGGCTAGTAGAAATCCTTTCTAGAGCCACTTCACCAATGAACTGTTAATTTCACCTCTCAAGATAAGTCTGGTAGCAAAGCCATCAAATTTGCAGCAATTTGTGTACCTTTATAATACAAGTGTTTTAATTCCATTGCGTTGTTTGTCTTCTTTCAACCAAATAATTGCCGACTACCGGGAGAATAAGAGCTCCCTACGAACCCTGTAATTCCTCTTAGTTTCTTTATACACCTCTAGTACATTGTCTCGTGTATGTGTTCATTATATATCTCCTTTGTATACCTTGTAATTTGTAAATGTATTCCTATTTAAATTTATTTCTATGTGCTCAACTATTAAAGTCTATGTTTGTTATATCTCATAACTTCTTTGTTGGAATATTACTTGTACTTGTATGTACCCACGTTGGGAGGTCACTTAAGCCTTCCAACTAAAAATAATGCCTTTAAATCTAACAGAGGTATAGGTAAAAGTAAAGTCATCGGGGTGGCCTAATGTCGGTATCAGCCAAACAGCGAGGGAGTCTATCCCCTTTTCACTTGCGTTAGATCAATGAGATTGTATTTTAGCGTCTGAGGTGGAGCGCCATACCTACCATCAGCTCCTTACTTTACCGCACAGATCCCTGTCCTACTCATACGCTGAGTTGGCGAAGGCCGGTATCGAACCAGGAACTTTGGGATTCCTAGCCGAACGCTCTACCGACTGAGCTAAACCGGCCCCTTTTTTAGGTATAGGTAAGGTCTCCAAAATATTTAGAAATCTCAGAAACTTTTATTGTTTATTATCAATGATATTTACATAATTTTAAATTTTGAATATGCATTTATATTCGTCTCAATTTCACCTCGAATTAAATCTTCAAAGAAATTAAATTAAATCAATTTTTAATTTCACTTTTAAAAATGTGTCATCAAAATGCAAATCATTATTTGAAAAACGAAACCTCCTTCCACTTGGCCTTCGAGAACATCTGCTTTGAATCCAATTGTAAAATGGGTACTAATGCACAATAGCGCGCAAGAGATAACATCATTAGATTACGTATAAAAATAACCGAAACCTTTGAGATGCTCGGGTTAGGGTTAGGGTTAGAGTTAGGCTACTTTATGAGTTTCAGACATCTAATGCTATTTATACGCAAAATGCGATTCTAATAGTATCTCTTTGGTGCTAAAGTGCATTAGTACCGTGTCCTCAAAATTAAAATCATTATTTGAAAAGTGAGACCTTCTCCCTTTGCCCTTTGAGAAAATCTGCCTTGTGTTATATACCCTTTTACATCTCGGGTTTATAATGGGCGAGAAGAAAGAGAGGATGCGGAGACGATGTGTTCTTGCTTGTTCTGCTTCTTACTTGTTCTGTGGTTATTTTTCTTTTGGGTTGATTTCTCTTTATTCGGGCTGTTGGCCTCTTCTGTTGGGCTGGGTTTCGGTTCATCTCTTATTTAATAATCAAGACGGACTCTGTTGTTTTTTTTATTCTTTGTTACAAAAAACCCAGCCCAAAAAGTTTTCGAACCGCGCGGTTGACAGGCCGGCATCTTGAGAGCGACAATCCTTAAACGTCTGCCTCCACTGGTTTACTGTCAGCAACTGCTTAACTAACTTAGTTTCTGTTCCTGCCCCCCCCCCTTCAGCCAATCAGGTCAGCGCGAGATGCCAATAACTTTACCGGCTAACAGCTAATGGTAACTTTCCATTTCCTCGTTATTTGAATCTTCAATGAACATCGATTCAAAATTTAGCAACACGTATGTAATTCATAGGCTACCCGTGAATTATATAACACTTGAATTAAATTGTAAAATGAAATATTCGCACTGTTGGGTCAGTAAAACGTTAAGTCTGGGTGGACATAAGTCCAAATAGGGTTATCTTCCCTTGCTATGTTTCGTTCGCCGATAGGTGGCGTGAGTATTTGGCCAAAAAGTGGGAACTCTGAATTCTTGCCTTTTTCCTCTGTGACGGAGAACGAGTACTACCGTACTCATTTAGAAAAAGAGCAAGACATTGTCTTGCCTGCCGGAGTCGAACCTGCGCTCTCCCGAATGCAAAGAAATGCGATTTAGGCGCTGGATGGATGCGACGTGCAATTCAGGTGTCCGGATGTTGGGGGCCTACACGCGTCCATTTGAATGCATGAGAATTGTGTGTTGCACGGGCGCGAGGTTCGACTGATGTGCCCGGATGTTGGGGGACTATGCCCATAAATAATTGAAGTTAGTGGAGCACTGTGTGAAGCAGTTGGCCTACGCGAAACTGCTGACAGTGAAGAAACGCTTTGTGGACGACCCTGCATCAGAATTTGTTTTTAATTCAACATAATATCCTCCCAGGCCGGCAACGAGTTAACATGGGTTAGCTGCATGACGCCTCTGCGCCTTAGTAAGTGACATACTACCAGTAAGTGACATTCTCTACGACGCAAGTCGTACGCCTATTTCCTCATAATATGTTTATGTATCTGTTGTGTATATCTTTGTCTTAAATGTATCTCCGTTACTTACGGAATAAATATTGTTATCGTTTTACACCCTTGTCGGAATGTTCTTATGTATACACTTGTACCCACGTTGGGAGGTTACTCTAAGGTTTCGGCGCTACTACCGCCGGAAAAGGCATGTATCCATCACTTTTTTTTCACTATATGCAGAAGAAATATTTTTGTAGGCAAGCATAACCATAATGATAAAGGAGTAGTTCATTACATGCAATGTACGAATTAAAAAAAAACAACACCTTTTTGTGGATAAAAATTAGGGGTCATTTATTATTCGAGCATATACGTTAGTTAAATCTATTGGGGTGTTTTATTTCCAGTACTACAGACTAGGTTGCTAACTATCACACCCGGAATGCTATCTGCCCTGTCGGCTGGGGCAGAATACACCGACTGTACCTCTGAAGAGGTGTAAAATCCCCCCCCCCCCCAGTGGGGTCACCTGTTGGTCGTGGGCTGTGACGCGTGATGCTTAACGACAAGAATCCTGTTGTCGGATCAGTCCATGCCTTGAAATACTCCACTTTGGGCCTTAGGCTAGACGGGCGTTGGAGAGACCCCCTCTGATCAATTGGCCGATCACATCAAGCCCTAGCAGCTATATGACTGTCCCAACCCTTACGGCAAACCCCCAACCCTTTTTATCATATATGTGCTAGAAGGGGTGGCTGAGGGTCTTATTTTCCATGATATGACGTTAAACTGTTTCTAATGGTGAAGTTCCAATTTTAGAGTTCTGGGAAGTGTGGAGAACTCTTCATTGCCATTACTTCCAGGCCCACCCTGACCCGGAGTGGTAGTACCTGTTAAAGTCTCATCTATGGATTATTAAATAGAAAAAATGAGTTCTAAAATACGTTTGATTTTTTTTTATTGAATACCCAACTAAAATGAATAAAACGAAAACGTCTTCGGCATGAAATAACCCAACAAGGGTTGACATGCCGTAAAATCCAACCAACCAACTAACCAATCAATCGGAGTGCTGTATAGTATCGTTACGAACTGATCTATCAGCGTATATGAATAGAATAGCAGAAGGAAAACTTTGAATTCAAACCTGTTAATCTCCGCTTAAAAATTGATCCTGCGTCACATCCTACTCCTGGCATTAAATGACCCGCAGATGTTGATATGCCGTTAAACAAAATTCAAACGCATCCTACTCGTAGAGGAGGGGCTGGGTAAATAAGTAATTCGTGGGAATGGCCTATTATCGGAATCAGCCAAACAGCGAGGGAGTCTATCCTATCTCCGCTAGCGCTAAACCAAGGAGATTGTTTTGCTGATGTGGAGCGCCACACCTACTGTCAGCTTCTAGATGCTTTTCTGTGCAACTCATGTGCTGAGTTGTCGAGGACCGGTATCGAAGCCGGAACCTTGAGAGTTTTAGGCGGCTGCTCTATCCACTGAGCTAAACTGGTCCTTAGGTAAAGACACAAATGATATTTGTGGGGTTTGATTAAATGAACAGAACAACTGACGATTTCGCTGTAACAGATTTGGTTGTTTTGAGGCCATTTAAAAAAAATCAGACTTTTTGTAACGTGAGCCTCTTGGTATTTTGCGCCTCAGGGCACTGTCCTACCGCCTAGTCCGCCCCTGTGTAGTAGACTATGGTGAAATTTTAGTAGGATGCTATCCTGCCGGTCCTGGTCAAATAGACAAACCAGTTTGAGAAATTAAACTTTCAGGTAGACTATGGTAACAATTTACGACCTTAAATTCACAGTCTACCTAAAAAGTTTGATCTAATTTTCTTTCCTTTAATTAACCAGATACTTAGGTACCACCAAAATGAAATGTAATTTACTCACGAGTAAAACGTGAGTAAAACCTGAAATGTTTCTTTTACATCCAGTTGGGGTTAAATCATACTTAACAGACATAAATTCCACCATCGTATGTCACCCCACTGAAAGAAGAAAAAAATACTAAAAATCAAGGAATTAACCGAATTTAATGAAATGTTCAGGGTTGATATATTAATGAATAAACAATATAATGCGACAAGTTATTTCATTTAAAAACTCTTATGTTTTTTCAGGTCAGTTAACTTTGAACCACGTATCTTTGAGACGTAACACAGATTCACAAACATACGTGGTTCAAAGTTAACTAACCTGAAAAAATGTAAAAGTTTTTAAATAAAATAACTGGTGCATTATATCTTTTAGTTATTAATGTATCAACACTGAAAATTTCATTAAATTCATTTAATTCTTTGATTTTTAGTAGTTTTTTTCTTTCGGTGGGGTGACATACGGTGGTTAAGTAGGATTTAACCCCAGTTGGTTACATTCATTATTCTTGTTAAAATCATTGGAACTGAAGGGTTAAAATTAAAGACATTAGTAATACTAACAAAAATATGCTCCCCCTGAGCGCAAGTATTTAAGTTTTAATATAATAAAATATTATATTAAATTAGAAAAATTAACGAAACTAAATTAGAATGAATACAAAAAATATTATACTAATTTCAATGTTATTCTAATCGATTTCTATATAAAGATTATATATAGAATTGCTTTTAATACGTTTGAAAATAACATGGTAGTATTAGAAATTAGTAACAGCAAATAATTATTTATTAAACCCAGTTTTGTTAAAATCATTACGCAAATCATTCCCACCATATACTATGTAAATCTTCATTTCCTAGACATATATAACACATATTTCAGGATTTTAAATGCATTAATAACGTGGGCCTTTCGGGGCCTGTGTCTATTAATGAAATTAACAGCGTCGATCCCAGGGGGCTATCCCCCTCCCCAGGAAATACATGCTCCCTTGGTTTAAAGGGACAGGGTTGGGTTTATTGCCCAGCGCCTGAGGCGCCCCCTCGAGAGGGAATACCGACGGGATCGACGCATTTTTTGTGACTACCACCCATGAGCTTCGGCTTGTGGGTGGGCCCACATAAAAATGTCCTTGTGTCACGCCCTCATAAGTGAGATGAGAGGCAAATACCTTAATAATATGGGCAGTTTTGCGGCAAGTCTAACTCAGCTAGACTTTAATTGAGACATCCTTAATAGATAAGATGCTGATTAAGATTAAATAATCACTATTTCATAATCGTTGTGAATATGCCTTAAATAACTAAGGAAACCGTTAGTGATGACGTAGTTTCGGTTACAGAAATATAGTTACATAATCTCCATTATAATAAAATGTGAATTCAAGTAGTTGAAGGCGTGTCCTAAATCAGAAATTATTCAACTCAAGCCAAATATTCTGCATATATCCATGAAAATATAAAATATCTAACCGTGAATGTTGCAGTTACCAAATCATGCCCCCCCCCCCTGTGTGATCTGCATGTCGTTCAACCGTGAGAAGAAAGCATGGGAGGACGATATTGGTGATGTCGCTGAAGACAACGCGGGCCCACGTGTGACGAAACTAAATAAATTTTCGTACATGCAGTCGGCTGACAAGATAGTGAACCAGCAGCTCCGCGTTCTGACCCTGCTCAAAACATGTAACTAAGAGCACACCCCAAGGCATCCCATCCGGATTTGAGCCTTGAAGAAATAAGAGGAATTACGGATTTAAAGGGGGGAGCCTCTTAAATCTCCCAGTTGTAGGTAAATTGTTCGGACGAAAACACACAATGGAAATGTAATACATGTATTGACAAATAATACAAGAACTTGTTGCAAATTTTATTGGCATTTGCTACCAGACTTATCTGTGAGGTTAAATACTGTTCGTGGAGAAGTGGCGCTAACAGAGGTATTCTGGTCGCTGGTTGGAATGTCGTTAAGACGCTTCGTCAGGTCGGTTCTCATTCCTCAGCCTTCTGTTAGTATGCTATTGTGACAGCCTTAGAACGTTTGCTGATACAATGCCTTAGAAAGTGTGCTGGTGGGAACGCTTATTTGACGTGAATCCTCAGGTTGACAATCTCCAGACTGTTTATGGGCAAGGTGGCGAGAGCGCTTATTTTTGCGTCTCTCCTGTTCCCTGATAACTGAAAAGGGTTTGATTTTTGGCGCGAACATCGTATTAGCGATTCTCCCTCTAGCGGTAGGGGAAGATAATTCTCTGTCGAATTTCCGATAGAAACATACCCAGTAAATACAACTATTAGATTATAACAATATTGTTACTGGGTCACAAGTCTCTCTGGATCTCGGGGGAGTCCCCTTGGCCTAATGGATAACGTGCTGAACTGCGACATCGTAGTAAGCGAGTTTAAACCCCATTCGCGCTGTTACGTTCACTTTCGCACTAATACCCTTGGGAAAGGTATGAACTCCCTAATCTCCCCCGCTGTGTATTAAATAGTACCACAGCTGTTCTACAAGGATGACTTCAATTTACCAGCCCCTCCACGCGAGCAGGATATAATACAAAGTCAATTTCTTAAGTGGAGTTTAACAGATTTGAATTCAGAGTTTTCCTTCTCCTAGACTGGTTACCTTGCCAAGGTTAAAGAGCTCAGTCTGTCCTACTATTTCGCATAGCTGGAGGGAGAATAGTTGGATTCATACTTTTCCCAAGGATATTAGTGTTGTGATGTTAGTCCCAACAGTAAAAAGAAGTCAAGTCGAGATAGGGTAAAATAAGACAAGTGTATTTACAATCATGGTACATGTATGACTAGCTTGTCGTTAACAGGAACAGTGCTACCTTTACACTCGGTGTCTCACTATTTATAGTGAGAACCGGTGCATGTTCTCCACTGTAGGAACGGCCGGTACAACAATTAGCACTACATGAAATGCAAACAGTCTCGTCACGGATTTGAACTCAGGTCGACGAGCCCATTTCCTACGACTCTAACCATTATACCACGCACCTCTACAAGGACGAATTTGGCTTTAAATAACCCACAAAGGTTGATATACCATTAAAGATAGAAACCAAAACCGAATCCGGACCTTGTAAGAGAAATAAAAAATATAAACTTTTAAAAGGGCATTTGTCTTTTGCTCTCTAGGCCCCTCACACAAGACGATCACCCCGAGGGGGGGGGGGGTTGAATCACCGCTGATGGTCACACAACCCAATTCCAACAATACAAAATCAATTCACAGCATAACAATTCGCAAATTCCAATAAAACAATTCATATCATTTAAAATTTTTCGGACTGTTGACCTCATCCTTATTCTATTTATGTGATCTCCGACCTTGTTCAGGTGTTTCTTGTCGAACTCGGGAGCCTTCGTGCCTCAAAGCGTAACGGGTATAGGCATTGAGTTAATACAGTTCTAAGTGACTATTATTTGGAGGTTTTAGGTTCAATCCTGATTACAGGCGAAAATAACAGAGAATATTCAACATTTGTACCCGGTCATTGTTAACGGAATGAGAACAATCTACCCGAAAGGATTAGATAAAGGGTTTGGTCCGAAGATCTATGAAGGCTCCCGAGTTTGAGAAGAAGGCTCCGGAGTTGGACAAGGAACACCTGTAGAAGACCAGAGGATACATCGGCCGAAACATTGTGTATATAACAATAAAGATGAGGACAACAGTTCGAAAAAAAATGTAAATAATACAGATTATCAAGCCTCATCTCAAAAATTCAGACAAATAAAATGAAATGAAGCTTAATATGAACAATCATGATATATCGGACTGTTGTCCTCGTCTTTATTGTTAATAAACACTTGCTTGGAGTGAGCTTTGATAAGCAGTAACGATTTAGCTCCGAAACTGCGATTGAATTTAAGAGTAATCGTCTGAAGATGACTTATTTTGAGATAATTAAATAGATAAATAAATAAATCCACCTAAAACAGAGCCCAACGTTGAAGGTGCTTAAACGTTGTATTTATAAATGAAGACGAGGACAACAGTCCGATATATCATTATTTTCTTTCATAAAACCAGATAATAATAGATAGATATATATATATATACAAACAGCATTTAAATTTAGCAAATAATTTATTGCCTTTTAACAAAGCTAAAATAAAAACAATTGGTTGTTATCACATAGTTAACTAAAAAATATCATTTTTCGTCTGAAATGGTTACACGATTAAATTCAATGGTTAGAACGTCGGACGTCCTAATTAGAAACACAGACAAATACAAAATACAGTGTAAGCGCCAAAAAGTAAGACGTTGAAAAATATAATTCACTCATCAAATAAAATCAGACCAAATTATACGGTGTCGTGTGTTAACGCTGGTTGCTTTATTGCTGTGTTTTGTTATAGAAGGAAAACAGTCAAATTTTAAAGAAATTATTTAAGAAGTATATTTTTTTAATTTTTTTTTTAAATTTTTAGAATCATTGCTGGTTAAGAGTCTTTAAAATTCGTAGTGTTTTTGTTCATCGGTGATTTATTAAAAGGCTATACGTGCATAAATAGCACCTCTAAATTCCCAGGGATAAACCGTTTCGTTGAAAACGGTTAACAATAGTTAGTAGACGTATAATCACGTTAATTTTTTTTCTTCCTTTATTGTAAAATGAACGGAGCAAGAGGAGTGGGTGTCTATTTGATATGACTCGTTATCCAGTCGGTATGCGGAGCAATTCTCTCATAGACAGTCGGGTGGTGGTGTCCACAGCTATGTTGATACGACGACAATCCCACGAGATACGGTCCGTGACCGTGATGGGAGCAAACCAACGGAGAGCCGTGGTGGTGATGGATATCGCACGGGAGGCCGTAAGCGCAAACGTGGGAACTTCCAATGTGTTCGTCTCCGAAATGATAGTCGCATTCTTCGTTCGTGATGAACTGGACATGGTTATGATGACTGGTAGAGCAGTGTCCGTGGCCGTGTCCGTGGCCGTGTCCGTGACCGTGTCCGTGGCCGTGGTGGCGGAGACCGATCGGATGTACCCCCATGCCGTGGTGCAGGTGAAGTAGAGCCAGATTGTGGTTTCCCACGTGATGGCCGTGCCCGTGAACGTGGTGATGGTGAACGTAATCTTTGTATTTCGGGTGGATTATCCGGGCCGTGATGAAGGAGCTGTTGTCGAGCGTTATCACTTTGTCGATCAAGTTGTGTCTGACCACGCGCAACGAGGGCAACGGTTTGTGGTAGACGCACTCGGCGTTGGTCAGCACCGAGTGGTGCCCGACCATGGCCCCGTGACACAAGTGGTGCCAGCCGTGCGAGTGCTCCTCTTGGATGGACATGTGCCACGGCCAGTGGCGGAGCCCGTGGTCAACGTATATGTGACCGCCGTGACCCCCGTGGTGGCCGTGACCCCGTGGTGAAGCCGTGGTGAAAGCCGCGGTGAATAATTGCCTCGTGATGGCCCCATGGTGCATTCCGCCGTGACCGAAGCCTTCGTCGAAATGATTAAACATGTGTTGATGTATGTGCCGTAAAATGCGATTTGGAGTGGCCTGTTTTTCGGGTCTGTTAATCACTTTAACTTCCTGTTCGATCGTGCTGTTAAGTTGAAACGGGTTCCTAATCTTCGAAAAAATCATCTCAACTTTAGGATCCGAGGCCGAATTCGATTTGCCTTTAGCCTCTTTCTGCTTAGCCATGACCTCGGCGATTTTCCCTTTTACTTTCGTGGTCGACCCCGAGGCTGTTGACGTTGTTCCCAATTTCAACTCATTCAACCGGGTGTCTCGAGTTACCTCAACAGGAGACTCAGGCGTAAAAACAGGCTTTCTTGGAGGGTCGGTGAGTTTCAATTTAGAACCCAGCGTTGTGTTTTTCAGAAAACTTGCATCGTTTTTAATGCCGCTGTAACTCGCTTTCTTTTCTATTGGAGGAATAACCGTTAGGACTTTGCTTGGTTCCGTTTTATTCTCCGCTAACTCTTTCTCCAGAGAGTTTATCAGCGCCGGTTGCGTGTTCTTCTTTAAGGGAGACGTTTCGTTCTTTTCCTTACCATCGCTATCGTAGATCAAATAATTTGGATATAGGTTCTTCTTCTTCATTTGGAACATATTGTCGGGCATTTTTGAAGTCACGTGACCGGACTTGTTTTTACTACTTGCGCCTTGGCATGTTGCGCTCAGTGTGGCTATAAGAAGATATAACTGGAGACATCGGCTAGTTTTACTGAACATGGTGAAAAAAGACAATCGAGGAGGACTTGTTTCTCCTTCTATTGCCTGTCACCACTGCTTATCTTCCGACAATGCCGTCGCTTTTATACCAATTTTTACTCCGGGGTCACCAGACGTCATGTTATATTAATTGTCAAATTAATATTCAACTTAACGTCGGAATGATAGCGAAATTAACATACAGCAAATACGAAATATTCGTTCTGTCATGTCCGGCCAATAATCTGTTCCAATAATGAAATTCATTAAAACTTTTTGGCCAACAATTATTTAAAAACCCCCCCAAAAAAACAATCAAAAATTGTCGGTTTTTTTTCTCTTCCTGACGGCAGATTGTTGGTTTCCTTCAATTACAGACCTGATTCGTATTGATTTTTTGTCTTGCACGTCCTCCTCTGTGCATGTGTGGATTATTTGAAGAATGGATAGTTGAAGGTGATCCGTCCAAAAGGTGACGTGTTATTTTATCCTTTGTCAAATAGACACCTTTCTGTCTGTGTGTGTGAACTTGTTGGACAACGGGCAAATATCCTCAATTGATAGTCGGCCATTTTAGGACTTCATTCATATTTGTCTGTCTCTGATGAGTTGTGTTTATTATAGTTCATATCCAGACGAAGGGTTTTTTTTTTTTTAATAGCTTCTTCTTTTCCCCCCGGAGACACAGGAAATAGATATTGTTGTACCCTGAATTACGAGTGCCTCAACTTACGAGTTTTCAGGGTTACGAGATATCAATAGGTCGATTTTTTTGTTTTGTATTGAGAGCTAAGATTTGAGGTACGAGCGAACTTCACATTCTAGACTTGAGAGTCAACACTGATTATACAGTGGTACCTGGACTTATAAAGTTACGAGTTTTCACTATCGTACGAGTTCACATTTTAGACTTGAGAGTCAACACTGATTATACAGTGGTACCTTATAAGTGCCCCAAGTTACGAGTTTTCACTATCGTTTTTTTCCTTTGTGTTGAGAGCTAAGATTTGAGGTACGAGCGAACTTCACATTTTAGACTTGAGAGTCAACACTGATTATACAGTGGTACCTGGACTTATAAGTGCCCCAAGTTACGAGTTTTCACTATCGATTTTTTTCCTTTGTGTTGAGAGCTAAGATTTGAGGTACGAGCGAACTTCACATTTTAGACTTGAGAGTCAACACTGATTATACAGTGGTACCTGGACTTATAAGTGCCCAAGTTACGAGTTTTCACTATCGATTTTTTCCTTTGTGTTGAGAGCTAAGATTTGAGGTACGAGCGAACTTCACATTTTAGACTTGAGAGTCAACACTGATTATACAGTGTACCTGGACTTATAAGTGCCCCAAGTTACGAGTTTTCACTATCGGTTTTTCCTTTGTGTTGAGAGCTAAGATTTGAGGTACGAGCGAACTTCACATTTAGACTTGAGAGTCAACACTGATTATACAGTGGTACCTGGACTTATAAGTGCCCCAAGTTACGAGTTTTCACTATCGGTTTTTTTCCTTTGAGTTGAGAGCTAAGATTTGAGGTACGAGCGAACTTCACATTCTAGACTTGAGAGTCAACACTGATTATACAGTGGTACCTGGACTTAAAAGTGCCCCAAGTTACGAGTTTTCCCCTATCGATTTTTTTGTTTTGTGTTGAGAGCTAAAATTTGAGGTACGAGCGAGCTTCATATACGCTTATATTAATAAGTTCAAGTGAGGGAAGTGCGTGGTGTAATGGTTAAAGTCATGGGAAATGGACTCGTCGCCCCGAGTTCAAATCCTGGGTGAGGTAATTGCGTTTCACTTAGCGCTAATACCTTTGGGAAAGGTATGAATCCTACTTTCCCTCCAGCTATGGATAAATAGTAGGGCAGACTGGGCTCTTTAAACTTGGTTAGGCAACCGGTCTAGGAGAAGGAAAACTCTGAATTCAAACCTGTTGTACTCCGCTTAAGAAATTGACCTTGTGTCACATCCTGCTCGTGCGGAGGGGTTGGTAAATATATATATTAATAAGTTCATTAAAATATTTAAGTTTCCAAATTTATTACGTCAAAGAAAAATGCAGTGCTACCTTGACTTACGAATGTCCCAATTTACGAGTTTTCCGAGTCACAGGCTGATGTTACAATTTATGGGTGTCATAAATTGTCGGCAGACCCTGTAGCTGAGAATAAGGGTAGTTAACTTTGGGATTAGGGAGTGGAAATTTACTAGTGACGGTTATAACACCCTGACCTCTGGAAAACGCGCCATGAGAAACATGGGTTTAGTTTTAGTTTTGAGATTCAGCCCGGCCATCAAAGAGTTTAGATGTGCTATGAGGTTGGTCTCCCCACGCGGCGAATAAGAATCATGGGCTAAATTAAGAAAAGCTTGATCAAGCAATAAAAATGTATTGTCAATTCAATTAATTGAAATGACCATAATCAGCCCAAAAGAAGCCGTTAGTTAAGAAGACGAAGCAGTTAGAACCCAGTCGAGCAGAGAAAAAGAAGAGGAAATAGAAGACTGGAACATGGCAACTGGAAGAGTAAAGATGTCAACAAGTTATAAGTAAGACCATCTCCTCTCCAAGTAAGTCTCTCTGTCTCTGTCTCTGTCTGTCTGTCTGTCTCTCTCTCTCTCTCTGTCCCTGTCTCTCTCTCTCTCTCTCTCTGTCTCTCTCTCTCTCTTCTCTCTCTCTCTCTCTCTCTCTCTCTGTGTCTCTCTCTTTCTCTCTCTGTCTGTCTGTCTCTCTGTCCTCTGTCTCTGTCTGTCTGTCTGTCTCTGTCTCTTTCTATCTGTCTGTCTGTCTGTATCTGTCTCTCTGTCTCTCTGTCTCTCTCTCTGTCCCTCTATCTCTGTCTCTGTCTGTCTGTCTCTCTGTCCCTCTGTCTCTGTCTCTTTCTGTCTGTCTGTCTGTCTGTCTGTCTGTATCTGTCTCTCTCTCTCTCTATCTATCTATCTGTCCCTCTATCTCTGTCTCTGTCTGTCTGTCTCTCTGTCCCTCTGTCTCTGTCTCTGTCTGTCTGTCTGTATGTCTGTCTGTCTGTCTCTCTCTCTCTAATATGTCTCTCTATCATCCGAGAACTCTCTCACTCACCGTTTATACATCCGATGTCTAATGTGGGTATGTAACACTGCCATTCGCTCGATTTGCTTTGTCTTGAGGGCTAAAATTTGACGTACAAGGGAACTTCAAGTACATTTATGTTAATAAGTTCCCAAAAAACATTTAATCTCCAAATTTATTACGCCAAAGAAAAATAATATTTATAAAAAAATAAACATTAAAACATATTACAGCACATAATTCATTGCATTCTATTTTATGTTTTTATACAATACAGAACTATTTTTGTTATTTAAGCAAACATAACAAAAAAATTAGCGTCCTTTTTTGTGGGGGTATGGAATGGGTTAATGGCATTTGAGTTTATTTCAATAAGGAAAATTGATTTGATATACGAGGAAATTGAGTTACGAATGGAATGAATTAAACTTGTAAGCCAAGATACTACTATATTACAGGTAGCTTTTTTCCCCTCTCTTTGTGTTGAGAGCTAAAATTTGAGATATGAGCGAGCTTTAGATACGCTTATACTAAGTTCACTAAAAAGTTCCAAAATTTATTAGCCAAAGAAAAATATTATTTATGAAAAAATAAACATAAAACATATTACAGCAAATAATTCATTAAATTCTATTTTATGTTTTTATACATTATAGTGCTGTTTTTCTCTTTTTTTAAAATACGTAACAGAAAAAAATTACGGTGTTTTTGGGGTTGGGGGTGGAACAGATTAATGGCATTTCAGTTTATTTCAATAGGAAAAATTGATTTGATATACGAGGAAATTGAGTTACGAGCGGAACGAATAAAACTCGAAAGTCAGGGTGCTACTGTATTTTTTAAAGAAAAGAAATAATTTTAAAGACAACAACAAAAAACGCTTACATATGATTTTTTTTTCAAAAGTAGTGAAAAGAGAAAGGAAATCTGTGTATCCACACAACAAATATAATCCGGATAATCGGGACAATATAAGATATAGCGATTTGGCCCAATTAAGAGGATTTTTCTATAAGAAAACAACATGAAAATAATTTTCAACTTTACTAAGTTTATTTGGATAAATAGAATAAATTAATTGATTGATTTTGTAGGGATTAAAATAAAACTAAAATAAAATTGAAATTTAAAAAAACAACAAACTCCCATGAGCCTTCACCGGAAGAACCCTCTGCGCATGTGCGAGAAAAAGGACCGACTTCCGACTCCCAAGAGAATATCTCGGCCATTCGAGTTTGGGCCGTAACTGGGTCTAGTCACTCCTCGTGGCCAGGGAGATATTCTCTTGCCACAGGCGACTATGACTGGAAATTAAGCCTAAGTTATAAAACCGCCTCCTGCCTTTGTCTCTTTCTTTTTCGTTCCTTGAATTCATTCCTTTTCAGCGCGACCACCAAATGAGATGGGGTTAAAAGGCGAAAACCCTAAGAACACGCAACAAGAATATCCAGCTACCTTTAAACCTTAAAACACCCAAACATCTTACCACCCCAAAATTTTAACGGAATGTCAATTCGTCTGGTCATTTCATGGCTAGAAGTTAGGGAATCGCATTCATTGTGCGTTCATATATACAGTCTTTGACGCTCTCTACTTTAAACCGCTCACATCCGCTCTCCCAATATCCACTGTTTCTACGCATACCACACACTCAACCAAGGTACAAAAAACTGATGGTTAGTTCGTTATAATTAAGCAGAAGGACTCAGATTACAATAATAATAATAGGAATTTATTTGAATAGAATGAGTTCTGAGGTGAATAGATAGTGAAATATGAAATATCCCATCATACAGGTAAAAAATACCAAGAAAATTTGGTACAGTCATGGTAGAAATTTGGTAGGTAATGAGTTAAATAACCCATGAAGTTTGACATACCAATAAACAAAGAAACCAAACTTAAAAAGACACAACCAAGCAAAGATACAAGGTGAACAGAGTAATTACCAACTGCTGGGTTGAATTAGTACTGCCAGGCTTGCAGTAAATTATTTTTGTCTCTTTAAAACACAGAAGGAACAACATCTTGGCTGCAATGAGTTCCCCCACTTAGAAATTAGAAGCAGAGCACGCATTGACCCAATTGAGACCATCCTATCGCAACGCCAACTGCAATGGTTGGGTCACACCATTCGCATGCCTGCAGACATATTCCCCCGTAAAATACTTTACAGTGAACTCACTGATTGCACATGGAGGACAGGAGCACCCCAAAAGTGGTTATAGGACCATATTAAGACAACGCTGAAGAAATGTACAATCACTCCTTCAAGCGTGGAAGATCTGGCTTCCTACATATAGGGTTGGCGAGGCGCATGCGTCACAGGAGCTAAGCAGTTCAATATCGCGATAAACATGACTGCAGAGCGACGACGTCTTCATCGACATGATCAACCGAATGTAGATGGGAATTTCCCCTGTAATGTGTGTGACTACATCTGCAAGTCCAGAATTGGACTAACGAGCCACCACTAGAGGGTCCACAACTGAAACCCGTTTTCAATCCACCTGGGTCATTCAACTGGGCCGGTCATGTACAATAAAGATGAGGACAACAGTCCAAAAATCCAAATAATACAAATTCTGAAGCCTCTTCCAAGGTCTCGTCAGACATGATTATTAGCTGACTCCATTGTTATTATTTAGGTACTATATGAAATATGTATCTGAATGGGTTTATTTCTGCAAAGTGTGGAAAGGACAGAACCATCCAGTCGCCCGTTGTCTCTAAACTTTTAAAACTTCAGTTTAATCTAAAGGCTCAAAAATCATTTGTCAGGTGTAAAGTTCTTATAATAAGTTGGAAGGCTCAGGGTAACCTTCCAACGTGGGTACATATAAGTACAAGACATATTCCAACAATGAAGTTACAGGATATAACAAACATAGACTTTAATAGTGAGCACATAGAAATACATTCAGGACAGGAATACATATACTAATTACAAAGGGTACAGCAATACACAGTGAACAAATATATAAACATGTACAAAAAAATAAGGACTTCGTCATAAAGAAGTGATACAAAGTTTCTGCGGGAATGTCACTTACTGATAGCTGGCTGGGGGGCAAAACCCACCACTTAAAGGTAAGAGGCACAAGGGTTTACACCATGTGAAGTGTTTGCTGGTCCCAGAGGAAAGAGATAGACTCTTCCCGGGCTCCCATTTAAATAGTCTAGCCTCTACAGGCGAAAACCAGCACCAAGGGAAGATAACTCTTCTGACCACCCCATCAATCCAAACAGGGGGCAGACAATCGCTACACATTCATGAGTTCGATCTTTTGTATTTCAGATGGGCAAAGGTTGACATGCCGTAAAACAAACAAAGCAACTAACCATCAGAACGGTGCATTTTGGAATTGATGTCATCATGCATTTGGAGACGCTGGGGAAGTTGGAGTTGGTTGGTTGGTTGGTTGGTTTTTACAACATGTGAACCCATTCAATGGGTTATTTTATGCCGAAGACATTTTGTTTCATTCATTTTTGATGGGTACTCTTTTTTTAAACTCAATTTTTTAAACACATATTTTAAAACTCATTTTTTTCTATTTTACCCATAGATGGGACCCTAACGGGTACTACCAGTCCGGGTCAGAGTGGACCTGGGAGTAATGGTGATGGAGGGGTACCTACATTCCCAAGAGCTCCAGAACTGGAACTTCATCATCAGATAGAATTTAACGCCATACTAAGGACAATAAGACCCTCAGCCACCGCCTTCTAGCACATATATTATAAAAAGGGGTGGGTCTTGCCATAAGGGCAATAGGATTGGGACAATCATATTGGTGCTAGGGCTTAAGATGACGTGCTGATTGATCGGAGGGGGGGCTCTCTGATCGTCTAGCCTAAGTAAGGACCAAAATGGAGTGTTGCATGTAATGGGCTTTTCGGTCACCAGAGATCCATCCTTAAGCATCACGGGTCACCACCACGGCCAATAGGTGGCCTCATTAGAGGGTCTTACCAATCTGCAGATGAGAGATAAGGAACCACAAATAACGAAAGCTTTTCGAACTTGTAAAAAAAAAAAGATTAAAAAAAAAGATTTTCGTTGCATTTGTTGGGTCAGCAAAATACGTTTGCTTCTATATATGGAATTAAGTAAGAGAAATCTTTTCTCTGATTGAACATAGAAACACGTGTCGTGCCCAGTAGTTTTGGCTCATATTCAACAAACATCTACGGACCAGCTCCACGACAAGGTCGAAAGAATTTATTGTCGAGAGAACAGACTGAAATAGAAGATACCAGATATCATTGTTTCTGGTAGGTATCTCAAACTTGATTATCTATATAAAAAGGGTCTTTATATTGTTAGACGTTGTTTTGTTATATAATACACTTTTAGTATTTAACTAAGTTTTCATTAATTTATTTTCTGTTATTAGAATAACTACTAGACTAACACGAGAGTATTATTAACTATAACACATATAGCAAATTACAGGATCAGCCGCCTCTAAGACAGCCAAAGGAATTTGGTAATCTAAACATTAGTTACATAAATGGGAGTAACCTCCCCTTGTTTCTTTCACTTTGAGGAAGCCGTGTGTTTTGGTTGGCCATTTTCACTTCACCGTAAATCAATACAACTGCATGTTGGGTAGTTGTCCCCCGGCCAAATCGAATACATTGATTTTTAAAAAGTATTTTTAGCTTAAAGTCTATACCTACTTTTATTCGTGTATCGAGAAAATTTATTTTCAAATCTATTTTATTAAATATATACAATTATTAAAAATCAGTGGCGTTATGGGAGTCAAAGAGGGTGCTGACCTGGGTATCCAGTCAAAGAGGGTGCTGACCAGTCAAAGGGACCACGGGTATTCAGTTTAGAGGGGGAGGGTGCTGACCCACATCAAATCAAATGAAAAATATAATCGTACCAAAAATTACCCAATTATTTCATGAATGTCTATGTGTAATTATTTCATGTAATTATTTCATGTGTAATTTGACTATAAAGATTATTTTATAAATTTCCATTGGTTTAGTAATTTTTTCATTTTTTTCAATCTATTTTTTTTTCTTTTGTAGGTGGAATAAAATTAAAGTGCTGGTCCCAGACATGATAAAAACCTCTGAACGCAACTGTTACAGGTGCCAATTAAATAATTTCATTTGTCACTTTTTAAATTGAAAGATAATTACATTATAAAAATGTACATAAAAATAGGAAGATTGGTTTCGAATTCATTTATTTAACCAGATAAAAACAAATCTTTCCTCAGACAAAACACACACACACCAAAAAAACAAAAAAAAAAAACAAAAAACAACACACATCTACAACAACAACTTGGCCAGAGAGCTGGAAAAACTGTGGAACATGAGGGTGAATTATTTCTCTGAATGTTTGAGACGAGGCTTGAAGATTAGTATTATATGCGTTATTCTCCCCATCTTCATTGTTATTTGTACCTTCTTCAGGTATTTCTTGTCGGACTCGGGAACATAACAATGAAGATGGGGACAATAGTCCGAATAACGCAGATAATACTAATGAGGGTGAATGTCGTACCAATTGTAGTTGGGGCCCTAGGAACGGCCACAAAGGGTTTGGAAAAGAGTCTGGGGGAATTGGAAATCCGATGAATAGTCCAGACCAACTAAAACGCAACCAGAGACCGATTAAATTGGAGGAAATTGTGTTATCATCGGATACAATGGACAGCAAGTAATGTAAATGTTTCTGTGTGAAGAAAGGAAGTGAATCCGACGGTATGTAGTATATTAGGAAAAATGAAAAAACACAGGTTTAAATGGGTTAAGTGGTGAGTTTATTGGCCGACGCTGCAGTGTTTCGATCTATTAATTAGATCATCTTCAGGGCATTTGTTGGTATATGGAAGGTGATAAGAAGTTATTCTGTAATAAATAATTTCTTATCACCTTCCATATACCAACAAATGCCCTGAAGATGATCTAATTAATAGATCGAAACACTGCAGCGTCGTCCAATAAACTCACCACTTAACCTATTTAAACCTGTGTTTTTTATGTTTCCTAATATACTACAAATGTTTCTGTATGTGTAAAGGGGCTTATCTTGTCTTTTCTTCCGTTTATTCAGTGTTAGTATATCTAATATTTGTCTTGGTGAGTGGGGACTTGACTAAATATCTTCCTTATCTCCATGATTAAACAGGAAAGATTTATTAAGAAAATACACCAAAACTTTATTCACTCTGGTTATTACATACTAGTCAGATAATACATTCTTTAAATTCATAAAGGAAGTCATCTGAGATGCCCTATTATCATAAGCCAATTTCAGGTTTTTCAACATCATATTGACTCCAATAGCAACCCCTACTTGACTCCGGAATTGTCCGGTCGCCTCCCTGGAAGCACCGTGCTACTAGTCTCGACATTGCAAACTCAAATGATAAAAACTACAAAAATTCGACCGTTTAAATTGAAAACTTCCACCAGTGCAAGCCAATGAGAAAAAAACCCTTCCACCCCCATATAAAGGAATTTTTGGTTACCTCCCGTTTCAATTAGAGCAACCTTACATTGCTATTACACACTAGCAGGAATATCCAGCATTGCCAGGAAATAAATAACTTCAAGTATTCTTTGAAAATAACTTATAGAATGTGCGTTGCTATTATCGGGACACAAAATAGAATTGTCTCCCTTTTGATATTGGAGGCGGGACTTCCCACGTCACATGTCTGTTGGTCACGTAGCAATTCAAGCACTTAGCCCGGTTATTTTCTATAACTCCAACATGAAAAAGGGGAACCACTCTGATTGACTGATAAACTATTTATTCATTTTCCCCATTAAACTAACCCTAAACCCTAACCCTAACCCCATCTTCTTTTTTGTTAGTAGATCAATAAATAATTTATCACTCAATCAGGGTGGTTCCCCTTTTTCATGTTGGAGTTATAGGAAATAAACCTTAGCCCTTTCTCTTTACCCGACACAACTAGGAACGAAATGTTGTGACTAAGCACATATGTGCCTGATTTGTTAACAGACCGCCCAAACCAAAGGAATGTCAGTAAGTACATTTCTACTGTAAGGTTCAAGGTTATATATATATTATAACTGGTTGAAACAAACAACTCCGACTCGAGTGTTAAACATACAATTATGGACTTTAATAAAAGTACATGGAGACATTTATCAACATATACAAGAAATACGTGTAAGGCACAAGATACAATAAGAACATAAACAATAGTTACCTACATGTACATATAAAAGATATAGATAGAGTTATGGATAGTCCATAAGGTTAAAGTCACTTACTGACTTAGTCCGTACGTGGAGGATAGAGGCCCCCACGAGGATGGGGTGTAGACACAAATGTCTAACCCATGTTGTCCAGTCCAAGAAGGAGGAGAAAAAAGAGAGATCTTGAATCTGGCGCTTCCTGCTTAAATACAGAAAGACGCCTGGTGGTGAGAATAAGAAACGAGAGGGGAGATAACTCTTCCAAATACAAGGGAAGACAATCCAACACTACCTTTATCTTGTTACACTTCTGTTCTATTGAACACCTTTGTATCCTTTTTATGGTGGTTTTAGACTGAACCAGGTTATCCTTGTATGTTGTTTTTATTAAAAAGCACAATAAAAAGCATAGTTTTATTTTCCAGCATAAATTGACTTTGTCTTTTCCCTACCGAATGTTCTGTGTTGGGTTAACTTTTTTGTTTATATACACATTATAGGAATGCGGGCATTAGTGCAGAACTTTGGCTTCCTGGCGCAAAAAAAAAGGAACCTCAGTCTTTTCGAACAGAGGACGTTGCTGAGTAGAGACGTTAATCGCTTGCTCAGGAAGTTCTCTTCCAGACGCTTCACGCACCAGTTGAGTCTTTCTGCGTACCTGTTACGCGCTGGTTTTTCTACACAGTAAGCAACAACATTTGGTAATCTAAACATCAGCTACATAAATGAGAGTAACCTCCCCGTGTATGTTTCACTTTGAGGAAGCCATTTGTTTAGGTTGGCCATTTTCATTTCACCGTAAATCTACACGGAAAATATAAAATTTGTATCAATACAACTGCATATTTAACAGGAAAATATCATAAAATGTGTTCCTAAGAACAATTAAGTTCATTTCAAATAATACGCAAGCACAATTAAGAACACATTTTATGATATTTTCGTGTTAAAACATGCAGTTGTATTGATTCAAAGAAATTCGTATTTTCAGTGTAGATTTTACGGTGAAATGAAAATGGCCAACCTAAACAAACAGCTTCCTCAAAGTGAAAAATACAAGCGGAGGTTACTCTCATTTATGAAGCTAATGTTCAGATTACCCAACATTTATTCTCCATTTAGTAGCCTCAAGACTATCTACAAAGACTTTGTAAAGAAATCTGAGGTAGGGGTTATCGTCCTTGTTCTACGAGCCTCACTATCAACCAACCAATCACAGGCCAGCATTCTTTGGCAGCAAAGCCAAAGTAGCAAATTCTACCTCTTTCGGATTCACCAGCAACGGAGTCGGACGACGAAAAAGGGCGTCTCTTATATCCAGCAGTGCGAACAGATAAGCTGTAGCTAAGGGGCTCCGATAACTCACCCTACCTCAGGATTTCAGCTAAGTGGACTATTATTCTATTTAACATTCCCGCAGACAAACCAAAGTTTGCAACTATTTGTTATGTACACAAGTAATACATCTCTATTCCAATTCTAAGTTGTGTTGTGTTTTATTCTTTAACTCTAACTTGTCTGTCACCGTTCGTGGTCTGAATCACCATAACCTTTCCTAAGGGCATTCATCTATCCTGTTTTATATTGTTTGTTAGAATTTTCTTAGACAACAAAGTCTATTTGTGATAACGTTTGTCCGGATTTGTTCAATATTCATGTTTGACGAAATCATAGACACCAACAATCATTCCTTTCGACACAATTAAACAAAGAAAACAAAACAAACTTAATTTTATGTAAGTTCATTATATTCACGTTTTTACAACTCCAATTACAAATTTACATAGCTGTTCCTAATCTGACAAAGCCAGAAGTATAGGACAATTTGTGAGAATCAAATTCAATGGTCTCTTAACCAAGCTCACTAACCATTACAGTATGAAATGTACCTTAAAAAAAATACAAAAGGTAATCTGAACATTAGCTACATAAGAGGGTAATCTGTTTTACAATCATTGCCAAAGAAAGAGAATAAAATCCGATTCAAGAATAATGGAAGATATGAAAATAAGTTATGAACATAAGATAGAAAGACAAGATTTTTTTGTATTCTTAACATTAGCTATATAAATGAGAGTAACCTCCCCTTGTTTATTTCAATTTGAGGAAACCTTATGTTTTGGTTGTCCATTTTCATTTCACCGTAAATCTACGCTGAAAATACGAATTTCTTTGAATCAATACAACTGCACGTTTTAACACGAAAATATCATGTGTTCTTAATTGTGCTTGCGCATTATTTGAAATGAACTTAATAGTTATTAAGAACACATTTTATGTTATTTTTGTGTTAAAACATGCAGTTGTATTGATTCAAAGAAATTTGTATTTTCAGTGTAGATTTACGGTGAAATGAAAATGGCCGACCAAAACAAATGGCTTCCTCAAAGTGAAACATTCACGGGGAGGTTACTCTCATTTATGTTGCTAATGTTCAGAATACCGAAAAATGTATCTTCCCTCTTTGTATATCAAATTAGGATTAATGAAACAGTATGTAAAATCACTTGACAAAGAAAGTAAATGTTTTGAGAATATATGTATATCGTTTTGTTTGGTTTTGTTTTATGGCATATCAACCTTGGTGGGTCATTTAATGCTGACAAATTTGTGAAATAAATTCATTCTTAATGCATAATACAATTTTGTTTATAAACTCATGTTTTTCTATTTAACCCATAGATGGGACCCTAACAGGTACTACCACTTCGGGTAGTAGTGGACCAGGGAGCAATGGTGATGAAGGGGTGCTCCACATTCCCCAAACCTCCAAAACTGGAACTTCAGCATCAGATAGAGTTTAACGTCATTCCCAGGACATGTAGACCCTCAGCCATTGCCTTCTAGCACCCATATGATAAGAAGGGCTGGGCTTGCCATAAGGGCAATAGGGTTGGGGCAATCATATAGGTGCTAGGGCTTGACGTGACTAGCCGATTGATTGGAGGGGGCCTCTCCGACCGCCCGTCTAGCCCAAGATAGGGCCAAAGTGGAGTATTGCATGTCATGGACTGCTCATCCACCTGGGCTCTATCCTTAAGCATCACGGGTCGCCACCCACGGCCAACAGGTTATGATTATCATTTCCAGGACTTAGTGCCAAAAAACTCAAAGCTGACATTTTGATGGTTTTGATATCAGGAAACTCATTAAGGATTATTAATCTGTTAATTCCATGAATGACTTGGAATGATGCGCTTGGACATTTGTTGACATGGTGAAAAAAACCTCTTAGGCAATTGCCGGATTGAAAACTATGACGAGTTAATGGAAAAGCTATTGAAAAGTCGGACCAAGTAACCAATAGACACCCCAGCTGGGAGCTGTTTTGAAAAGAACATCTTTTGCTTTTCACTGTAAACTCCCGGTTGTTTGTTTACAAAAACAACAGACGATTTTTTTGCATTAGAATTTCACTGTAAGATTTTTTTAAAAGTTTGTTCATGTATATTTACAACCCAAAGGCATGTTTTTATATTAAAATAGTTTTCGATTTTAATAAAAAAAATTAGTTATTTCATGTTGTTGTTAATTCAATAGGAATTTTTTTTTTAAATTATAAAACTTTAAACAAAAGACACATTTTTATATTAAAATAGTTTTTATTTAATCAGAAGAGAAATGCAGATATGTTTATTTAAATGAAAATAGTTTTTATTTACAAAATATTTTTATATTTATTCAAATAAAAGGATGTTGTTTGGAAATGGCATCACAATTTATAAAGTTTATTTTCCATGCGCCTCCGTACCACAACTGGAAGTGTACACTGAAAAGCAAAAGATGTTCTTTTCAAAACAGCTCCCAGCTGGGGTGCCTATTGGATACTTGGTCTGAAAAGTCTACAGAACATAGGCGCGAATATGATAATTCTGATAATGTAAGTGATGAACAAGGAGAACGATTCCAACAGGATATCAAACAAGGGAAGAGTGCTGCTGTTACATTACACTCTCTCATTTCGGAATAGAGTGATGGACATGTTGATAGTAAAATTAATTTGTATCCTTATCTCTACACTGATACTACATTGGAGAGGCTTGAACCTTGGTCGCTGGGTTGATGCTCATTTAGCTGACAATGTTTGGAGTCTAGAAACCAATTTGGGGTGCAGAGGGACATCTTACCTTGTGCCATTTAGAGTTTTTAGTAAGCCACTTCTTTTTCTCATGAGATTTTTATTTTCCCCCAAGTCACAACTGCCGAGAGTATGTCTAACTCTTTCAACACATTGTGCCAGACTCACTCCACACTCACACCTCCTTTCTCCCACTTCGCTATGTCTCATGACTCGTCCAATAGAAACAATGCCATGTGGCCTATGATGATTCATCCTTAAACTTTTCCATTCTTATCTAACACATATTTTTGCTAAAAACTTTTCCATGCACTGATACGACATTGGAGAGGCTTGAATCTTGGTTGCTGGGTTGATGCTTATTTGGCTGACCATTCCTGGATGTTTGAAGTCTAGAAACCAATTTGGGGTGCTCAGGGACATCTTGCCTTGTGCCATTTAGAGTTTTTAGTAGGCCACTTCTTTTTCTCATGAGATTTCCCCAAGAGGCACACTTCCGGTCTTGCCTATGTCTCATGACTCGTCCAATAGAAACAATGCCATGTGGCCTATGATGATTCATCCTTAAACTTTTCCATTCTTATCTAACACATATTTTTGCTAAAAACTTTTCCATGCACTGATACGACATTGGAGAGGCTTGAATCTTGGTTGCTGGGTTGATGCTTATTTGGCTGACAATTCCTGGATGTTTGAAGTCTAGAAACCAATTTGGGGTGCTCAGGGACATCTTGCCTTGTGCCATTTAGAGTTTTTAGTAGGCCACTTCTTTTTCTCATGAGATTTTATTTTCCCCCAAGTCACAACTGCGGAGTATGTCTAACTCTTTCAACGCA
>CM042160.1:86283020-86395520 GCA_023376005.1 Doryteuthis pealeii
AACCTCACCATCAGATAGAGTTTAACGTCATTCCCAGGACATGTAGACCCTCAGTCACCGCCTTCTAGAACCCATATGATAAAAGGGGTTGGGGCTTGCCATAAGGGCAATAGGGTTGGGAAAATCAGATAGGTGCTAGGGCTTGATGTGACCAGCCGATTGATCGGAGGGGCCCTCTCTGACCGCCCATCTAGCCCAAGATAGGGATTGGTTGGTTGGTATTACAGCATTGCCAACCCTTGTTGAGTTATTTAAACTGATTATAATTGTTAGATGGGCCGGGTTAGCTCAGTCGGTAGAGCATTCGGCTAGAAACCACAAGGTTCCTAGTTCGATACCGGTCCTCGCCAACTCAGCGTATGAGTAGCACAGGGATCTGTGCGGTAAAGTAAGGAGCTGACGGTAGGTGTGGCGCCCATCTCAGACTCTAAAAATCTCCTTGGTCTAGCGCAAGTGAAAAGGGGATAGACTCCCTCGCTGATTGGCTGATACCGACTTTAGGCCGCCCCGACGACTTTACTATAATTGTTAAATCAGGTCTCCAATTATATAGGGTACAAAAATATATGTTCATAATCATTTTAAATATATAAACACTTCATACTTATCAATATCAATAGGCGTGTGGTGTAATGGTTAGAGTTGTAGGAAATGGAATCGTAGATCCGAGTTCAATTCCTGGACGAAGCTGTTTGCATATCACATGGTGCTAATACCCTTGGGAAAGCTATGAATCTAATCCTCCCTCCAGCTATGGGTAAATAGTAGGGTAGACTGGGCTCTTAACCACGGCTAGGTAACCAGTCTAGGAGAAGGAAAACTCTGAATTCAAACCAGTTAAACTCTGCTTAAGAAATTGACCTTGTGTCGCATCCTGCTCGTGTGGATGGGTTGGTAAATATATGATATCAATATATTAAGAGCCAGTGTATTAAGTTCACAATCATTTTAAACAGTATTATTTCTCTGAATGTTTGAGATGAGACTTGATGATTAGTATTATTTGCGTTATTCGGACTATTGTCCCCATCTTTATTGTTATTGGACACATGGCCTAGTGGATAAGGTAGTTAGATTAAGACAGCTCTAAGTGACAGTTATCTCTGGATTCCAGGTTCAATCCTGAGTAGAGGCAGTAACATAGAAAAATAATTAACACAACTCCTACCCCAGCTATGGTTAGCAGAATGAGAACAGGATACCCCCAGGACTGAATAAAGGGTTAGGTTCGAAGTTCGTGATGGCTCCCGATTATGACAAGAAAGTTCCCGATTATGACAAGAAGGTTCCCAAGTCCAAAAAGAAGGTTCCCAAGTCCAAAATGAAGGTTCCCGAGTCCGAGAAGAAATACCTGAAGAAGGCTGGTGGGCATATGGCCAAAACGTTGTACAAATAACAATAAAGATGGGGACAATAGTCCGAATAATGCAGATAATACTAATCATTTTAAACAGGTAAACGTTTCATATTCATTGCAATTTTAATAATCTAAAATCCAATGTATCAATAAAGTTTGCAATCATTTTAGACATTATCTCAAACAAATCTATTGGACCATCAAATGGATACTAACAAGTACTACTAAGGAGTGTCAGAGTGGACCTGGGAGTAATGGCAATGAAGTTTTGACTTCATACACCCTCGAACTCCGGCTCCTCATCCCCTGATGCAGTTTAGTGTCATACCTAGGACATCCCATTTTGGGGAAGTCTTAATGTTATCTTCTTCTGCTAGAAGTGGTGGGTTCTTTGGTGTATCTTTTTGGGGTGTTGTTTCTCTTGTTCTGTTCTTGTTTCCATTTTTTTTCTTCTTATAAATCAGGAACACCGAGACATACTTTGTGTACACAGTTTTTATTACTCCCATTCTATCTTAAACACGTGCGTGGGAAAACAGCACAGGACGTAATATGCAGCTCACCACTACAGGCACTAACTCAATTCTCAATTTGAACTTTCCTAGGGAGTGCCCGGGTCACATGATTCTACAAACCAATGAGAATCCCATTCGAAGGACTCTGGGGTAAAAGCCTATCTGTCAAACTTTATGAACTTTTATCTAAGATGAGTCTACAGTTAAATTTAAATTTAACAACACCTCATTACAAAAATAATAGGCTATTCCTATTCATTATGTAATAATTTGTCACATGATTCTACAAACCAATGAGAATCTCATTCGATGACCCTAGGGTTAAAGCCTGTCTGTCAAACCTCATGAAGTTTTATCCATGAATTTACAGTTAAATTTAACTACACCTCATTACAAAAATAATAGGCTATTCCTATTCATTATGTAATAATTATGTCACATGATTCTACAAACCAATGAGAATCTCATTCGGATGACCCTAGGGTTAAAGCCTGTCTGTCAAACCTCATGAAGTTTTATCCATGAATTTACAGTTAAATTTAACTACACCTCATTACAAAAATAGGCTATTCCTATTCATTATGTAATAATTATGTCACATGATTCTACAAACCAATGAGAATCTCATTCGGATGACCCTAGGGTTAAAGCCTGTCTGTCAAACCTCATGAAGTTTTATCCATGAATTTACAGTTAAATTTAACTACACCTCATTACAAAAATAGGCTATTCCTATTCATTATGTAATAATTATGTCACATGATTCTACAAACCAATGAGAATCTCATTCGGATGACCCTAGGGTTAAAGCCTGTCTGTCAAACCTCATGAAGTTTTATCCATGAATTTACAGTTAAATTTAACTACACCTCATTACAAAAATAGGCTATTCCTATTCATTATTTAACATCAACAGTCGGCATATTCTAGACCCTACTGACAGGGGAGAATTCACTTACCTCATTGATGAAGCCATAGTGCACAAGCTCCTCCGCCAAAGTGGAGGCATTGTCGTCTAAAGAAATCTCACACTGCAATTGTCGATTCATCTTGTCATCCATACGCAGCAGCAGGGTCAAGTTTAGGTTGGAATTCTCATCTGTTTTTTTCATTTGGCACGCCATATTCGTCACCATTCGTGTTTCCACATCGATTGGCTCAGGCGTCTCTGATTTGACTGATTCAGCCAATTCAGGGGTGATGGCACGTGGACGTGAAGGGGGTGGGTGTGGTAAAGCGAATGCCGTTAGTGGATAGATTCCATTTCTAGAATTAAAAAATGAAACACAAAGTTAAAGTTAGTATATATTTTATTATAACTAGCAAAAAAAAAAAAAAAAAAAAGAGAAACCCTCTGGGTGGTGTTAAGAGGAATTTTAGAAAGTTATTGCCCGAGGGGGGTGTGGTGTGGTTTAAAAATTCAATGTCAGAGGGTTTGTATCATAAGTAAAATCATCAAATTTATTAAAGGAGCAAAAGTTCTGTCTGCCCCAAATAAAATGTTGTGTGCATTTATTAATTATTAATTAAATAATTATTTTGAATATTTTACGCATAAATTTTTAAACAAAATTGTAGGTATTTATTAATTTTTAATTTTTTTAGGTAACCCTTGTTACTGAAAAAAAAGGTGAGAGTAAAAATTAATCTAAAAATTTGATTACAAATTTCGCAAATAATTTTTTCCATTTAAAGCAAGGATACAATTTTTTAAGTTAGGCTGTGATTTATTCTATATTTGATGCATAGGGTAATGTGACGTAAACAGTGACGTAGTTTCAGTTACAGACCAATAGAGACTGAATCTCCATCATTAATAAATATATCTGCATTTGACAAACTGTTTCAGATTGGTTTTTGGCTTTTCTTTTTAAAATTGGAATAGAACTTTGTTAAATAATAAATTGACTGAATCTTATTTGACATTTAGTGTAAATAGTTTAGAAAGATGTAAACGGTTGTCTCCAAAGCAGAAACCATTTAATATCAACTCAGTTTAGTTTGGTTTATTGTTTAATAGCGTAATCATTTTGGTTGATTCTGACCAAGATTTTAGGGTAATCTGAACATTAGTTACATAAATGAGAGTAACCTCCCCTTGTTTCTTTCACTTTGAGGAAGCCTCATATTTTGGTCGGCCATTTTCATTTCACCGTAAATCTACACTGAATATACGAATTTGTTTGAATCAATACAACTGCATGTTTTAACATGAAAATATCATAAAATGTGTTCTTTATTGTGCTTGTGCATTATTAGAAATGAACTTAATTGTTATTAAGAACACATTTTATGATATTTGAAAAATTTGGAATATGCCTTAAAGATTTTCAGACATTGTTAATAAAGAAAAAAAAAAAAAAAAAAAAAAAAAAAAACTTACCGAACGTCTTCTAAAAATTTTTCAAGTTCTATAGAAGTAACTTGACTAAACCTGAGGAAAAAAAGAAAAAAGTAAGATATAGATAAAAAAAAACTATTACAAAAAAACCCAAAAAATAACAGATAAACAAATGGAATGAAGGGAGACAAACAAAAAAAAAAAAAAACAATGTAAATATTACATTTTCATTGAAACACAATTTTTCCCCAAATACATTAAATATGTATGAGGTTTTCATGTGTAATGGTTATTGCTGAAGGAAATGAGTGATACTAGTTCAAATCCTGGATGAGGCTGTTTGCATTTCATATAGCATTAATAACCTTAGGAATCCAACTATTCTCCCCCCAGCAATGGGTAAATAGGCTCTTTAACTTTGGTATGGCAACTGGTTTAGGAGAAGGAAAACTGAATTAAAAACTTGTTAAACTCCACTTAAATATTGACCTTGTGCCACAACCTGTTCATGCAGAGGGGTTGGTAAATACATACATTAAATATCTAATAAGTCTTTACAAGATGGGTCTGTCAACCAGTGGGATTAGGGCTACAATTTCGTCAAAGTGGCTCTCCATCCTCATTGGGAATCAACAGCTTTTGGTGTACTGGTGTGAAAAATCTGTGGCAAAAAAAAGGGCTTCTCATTCCTCTGACTAGGATATGCATGTGGGGTTTGGGGACCATTTGTGAATCCTTCCATGAATTCACAACAGGTTAATTCATTGGTTGGAGCTAGCTTAACCGACCCAGGGTGAATGCCGTAATGGAATCATTTTAATTATAAACTAGCAAATTATTTTTTGACCTTCAGTCTTTTGAGGCTAAGAAATTGAAAAGAAATGATTGGTTGGTTGTGGTTGATGGATTTTAACAGCATATCAACCCATCTGAGGGCAAAAATGACTCCCATTTGCATCGGGGGGCAAAAACGACTCCTATTGCATCTGGCGGCAAAAACGACTCCATTGCATTCAGTAATACAAAGAAAAAAGTGGGGAAATAAATGGTGGATAAAAACTTACTTCCACGACATAAGACCTGTTTCTTTAAAGTTAATTTCAGCAATCACTTTTGAGGGATCTGTCTTGGGTAGATAAGCTTCTTCTGCCATGTTTCCAGGCAGAATATCTAAAGAAAGAAAGGGAAAATAAAAACAAAAAATTAAATAAAATTCAAAGTGCATTCATAAACGGGATTGCAGATTCAAAGTCAGAAGCAATTAAGAGGTCACTGGAGTCAGAGTCTGGAAAACTATACCAACTTGGACTCCAGTGGAATTTAAACTTTATATGTCCCTAGTTTAGTCTGTAAAGTTATACAGTGCTCACACTTTATAAATAAAAAAGTAAAGTTGTCGGGGTGGCCTAAAGTCAATATCAGCCAGACAGTAAGGGAGTCTATCCCCTTTTCATCTTTGCATCTGAGGTGGAGCACCACACCTACCATCAGCTCCTCCCTTTACAGCACAGATCTGTGCTACTCATCCAGGAAAATTGTGATTCTAAGAAGATACTCTAAAAACTAATGGTTTTATATTCATCTGTAGGCCATAATCATGTAATTACATAAAGAGGTGTTGGTGGTGCCAAAAATAGAGGAGTCAAAGGTTTTGTGTTCTAACTCCACAGCCCTCATTACAAAGACATTGTGTCAAGCTTTTTCAATTAAACAAACCTTTGTCATTAAAGTCATAAAAAAAATAGAAAAAAGAAAAGTTCTAAATCAAAATTTTTACCTTTCACACAATACATTCAACACTGACTGTCGTTAATCTCATTAATTGTAACTTGTAATTATTTATTTTGTTTAATTTTCACTGTTGTAAAAAATGACAATCTGAATGTGTTGAGATAAAAAAAATAAAGCAAATAAAATTTAAAAGATAAAAAATACAAGTCAAAATTAATATAAACACTAAGATTATTTGAATTGTTATCTGTACAACGTTTTGGCCGATGTGCCCTCCGGCCTTCTTCAGGTATTTCTTGTCGTTCTCAGGAACTTTGTCAGACTAGTTGTACAGATAATAATGAAAATGAGGACAACAGTCCGAATAATCCAAATAATACTAAGAATCAAACCTCATCTCAAAAATTCCAAGAAACTATGATAAGTGTTCAAATCCTGAATGAGGCTGTTTGCATTTCACATAGAACTAATACACTTAAGGGTATGAATCCAACTATTCTCCCACCAGCTATGGATAAATAGTAAGGCAGACTGAGCTCTTTAAATCTTAGTATGGCAACTGATCATGTTGCATGTTATGGGACAACTTAGTACCCGGGTCACAGACTGCTCAGCCACCACGATCCTGTCCTCAGGAATTATGGGTTGCCACTGACAAGCAACAGGTGACCCTATTGTGTGTGTGTGTGTGTGGGGGGTCATACCCCTTTGCACAGATGCAGCCACTGTATTCTACAGCCCCAGCTGACAGTGCAATAGAGAGTCTAGAATGAGAACCTATCAAAGTTTTGGAAAAAAAAAAAAAAAGAAAAAGATATTGAAAATAAACTTACAGGAATTTTTAACAAAGCAGTAACCAGCGAGCAGTTTTAGTGAGTGGACTTCAAAAAGCACTGCATGAAAGAGCAGTTCTCGGGAACCTGGTCGTTTTTGTGGATCCCTTTCAATACACCGTTGGATAAAATCCTGAAACAATATAGAAAAGGGGAGATAAGAAAAGCATTCTTTTTTTTTAAACTATAATCAATTGGCAGTTAAAATAAATAAACTTGACTATTTGAAAATGTTCATAAATGTTTAGCTGGTTGAATTTATCATTTAATTGTTTTGTTTTATGGCATATCAACCTCGGTGGGTCATTCAATGCCAGCAAAGTTTTGAAAGCGATAGTTTGGAAGAAAATTTTTTAAAACTCAATTTTTTTTTGCAAACAAATTTTCTATTTAACCCATAGATGGGACCCTAACAGGTACTACCACTTCATGTCAAAGTGGATCTAGGAGCAATGGTGATGAAAGGGTGCTTTTCTTTCATTGATAATAGAAAACAATTTTATTTTTATATCTTTATGTGAAGAAAATGAGTAAATTTCTAAAAGAAAACCAAGAAATTGATGCTGTTACTTACCCTTTGTAAAGAATCTTCTAAGGAATCTAATGTGTTTGTGATGGCTTCAGGTGTGACATTGGCTTCTCCATTCCCTTGAATTTCTAAAGCAGCCATCTAAAAAGTTGGGGGGGAAAAAAAAAAGGAAATAATATAAAATTAAGATATTAAACAATGTGCAGAGAAATTAAAACGCATATAAATTCTTAATGTTGGTTGGTGGGTTTTGCGGCATGTCAACCCATTAAGTCATTTTATGGCAAAGACATTTTTGTGTTATTTATTCTTGATGTAAACTAAATTTTTTTCTACACATTTTTTTTTTAAACTCATGTTTTTCTATTTAATCCATAGATGAAAGGTACTACCACTCTGAATCAGAGTGGACCTGGGAGTAATAGTGACGAAGGGGTACTCCACATTTTCCAGAGCTCCAGAATTGGAACCTCACCAGCATCATACGCAGGACATTAAGACCCTCAGCCCCTGTCTTCTAGCACATATATGATAAAAAAGGTTAGGGGGTTTGCCATAAGGGCAATAGGGTTGGGACAATCATATAGGTGCTAGGGCTTGATGTGACCAGTTGGATGGGCCTAATCTAGGAACATCATATATTGTTGGTAAAGATAAAAAAAACCAAAAAAAACCCCAAAAAAACACTGCAATTTACTGAAATGTTTTAACAGATGATCAAAAACTAATCGAATGCTTAATGCTGTTGGAATACAAAATAAAATTGTCTCCCTTTTTACATTGATTTTTTGTTTTGGTTTGTTTTATGGCATATCAACCTCAGTGGGTCATTTAATGCCGACAAAGTTTTGAAATAAATCAATTCTTAATGAAATAAAATGGTATTAGTCCGAAAGTGAATGTAATAGCAAAACTGCAGTTTAAACTCACTACAATGTCGCAGTTGTGTATGTTAACATCTGTACCATGGAGACATAACCACTACAATCAGGTTTGGTTTGGTTGGTTTTTATGGCATGTCAACTCTTGTTGGGTTATTTTATGCCAAAGATGTTTTGCTTTATTCATTCTTGATGGGTATTCAAATTTTTTGAAACATTTTTTTCTATTTAGATTTTTAAAAATGTGTTTTAAATTTTTTTTTTTTTTTTTTTTTTTTTTTTAAAAATGTACAGCTAATAAATATCTGGGGGTCTGTGAACTAGCAAAAAATGTTCACTTAGAATAAAAATAAAATAGAAAAATTATTATTACCTTTTTTTAAAATATCTTTTTACTGAATGTTTATAATTCTACACTGAAAATACAAATTTGTTTGAATCCATACAACTGCATGTTTTAACACGAAAATATCATAAAATGTGTTCTTAATAACAATTAAGTACATTTCGAATAATGCGCAAGCACAATTAAGAACCCATTCTATGATATTTTCGTGTTAAAACATGCAGTTGTATTGATTCAAACAAATTCGTATTTTCAGTGTAAATTTACGGTGAAATGAAAATGGCTGACCAAAACATAACAGCTTCCTCAAAGTGAAACAAACAAGGGGAGATTACTCTCATTTATGTAGCTCAGATTACCAAATAAGGTATATCTATAGTCCAAACTGATGTGTTTTACACCGTTACAGAGAAATATTCACAGGAATAAGGCGCTTGTTCATAATTTTATTTCTCCTGATGTGAGCTCATATTTGTCACAAGCTTGCTATTTTTGTGAGAACATGTCCGTGTATTTACTCTAAATACTGTATAAATTTTGTGTTTTAAGACATACTGTAAACTATATAGAATTCTATTTTTAATCAATACTGAACTGATAAAAATTTGAACAAAAACTAAATTTAGCCGCTATAAATTCTAAAAATCTGTGCATATTACACACAAGAATTTTTTCCACCAAAATTTCAGCCCAAATTTAGGAAGATGAACTAAACATGGGGGAGGGGTTGTCATGTAATACTTACTTCTAATGCACACATTCCAAATGAGTAAATATCTACAGCGGTTGTCACTTGACCAGGACCTGAAAAAAAAACAATTTGTAAAGAGGGTATTAAAATGTACTTTTAATTATGTACACAAAAGTGCGTACATTTCTTTTTAAGGAAAAGCCTAAAAGAATAAAAATAAGAAAATAATAGATACACAAATATCGATCAGATGGTAAACAGTTCAAAAGCACTTTCCATAGATGCAGTTTTTAATTTACCAAAAACAGGAAGATGTTGGAGTATTTTGTATATAAGATGTGCTCCAATTCCCACCCTGAATTTATTGACTAGGCGAGGTCATGTGGTCTATTCCTTCGCCAATCAGCAGCCATAATATTCAGCTGATACACTACTTAAACACTGATTCTTTCACAGTATACTTGCAACCATTGATGAAGGAACTTACAATACTCAGGATTCTTTACCAAGTGGATTACCAAAGGATTTCAGCTGGACAAGCACTCTTGCTTGAAGGCCAAAGGATGGCCCATTAAAACTTAACAGAAGTTATGACTTGTATATATGGGGGTACCTCACGTAGTGTAATGGTTAGCAAGCTAGATTCACAAACCATTGTTAGTGAGTTTAATCCTCATTGGGCGCTCCATACTTCTGGTCTTGTGCTACATCTAAGCTAAGCTTAATAAATAACTATGTATGTCTCTGGAGGTGCTTGTGGTGTCATGGTTATTGTTGTTGCAAGTTAATTCAGCTATTCGAGTTCAAATCTGATTGAGGCTGTTTGCATTTTACAGTGATAATACCTTTGGAAAATTGTCCCCATCTTCATTGTGATCTGTACAAGGTTTCAGCCAATGTGCCCTCCAGCCTTCTTCAGGTATTTCTTGTCGGACTCGGGAACTTTCTCGGACTCTGGAACCTTCTTGTCGTAATTGGGAGCCATCACGGTACTTTGAACCTAACCCTTTATTCAGTCCACGGGGGCATCCTGTTCTCATTCCATTAACCATAGCTGGGGTACAGGTGTTAAGCTGTGTTAATTATTAGAAGGTTCCCGAGTCCAAAAAGAAGGTTCCCGAGTCTGAGAAAGTTCCAGAGTCCAACAAGAAATACCTGAAGAAGCCTGGAGGGTACATCGGCCAAAACGTTGTACAGATAACAATGAAGATGAGGACAATAGTCTGAATAATCCAAATAATACTAATTATCAAGCCTCATCTAACAAATTCCGAGAAATAGACCGTTGGAAAAATTATGAATCCAACTATTCTCCCCCTATCTATGGGTAAATAGTAGAAATAGTATATATATATATATATATATATATATATATATATATATAAAGTTAAACCTAATGAGTCAGATATGCCTACTAATAGTTTTGCTTAGTAGCTCATCAGGACAAGAATCTGAGTAAAAAGACTTGGAGCAATCGTACTTTCATTACAAAAACTAGTCCAACCATGGTCCAAACAAATTAGCATAAACTTGATAGATAATCCTAGCGATATATATATATATATATATATATATATATATATATATATATTTTCTTTCTTTTAGCAAGTGTTATAGTATTAATCGATTATTTTCAGTTGGTACGACCCTCTTGGTCTTTTCAAATTTTTTCCCTTAGGTGAAGTTTGGTAGTATATTTTTACCTTCAAACTATTTGCCGTTTTTTTTTTTCCTTATCGCAAGGGCTTACCAATAAGTTTAGTGTATATATATATATATATATATATATATATTATATATATAAAAAGGGCCGGGTTAGCTCAGTTGGTAGAGCGTTCGGCTAGAAACCACAAGGTTCCTAGTTCTATATCCGCCCTCGCCCACTCAGCGTATGAGTAGCACAGGGATCTGTGCAGTAAAGTAAGGAGCTGATGGTAGGTGTGGCGCTCCACCTCAGATGCCAAAATAATCTCCTTGGTCTAGCACTAGTGAAAATGGGATAGACTCCCTCGCTGCATGGCTGATACCGACATTAGGCCGCCTCGACATTGGTAAATAAGTTTGATTAATTTGTTAGAGATTCCAACAAGTTTTGGCCTCAGACCAACTATTATCAGAGAGTGCTTATTTTAAGGGATATATTCCAAGATCTCTGGCTTATGAAGGAATCTAAAGCCAGTGTTCACTTTAGTTCAGTTGGTACAACATTCAAGTTTGGTTCAATGTTTGATACTGGCCATCTCAGTATATGAGTAGCACAGCTGATGGTAGGTGTGCTGCTCCACCTTGGACAAAACCCAATTTCCCTGATCTAGCGGTAGTGAAAAGGAGATTGTCTCCCTCGCTGTGCGGCTAATACTGACAATAGGACACTTCACACAACCTTACTCGTTAAGGTCTATGAGAAATCAAATATCTTTTTTAATAACATTTCATTTGGTAATAAGAAGTTTGGTTATTGTTTTAAAATATTTTCAATTTTTTGAAAATAATTTCTAATTCTTTAAATACAAAATAAGTGTGCATCAATAAAGTCCAGTCTGATCATTTGATTATGGATAAGAAAAAAGAAAAGAGAAAAAGAAAAAAAGAAAAAAAAAGAAAAGAAAAAAGAAAAGAGAAAAAGAAAAAAAGAAAAGAAAAGAAAAAAGAAAAAGAAAAAAAAAAAAAAAAGAAAAAAAAAAAAAAAAAAAAAAAAAAAGATGATTATCAGGGAAAAAAATTTATCGTGTAAACTCAATGTGGGTTTGTCAACATTTTGTCATCCTGGATTCCTGCCCTTATTTACGCTACATTTTTCCTTGATGGATTCATGCCCTTATTTATGCTACATTTTTCCTTGATGGATTCCTGCCCTTATTTACCCTATGTTTTTCCTTAAAGGTAACCAGCATAAAACAGGCCCAGCTTAGATATTTACTGTGCAATGTTTACAGGTAAATAGAAAACTTTATTTTGGGGAAAAATTTGTTTCTTGTTAGTGTTTTGTTTTGAATTTCAATTTTTCTGTTATTAATTACCTATAAACATTGATAGATTAAAAAAAAAAAAAAAAAAAATCAAATGTAAAATATATTGAAAAAATTCGATTGAAAAAAAAAAAAAAAAAAAAAAAAAGTTCTTATTTGTATTTCATCTGGGGGGGGAGGTTATTGTAAAATATGGTAAAACAAAAAAAAAAAAAATTGGTGAGTTATTTTCCCGTTGAAAAGCATATAAAAAAGAGAAAGAGTGTACAGTATTAAAATGGTTTTAAAATTTCAGTTTGTGGTGGGTGGACTTGTAAAATATCTAAATCGATTTGCCAATAAAAAGTGATAAATAACGCTCAGTAAATATCTAAGTTGGACCTGTTTTACACCTATTACCGCCAAGGAAAATCAGAGCATAAATAAAGGTAGGAATCTAGGACGACAAAATGTTTTTGTTTTTTTTATCACTCTTACATGTGCGTGCAGGCGTGAGGGAGAGACAGAGAAAAACTAAATTTTGATTGACAAATTGATGTTAACGGCATGTCCAGCTGTCTAGGGTTATTTTATGCCTAGAGATATGGAAATCATATTCACTGTACATTCATATTCATATGTTTTTGGTTTGGTTTCTTCTTTGTTTAATGGCATATCAAACTTTGTGGGTTATTTAATGCTAATGCCATCCTTGTAGAACAGCTGTGGTACTATTTAACCCATAGCTGGGAAGGATGAGGGCTCCATACTTTTCCCAAGGGTAATTCCATGTCAAATCATCCAGGCCATGTCACCCACCCCTTTCAATTTTTCTGAAATTTTGTTTGGGTTTTGTGTGGATTATGATAAAGTTAGCCAATCCCCAAAATTTGAGCTTCCAATTCCAGAAATTGGTGGAGTTATGTTGAATTTTAGCTCTCCAAATTTGAGGGGGGGGGGCACGAAAAATGGCGACTTTTTGTAACCTAGTAAAATGCTTTTATAAACCAATTTTTAGTAGTAGGGAAGCTCTAGAACTCATTATATAGACAAAAATAGATTACAAAGAGTCACCATTTTTAACCAACCCGCCAATTTTTGGAATTGGAAGCTCAAATTTTGGGGAATGTCTAACTTCAACACAGTCCACATCTGGAAAAATTTCAGAAAAATTGAAGAGGGTGGGTGACAATTTTACTTTTTTCTGGATGATTTGACACAGAATTACCCTTAAGGATATTATTTCGATTGTGAATATAATAGTGTGACTGGAATTTGAACTAGCTTATTATAATGTCACAGTTCAGTATATTAGCCACAGAACTACACAACATTTTTTTTGTGTAGTTGTTTCTTCAGGTTTCTTTTTACACACGGGGGTCCTATTGAATACAAATCATTTTTAAATAGACCTATTTAACCTATAGAAGGAACCCTAACAGGTACTACCACTCAAGAGTGGACATGGGAGTCTCATCATCAGATAGAGTCCCAGCTTTGGGGTGGGGGGATTACCTGTGCAGGGGAAACAGCATATTCTAAGCCCATCTGAGAGGGCATGATATTTTGAGAGCAATCTTTCTTGGAAACCGGTTTTTATTAAAGACCAGAGAGAAAGTTTAGTTTAATAGTCTTTCACTAATCTTCTCTCGTCTTTAAACACAATAATAGTTAGGTTCAAACTAATTGTGTACACACACACACACACAAGTCCCCCACACACGGCGGGATGCTACACGAGGCCAATTTCTTAAGCGGAGTTTAAGAGGTTTGAATTCAGAGTTTTCCTTCTCCTTGACTGGTTATCTAGCCAAGGTTAAAGAACCCAGTGTACTTTACTATTTATCCATAGCTGGAGGGAGAGTAGTTTAATGCATACCTTTCCCAAGGGTATTTGCACTATGTGAAATGCAAACTGTCCCGTCTAGGATTTGAATTCAGGTCGACGATTCCATTTCACACGACTAACCATTACATCATGTGCACATATATATATATATATATACACACACACACACACACACACACACAGGCTGAGAGGTAAACGTCCTGCATCCCCGACGCACAAAAATCTAAAAGGATGCAGTAAAATCGTATCCATGCGTCCCAGTGTTTTTCTTTTTTCTTCCCTGACCATTTCAAGCTAACTGTAAATACATTTCAATAGTTTATTAGAAATGGGATAGTTACAAACAGGTATGCAGCTTTCTCTGTCTTACAAAAGGCTAGAAACATCTGGCCCTTTCTTGTATAGACAGAGAGGACTCAAACATCCTCTTGTGTTATTTGGGGAATCTCTAAATCACTCTGGAGTCTCAAAGAATCCCCCCACCAATTTAATTATATATTGCCTTTGACTTTTAAACAATTAACCGACAGTTACCTTTGAAAATGATTCTAGTTGAAAAGGCACTTAAATTTCTTTTTCTTGTTTGTTTTTTTTTTTTTTTTTTTTTTTTTTTTTGTATCAATCAATTTTATTCAATATAAGTAGGATTCCCCAATAAGAATAAGCATTGCTGTTTGCTGTTCCAAAACAATAACATATTAGATTTTCATTGAAATAGGTGGGTCAATTGTTGTTTTTTTTTTTTTTTGTTTTTTTTTAGCATATCAACACTTTTTGGGTCATTTGATGCTGAATCAAGTCATTTTGATAATTAATTTGTTTAACTTCATGTGTATTAGTTTTTAAAAAACCAAATTCTTTTTATGTTATTTAGATTTTTAGGACTGTTGTCCACATCTTTATTGTTATGTACACAATGTTTCGGCTGATGTGTCGTCTAGACACATGCACAATGGATTTAAGTGCTGAGTTAATACAGTTCTAAGTGACAATCATCTGGAGGTTTCAGGTTCAAACCTGACTACAGGCAAAAATAATAAAATACTTAACATAGCTTAACACTTGATTAACCTGATTATAGTTAATAGAATGAGAACAATCTACCCCAATTGATTAAATTGATTTAATCCTCAGTTCAAAAGTTCTATGAAGGTTCCTGAGTTTAACAAGAAACACCTGAAAAAGGCCAGAAGGCACAATGGCAAAAAACGTTGTGTATATAACAATAAAATTGACCACAACAGTCTGAAAAATCAAAATAATACAAATCATCTTCATTTCAAAAATTCAAATAAATTATTTCTAATTCATGTGCATTATTTTTTTATAACCAAATTCTTTTTTTTAACTAAGATTTTTTTTAAAAACAAATTCTTTTTTAACAAAGACTTTTTTTTAAAAACAAATTCTTTTTTAACAAAGACTTTTTTTTAAAAACAAATTCTTTTTTAACTAAGAGTTTTTTTTTAAAAACAAATTCTTTTTTAACTAAGATTTTTTTAAAACCAAATTCTTTTTTTATCTAAGTTTTTTTTTAAACTAAATTTTTTTAAAAACCAAATTCTTTCCTTGAAAAAGGAAAAGTGTGCATTTTGTAACTTTGTTTAAAAGATTTTGTTCAATCAATAAAGTCAGAAAGACTTGTATTGGTTTGGTTTCTTTGAGAGCATATTGACCCTCTGGGATTATTTAATGCCAAAACCATCCTTGTAGAAGAACAGTAGTGGTACTATTTAACCCATAGATGGGAGGATGAGGGCGTTCACCCTTTCCAAAGGGTATTGGTCCGAAAGTGAACATAACGCAATTGAACTTTGAAATCACTTACTATGATATCGTAGTCCAATACGTTAGCCACAATGCCACAGAGACTCCTCCCTTATAAACAATGTGTAATACTATAAGCTCTTCTACTCCCGAGTGCACATAGGTGCAATGATGCATATGCATGTAGGTGCAAGCATGTCTATATGAGCATGTATGTATATGCATTTGGGAGTGAGCGTTACCTGTACAGGTGTGTTTGTGTGGGTATTGGTAGCATAGATTTACTTACGTGTATGTGTGTGTGTGTATGTATGGTAATATAAAAAGAAAAGCTAAAACCGAGTTAGGAAGGTCAGCAGATTTTAATAGCTGATAAAATAGAAAGAGAAGGATTTCTTAATGGGAATGACAGAATTTTAATGTCCATCATAAACAGAGGTCTTTGGCATTAGTAGGGTCAGAGGTCAGTAGACAACAAAATGTTTTTAAGGACTTTAGTTTTTGGAAGTTCCCGCAAGAGGTGTGGGGGTTGTTCTTTCTAGAATTAAGGGCCCCATCTATTCAAGGAAGGATAGAGGCACGTGGTTACAGTCCTAGGAAATGGACTTGTTGACCAGAGTCCTGCATACCTTTCCCAAGCGCTATGTGAAATGTAAACAGTCTTATCCAGGTTTAGAATTTGGGTCCACAAGTCCATTTCCTCCGATAATAACCATTAAATCATGTGCCTCCATTATTATTAATTATTGTACAAATCTTGATTACTATATATATTTACCAACAACTCCAAACGAGCAGGATGTGACACAAGGTCAATTTCTTAAGTGGAGTTTAACAGGTTTGAATTCAGAGTTTTCCTTCTCCAAACCAAGGTTAAAGAGCCCAGTCTGCCCTGTTATTTACCTCTAGCTGGAGGAAGAATATAAGGCATATGTTTATGTCTTACCCTGGAGCAGGGAAACCATTTAATGTTTAAAGGCTACATTGTAATCTATTGTCAACTAATAAGACCATACTCTAATTTTTTTTAGTTTAATGACACGAAAATTATACTAAATTATTCCTTACTTTTAGGATTGAATTAATTTGAAAAAAATTCTGTTTTAATTGGTTCTAATTAGTCGTAATTTGCAATTAAGTCAAAAATCAACCAATCTCTTACTTTACTGTGTCTATCTCTTTCTTCCTCTCTATGTATATCTTGACTACCTCCTTGTTATATAATGTTACTTTCTCTGGAGAGTAGAGAGAATTTGAAATGTATTTCTATGATAATTTTCACAATCAGTTAAAAGAGATCAAACATTTCCTTTCTTAGAAAACTAACAAAATGATTTTAAGGTTTCACCTGGCTGTATTTATTCATTTTTTTCCCCAAATTTTATTTGCTTTGTTAACTCCCTTTTGCCTAATCTCAATTATCTACCCAGAGCTGAATGGGTGACCAAATGGGTCATGTTGTCTAGTTGGATATAATTCAAACCTTTAGTTCAAATTTGAATATATTCTCGTTAAAAACAAACCAAAACCATTATTAATCTTTCAATGAATTTTCTGAGATTTGCTTTTTACAATAAAGCATTGGATATTCAGATTATGAAATGGTGAAAAATTTTAATTGATCTTTTAACAAGGCCATGGAAGGCCGAATCTGGCCTTAATGCCATAGGTATCCCACTCTACTAATAATTGTTAGGAATATAACAATGATAGTATACAAAATAGAACCTGGTTGAATCACAAAAAAATGACTTTGGAAAATTAAAAATAATTGAAAGTTAAAAAAGATTTCTTTAAAGTAGCTGGAGATAAAATGTTCTTTGAATTGATTGATTTAAATGGCATGTCAACCCATTTAGGGTTATTTTATGCCTAAAGGTTAGGGAATTCCATTCATATTTACATTTTTATGCAGTTGTTTCTTGAGTTTTTTTAATTTGCATTTGGTCCTATTAAATACAAATATTTTTTTAAGAGATCTATTTGACCTAGAGATTTGACCCTAAGAGAGTGGACATGGGAGTAATGGCAAAGAATTGGTACTCCACACTATACATATCTTAAAAACTCAACATCAGATGCAGTTTAGTGTCATACCCAGGACATGCCATATTTTGTGAGGGAGAGGGGGTCTTACTCTTCTGCAGGGGTGGAGATACGTATTCTAAACCCACCGACAATGCTGAAAATATTATTTGGGAGTGGTAGTAAGCATACCTTCATACTCTGGTGCTATGCAGTGCATGTTCTTTAAGTCTTCACGATAAGTCTTCACATGGTGATGGATTGCATCAGGTGCCACTGGAAAATCAAAATGAGAGTATTGGGTGAGGTGGCAGAAAACAGAAAAAAAAAAAAAAAAAAAAAAAAAAAAATTCTACGGATGAAAGATTTAAAAAAAAAAAAAATGTACAGTCAAAAATGTACAGTCAAAATGTAAAATGAAAAAAAAAAAATACAAAAAAATACAAAAAAAAAATGTACAGTCAGTTGAAAATGTAAAATAAAAAAAATGTAGTTAGTTGATAAAAAAAAAAAAAAAAAAAAAATTAAAATTAAAAAAAAATGTGTGAGAAAAGTCATCTCCATGTAAATCAAATAAATTCACAGTGACTTAAAAAAAATTTATTTTTTTTATTGATTTTACTTGTAAAGAATAGCGAACAGCAATTTCAGAGAGAAAATACTTTTAAAACAATAAACGGATTTCAGATAACCAACACGGAAAATTAAAAATAAAAATATAAATATGAAGGATAACAGTTGATAAAAAAAAAATAATCTAATTTCTTGATCATCAACTGAATTCCTCATTGTTGCTTTTTTCTCTCGATAATTTTCAGTATAAATTTGAAATTTATTTATAGATATTAATTTAATATTATTTTGCATAAAACAATAACATAAAAAAAATGGATGTAAAAATTGTTTCTTTCTCTAAATGTGTTCTATTATTTTAAGCACCTGAAATTATCAGAAATGTTATCAAATGAAATATTTTAATAACAAAAATAAACTTGAGTAAAAAATAAAGTGAATAAACAACACTTGAAAACTTATTATAAACTTATCATACAGAATAATCAAATTGTCAATATTAAAAATCATTTTATTATCTTAGACTTAATCCTTTGAACCTATTAAGTCAATACTTGAGGCTGATGGATATTTTACTCATCATAAGACAGATATTATGGGTTTAATATAGTGAAGATTCACTTTCTTTTAATTGAAAAAGCTTTAAATAAAGTTGTATACATCCTGAAGTGAATTTTAAATGTGTTTAGTGTGTGATCTTTTTTTTATATTGTGAACTTTTACTAGGTGAGCACATCTGAGGGTTCAAATGGTTTAAATTATTCTTTAGTAATTTGAAATATATATATATATATATAGCTGAAAAATGAAATGAATCCGACAATATGTTGAAAGGATAAATAAATAAAGGAAAGAAAATGTATTCTCTATGGCTGTAAACTTCTCCAACTTATATAAATTAAATTTGACAATTGTAAATTATAGTTTACAGCCATAGAGAAAACATTTCAGTTTGTTGACTAAATTTATCCATTCAACATTTTATTTCCTTTATATATATATATATATATATATATATATATATGGGTGCTATATTTATAAGTATAGTGCTGGATATCATTGATAGAGCATTTATATTTAAGTTGAGGTAGTGTGGATGGCCCCCGTTTACATAGAGTTTCTCACCTATGTGATTTTCAGACCAGGTGGGGGAATTTGATTCAGTGATTTGGTCCTTTAATGAGGGGGAGGGAGATGAGGTGAGTGGATGTTGATTGGTTGGTTGCTATGTGTGTAGCAAGAAGTTTTAGCCAGATATACAGTTATATGATTAGGCAGTGTTCAGCTATCTTCTCTCCACTTGTTGATTGTGATGGATTACCTCAGAAGTTTTATTGCCCTTTATAAGGAAGGGATTCATACTTTGTCTTTCCTTGTTAGGAGGGGGGGGTCACTCATACCTTTTTTAAAAATTTATTGCTTGTTGTTTTTGAGTAGACGTTTATCTTATAGATTTCTATTTCTTTGTTTTTGCTCTTTACTTTTTTATTAAAATCAAATACGCACACACACATATAGATAGATAGATAGATAATATAATAGTAAAGTCGTCGGGGTGGCCTAATGTCTGTATCAGCCAATCAGCAAAGGAGTCTATCCCCTTTTCCCAAGCACTAGACCAAGGAGATTATTTTAGCATCTGAGGTGGAGCGCCTTGCCTACCATCAGCTCCTTACTGTACAGAGATCCCTGTGCTACTCATATGCTGAGTTGGTGAGGGCTAGTATTGAACCAGGAACCTTGTGATTCCTAGCCGAATGCTCTACTGACTGAGCTAAACCGGCCCTTAGATAATATAATTTGGTATAGTTATAGATAAAGAGTGATCAATATCAGTGATAGAGCATCTCTCTTCTCTCTCTGTCTCTCTGTTTGAAAATCGCATCGGCAAAGAACTGACAATTACTAAATACCATTGACTTTATGTAACAATAACTTCAAATGCAAATTATTAGCAGCATTAACAATTCTGAATATAAACAAACAATTCTTTATCAGAATTTGCAACAAAAACAGAGGAAAATGGCAGGGGGCGAAAAAAAACAACAAAAAAAACAAAAAAAAACATCAAGAACTAAACTGATTTAAACTTCCCTTATTCAGGGTGCAGACATCTTTGTTTAACTCTTAACATCCTGTTGAGAATTTTCTAAGTCCAGAGCTCCATTCCTATAAGGATTTATCAAAAAATGGCCTTTTCATTTCAAGTTAGCTGTTATTTCCCTTAGATTACAAACTTCTAAATATGTTTGATATTACATTTAAACAAAGGCTATTGTTTGGGAAGGAAAACGAATGTGACTTTGGCCGGGTGGAATGAGGGCGGTATAGGACATTAAAAGTTAAAGTTATCTCATCATTCCATAAAAAAAAATGTTGTGAATGGCCATTATGTTAAGCCTTTTATTATTACTATATATGATTTAATATCTTAATTTTTTTTCTTTGAACCCAAAATATCCAGTGCATAATATAGTAATCAGACCCAAATATTAAGCTGACAGATTCAAAGGGTTAAAATCCTTGTTTTCTCCGTAAAATTGTTATAAAAATTCTAAACAGAAAATGTGAATACATTTTAATATTCAAAAGAAGTTTCTTATCATTATTACACTCATCTATTGATATTTGAATGGACAACATTTTAACTGGCTTTATTTTCTGATAATGCTCAGTTGATGCAACACAAGGAACAATGCATACCTGTGTGTGTGGGCAGTGCCAAAAATAGCTCAGTTCCATCTGTATTTCTCTTTTTGGAGTTCCTCAGACATCAGCACCCCCCCCAAGATAGGGCATGAGTAAGAGGAACAATGCAGGCTTATTGTGCTAAGTCATTTAGGTTTGGTTTGATTTGATTTATGGCAAATCAAATTTTGTGGGTTATTCAATGCCAAAGCCATCCTTGTAGAAGAATAGTAGTAGTACTATTTAACCTGTAGTTTGGTTGGATTTTATGGCATATCAAACCCATTGGGTCATTTTATACCAAAGACATTTTTGTTTTATTCATTCTTGTTGAGTATTCAGTTTTTTAAAAAACTCATTTTTGGTCTATTTAACCCATAGATGGAACCCTAACATGTACTTCCACTCCGGCTCAGAATGGACCTGGAAATAATGGCAATGAACACAACTCCACACAGCTCCAGAACAGGAGCCTCACCATCAGTTTAGTGTCATACCCAGGACACACATTTTGGTGGGGTTTACCCCTCTAAAAAGGACACAGTCAAAATATTCTACTCTCAGCCCTGTAGACATGGCAATTAAAAATATGTTCTCCAGAAGAGGCATTTCATCACTAAATGTAGTTTATCGTCATACCCAGCCCATAGCTGGGCTAAGTCAATTTAATCAATGAAGCCAGGATACATTTACATAATGTATCTTACTACCTTCAACATAATTCTATTTCTCTTCCTGACATAGGCTAAGGAATAGTAACAATGGAGATGATTCCTTTGAAAATGAATAATGTAACTAAAAAGCAGGTATTATTCAAAGCGTTTGTGCAGAGGACAAAGGATGAAGATGAAGCAGGAATTTAAAAGTTTTATGATTGTGTTTGATGTCAAACAGGTAAAGTAAAGTCCTTGGGGGTGGCCTAAAATCGGTATCAGCCAGAGAGCAAGGGAGTCTATCCCCTTTTCACTAGCACTAGACCAAGGAGATTGTTTTTTAGTGTCTGAGGTGGAGCACTACAGCTCCTCACTTTCCTGCACGGATCTCTGGGCTACTCATACGCTGAGTTGGTGAGTCCGGTATCGAACCAGGAACCTTGTGGTTTCCAGGCAAACACTCCACCGACTCATTTGCTACTTGTAGATTTTGGTTTAGTTTTGTTTAATAGCACATCAACCTTCATGGGTTATTTAATACCAAAGCCATCATTGCAGAAGAACAGTAGTGGTACTATTTAATCTATAGCTAGGGAGATAAGGGCACTCATACCTTTCCAAAGAGTATTAGTCCAAAAGTGAACGTAATAGATCAACAGGAGTTTTAATTTGTTTACTATGGTGTCGTAATCCATTTAGCCACTATACCACTGGGACTTCCCCTCTTGTTACTTATAGAAAGTAGTATGGGCACCTCATCTGGTGTAATGGTTAGTAAGCTAGATTCACTGACATTGTTAGTAAGTTCAATTCTCACTGGGTGCCCCTTTTCTGGCCTTGTGTCACATCTAAGCTAAGCTTAGTAAATAACTATAGAAAGTATTCTTTCATTTTGACATTGATCAATCTCAAGTTGTTTATTACACTCATCAGCAAAATTTTTTGATATGATTTAATTGACTTCATGAAAGATGTGTTTAGTTAATATGGTAGGGATTTATTTTCAAGTCTAGCAAAGTTCTAGGAGCTGTATTAAAATATCAACCATTTTGTACCCCCCCCAAAAAAAAGACTGGGAAATTATAGAGGAAAACAGATCATTCTTGTCTTGGTTAGACTAAGAACCTATATAAAAAAAATCATAGCCAACTTATGGTTTAAAAACAGGTTAATAATATTGTGAATTCAAACACCAATGATGAGTATAATTTGAAAAAAAAAAAAATTTGAAAAAAATTAAAAAATAACTAATGAAAAAAAATTTAAAAAATGAAAAAATAACTAATGAAAAAAAAAAAAAAAGAAAAAAAAAAAAACATTGAGAAAAAAAAACGTTAAAAAAACTTCTTAAAAAAAAAAAAAAAAAAAAAAAAAAAAAAAACTTCTTAAAAAAAAAAAAATTGACACTTGAAAATTGTTATATATGAAATTATATGAATTTTCTTCTGTGATGTTTTGGGTGTAGGTAACTGTTTTGGTCACTGAATAAACAATTAATTCAACAATAAAGAGAAAAATATATATATTCTAATAAGACAAGTGAAATCAGAATGACAAAGGCAAAGAAGGCAAGGCAAACAAGACAGGCAAGTCTAACAAAGCAAAGCAATTGCTTTTATCTACCAAAAATATAAACAATGTGCCAAACATTGGACAAAACAACACCAACAATTCCGTCATTGTTTTCTTAATCAAGAATCAATTGTTCATTCTATCAGAGACCAATTTTCATGTTTGGTGTCAGATATGCAAGAAAGACTTAAACAATAATAGTATGAAAAATAAGGTTTACACTATTTTGAAAATTTATGAGGCTTCCCTCAAACACAATTCAAAATGATAAAGAATTCAATTGAATACGATTTGTCAGAATTTTTGAGATGAGGCTTGAGAATTTGGATTTTTCAGATTGTTGCCCTCATCTTTATTGGCATATACCGTTTCAGCCAATGTTCTCTCCAGCCTTCCTCAGGTGTTTTTTTGTTGAGAAGATTCCCGAGTTCGACAAAAAACACCCAAAAGAAGGCCAGAGGGCACATCAGCTGAAATGTGGATATAATAATAAAGATGAGGACAACAGGAGTTAATTTTTCCATTTATTTTATCAATTATTTCATTATTTTGTGTATATAACAATAAAGATGAGGACAACAGCCCCAAAAAATCCAAATAATACAAATTCAATTGAATTTGAATTCAAATCAACAAAATGATAGGCATTTTGATTTTGTCCTTTTTGTTTATAGGGCCTATAAGCAATGTTAGAAAAGAATAAAAATTTTAATTAATTTTCAGGTCCAGGTGTTCACAAGAGCATACTGAAAAGTTCTCAGACTAACCAAGAAGAAAATGATTTCTTTTTGTAAGAGTTTAATAAACCACAGAATAATATATCAAATTTGTTGAATTTTGGGATAAACATGTGGAAAAGTGTGTACATTTCATGGATTTCTGTCATTCCTTTCTTGGTGTGGCTAAGAACTTTTCAGTACCCTTTGTAAATTTCTCTTCAAATTCTAATTTTATTCAATGTGTATATGAAATAATAAAAAAACAAAAATGCCATACATTTATGTACAACAATTAAAACTTAACGAGAAAATGTATTACACAACAGCAAGGTTTATAGCTGTAAGGTTAATTTGAAATTCTGCAACACGTTATTTGGGAGAAAAAAAAAAAAAAAAGTGTTAAATTTTCCCCCAGTAGGATTTGAACCGCCATCTACATGGGTATCTTTTAAGAACCTCATCTGGCATAGGTATGAATCATCCAGTGAGACAAACCTCATTACAGTAATAATAGTTTGTGAGATGAACTTGGTAACATTTACTCTATAGTGAGGTAGCCCCCAAATTTACTAAACTTGACATAGTTACAAATATGTGACACTTTTTTAGGGTCAGATTCTCAATGTAAATGAATAGGGCTGCAAGATAAGCATTACCCAATGATAAAGGCAAGGGCTGCATTGATATCGAAATGAACAGTTCAAGATTGTTGGACAAAAGACCTTAACAAATTAGTTCTGTTAACCCTTCAAAATAATTACTTTAAAAATGTTTTTAAACTTTTTTTCTTCATATTTAGAGAATTCCTTCTCTTTAATTGAATACCATTACCAAATATGGTGCAGACCTTTCCCAATTTTACTGACTATTCTAAATTAGATGTTTAAATTATTCAATATATTCAGATCTCTGGATGTGCAAATGAACTTTTTAAACCAAAGTTTTATTTCTTTGGGTAGCAAAAAAAGAAGCATTTAAAAGCTGAAACATTTAGAAAAAAATAAAAATCATCAAATGTCAATATAACTTGGATTAGGATCTGAAAAGAGAAACATCTTAAGTATTGAATAAGATTTATCAATTAAAATCAGTTTTACCATTTTTAGAAGTATCATCAACATTTAAAAAATTCTTCAGACAATTAAATTCCTTGTTTTGTTGTCCACATGATGTTTTAACCAGTCGATTCTCTGGTCTTTTTGGGTATCATATGAATCTCTGGAATGAAAGAGACTCTTATTCTGATTTTTTTTTTGAGTGAAAGGTGCATATTTACACTGGAAGGAGGTCAGAAAAAGTTGGTCATGAACAAGAAAAACAAGGAAGTTTGTCTGAAGAATTCTTTGAACAAAGGAAATAAAATCAGGATTTATTTGTTTCTTATGTATTATTTTGTTAGAAATTGATTTTTATTTTCAAATAGAAAAAACTTTAATGTTTTAAAAGAGTCAAGATATTTATCAAAAGGTTCATTAACCAATTCAGACTAAAGATCATCTTGAAATACAAATCATTTTCACAATATGAAAATTTGGATAGTGAAATCTAGGTTAAAACGGACATAAATTCCACCATTGTATGTCACCCTGCCGAAAAAAAAAAAAATTAACTGAATTTAATGAAATTTTCAGTTGATATATTAATGAATAAAAGATATAATGCACCTGTTATTTTATTTAAAAACTTTTACATTTTTTCAGGTCAGTTAAATTTGAACCACATCTTTGAGGTGTAACACAGATTCTCAAAGATATGTGGTTAAAGTTAACTGACCTGAAAAAAATGTCAATGTTTTTAAATAAAATAACCGGTGCATTATATCTTTATTCATTTCATTAAATTTGGTTAATTCCCTGATTCTTGGTATTTTTTTCTCTCGGCAGGGTGACATACAATGATGAAATTTAGGTGTGTTAAGTTCGCTTTAACCAAAATCTAGATTGTAATTGATCCCCCATTTTTTTCCCCGTTAGTATATCTAATACATTAAATCTAACAGTTTTAAGTATTTGATTTCATTTGTTTCTTATCTCTATTTTGCCCAACTCCTTCATGAGCAGGATGTGACACAAGGTCAATTTTTATTCAGAGTTTTCCTTCTAGACCAGTTGCCATACAAAGAGACCAATTTAGCCAACTATTTTACCAATAGCTAGAAGAATGGTTGGATTAGCACTATGTAAAATGCAAAGCCTGGGCTAGGATTTGAACTTGGTTTCATATATGTATTTACCTAACCCCTCCGCATGAGCAGGATGTGACACAAGGTAAAAAGTCTCATCCCATATTTGAACTGTGTCCATTTCCTATGATGATCACCAATACACCACAAGCACCTCTACATTTGTTTCATATATCACAATAGATGAAATTTAAATCTTACTGACTAATGGTGTTACCCATAATTCTTTAAGTTACGCTATTTCTTTATAGGTAAAAAGTCAGATATAATGAATAAATTTTGTGGTATGCAATGCATAAAACTAAAAGAAAGGCTGGGTTAGCTCAGTCGATAGTGCATTCGGCTAGAAACCACAAGGTTCCTAGTTTGATACTGGCCCTTGCCAACTCGGCGTATGAGTAGCACAGGGATCTGTGCGGTAAATGAGAAACTGATGGTAGGTGTGGCGCTCCACCTCAGACACAAAAATAATCTCCTTGATCTAGCGCTAGTGAAAAGGGGATAGTCTCCCTCGCTGATTGGCTGATACCGACTTTAGGCCACCAACATGACTTTACTTAACTCTTAATGTCCTATACCACCTCATTCCACCCGTCTGGAAGTCACATTTATTTTCCTAATCCACCCCAAATGATAGCCTTTGTTTAAATTTGATAATAAACATATTTAGAAGTCTTTATTTTTAAGGGAAATAACAGGTAACTTTAGATGAAAAGGCCATTTTGTGATAAATCCTTATAGACTTAGAAAATTCTCAATAGGATGTTAAGAGTTAAACTGGAAAAAAAATTACATAGATTAAAAGAATTATAAAAAACTTAGTAAATTTAAAGGTTCTTTCAAAGTCTCTCTCAGAAAAAAAATTTGGTATTTGTATAATGAAAAAGAAAAGAAAAAAAAAAGAAACCATTGCACTACTCTACACTTTCAAATGATGAAGGGAAATATTTCAATGAGATGAATAAAAATCAAGTTGTAACAAAACAACCATTTATATGTTTAAAAAAAAATTAGATATAAGATTAATTGAGTAATAATAGATAACACCAAAATCATTCAAGAATCTATACACACAGCATTTGAAATATTCATTTCACTAGGAAATACTCAATAAGACAAAAAAAAAAAAAGATATCTTTATCTATGCAGGGAAATCATTGTTTCTTTTTACATTTAAGAAAAATATAAAATTAAAAAAATAAAAAAATTAAATAACAAAATGAACAAAGCAATTGATAGAAAATAACAATAAAAAAATTCAGTTTTAATGAACAAAAAAGAAAATTGTTCAAGAACAAAGTTTTTGTGCACAGTGAGTAAAAATGCTGAAAAACAAAAGAATAGAAGCTATTTAAAATAATGTGGGAATTTGTTACTCTGACTCAATAAAACAATATAAGTTGAAATTCACAATAGGTAAAAAGTGTTCAGTAATGAATTTAGAGTCCAGCTGATGATTGGAGATTTGACAGTGAACTTTAATTCGAAACTGAGTCTCATGTTGAAACCTTTTGAAAATTCCTTCAGAATAAATTAACAAATATAAGTTTTATATTATTACAAGACATAAGAGTATCCTTATAGACAGGGGCCATTTTGAACACTATTTTAAGAGTTTATTATATTATTAAGTTTTATTCATTTTTATAAATATAAAAGACTATGAGAGAAATAGTAATAGCTATTTAATCACAGAATGTTATTTAAAAAAAATTTTAGTATTAAAAAAAAATTCTGTTTTATTATATATAGAGTTAATATAAGCAAAAAGTGTTTAAAAATCTATTTCCTTTAATCATACTAATTTTTTTTTTATTAAAACTAAAGGACTCACTTTAATAGTATTTTTTTTTTTTTTTTTAATAAATCAACAACGGTTATTTTAATAACTATTTATCAATTAAAATATTTAATCACTATTTTACTAAGAGATGCAATTAAAATAACTAAAGGAATTCAAAACTAATTAGGATATATAACAGGGTGAATTCTATCAATAAGGAGGAGAAGGAGGAGGAGTAAGAGGAAAATGTGGAAGTAAAGCAGCAGCAGCAGCAGCAGCACTAGTGCTGGTGTGATGGTGGTGATTGTTGTTGTTGTTCCTGTAAATGAAATAATGAAGATGCTGTTATGTTATAGGTATAGGGTCATTTAACAAAAGATTAGTATTTACCGACCATTGAAGCAATTTAAAGGGGGGGGGTGTCGTGCAGTTTTATTTAGAAAGGCTCAGGCATAAGAATTTTGGGATTTTATTATTATTTTTTTTAAATGTTTATCCCTAATAGAAGAGGGCTCAAAAGCTGAGGGTTAGTACTTAATATCCAGACAAAAAGTGAATTGAAGCAATTGGCATGGGGGTTTGATTTTAATGTTAATTCTACAAGGCATGCCTCTACAAGGAACAGGCAAAGACTAAAAGGGTTTTTTTTTTTTTTTTTTTATTTCCATTCCATGTTAATAAAAATGGTAGCAGAATTTGTTTGTGGTTGGTTGGTTGGTCGGTTGGCCAATGAGGGGGTATCTAGATAAAGCAAATTCTAAAATAACACCCAAAAGTTGATTAGCATAATTAGTTTAAAAAAAAAAAAGTAAAAGTCTGTGGTAAGAAAAGAAATCTGCAATTATTTTTAAGTCTATCAGAGAAAACAAAATAGCTAGAGACATAGAAAATAAATCCTACATTTATGGGGTTTGATTTTAATTCAAACTATCTAGGGTTATTTTATGTCTAGAGGTTAGGGAATCATGTTCATTGTATGGGAATATTTACATTTTTTGTGTAGTTGCTTCCAAAGTCCTTTTTTTTTTTTTTTTTTTTTTTTTTTTTTGCATATGGTCCTATCAAATAAAAATAATTTTTAAACAGATCTACTTGACCTATAGATAGGATCCTAACAGGTAATACCATTCTGGTCATAGTGATTTGATGTTTGATTGATTTTTATCGCATGTCAACCCTAGGATTATTTTATTTCTTAAGGTTAGGGAATCATGTTCGTTTTCTGTTCATAGTTACATTTTTTGTATAATTATTTAAGGTTTTTAAAATTTAAAAAAAATAATTTTCACAGGGTCCTATTGAATAATACTAATTCTTAAATATATCTATTTGACCTATAGATGGGATCCTAACAGGTAATACCATTCCATGTCTGAGTGGTTTGATGTTTCAATGTCTAGTAAGCGGGCAAATTACCATCTCTATTATAATGATCTTTTTTTTATATTACTGTGATACAGCTAAAGTGAACATTGTACTTAGTTTTCTTTTATTAGCCCCCAATTATTTTAATAAAATTATCTTAAACAATATTTAAAGCTATACATGACTAATCAGAAATTATGATCACTGAGCTGATATAAATAAAAAATTGAGTAAATTAGTCAACTTTGTACTAAGAGTGTAATAACCTAATTGAATATACAGTAATATAGCCAGAGTAGGATTTGAACTCAACACGACTAGATCCAATCTAGTAATCTTCTTACTGACAATTTATATCAAAATCTGTTTGTATACTGACAGAAAATAAAATTGTACCACCCTGAATATAGTTTTAGTTTACTTATATTCACTGTAAAACCACAAGGTTCCACATTCAATACCGACCCTTGCCAAATCAGCACATGAGTAACACAGCTTGGATTTGTGCAGTAAAGTGCGGGAACTGATGGTAGGTGTGCCGCTCCACCACAAAACAATCTCCCTGGTCTAGCACTAGTGAAAAGGTGATAGACTCCCTCACTATCCAGCCGATTTTGCTTTACTCTATATGACTCAAGTTTAGTCTGTAAATTTATACACTGCATTCTCCTTGTAGATTATTAAAAATAAAAAAATCATGGTTTTATATTTGTTTGTAATCTATAATCACTTAATTACAGAGTCAGAGGCGCCAAAAGAGTCGGAGTCAGAGGTTTTAGGTTCCAACTCCACAGCCCTTCTACCCAACTTATCAGCTTGCTTGTAATTAATAACTACAAAGCATCAATACCTACTTTTCTACTATAAATTTTGTTCTCTTTTGAAAAAATTTTTTCCAATAATTAATTGACTTTGTATTACTTAAGATTTTTTGGGGAATGTTGTTCTTATCTTTATTGTTATATAAATAATGTTTCAGCCGATGTGCCTTCTAACCTTCAGTTATTTCTTGTCGAGCTTGGGGACCTTTTGGGTCGTAATCAGGAGCCTTCATTAAACTTTGACCCTAACCCTTAATTTAATCCATTCTGGTAGATTGTTCTCATTCCATTAACCATAACTGGTTCCTGAGTTCGACAATAAACACCTGAACAAAGCCGGAGGGCACATTAGTAGAAATGTTGTGTATATAACAATAAAAATGTGAAGAACAAAAGAGAACAGTCCCTATAAAAATGTGAAGAACAGTCCCTATAAAATCGAAGTCATGCAAATAAAATTTATTGACCGATTATAATTCTTTTTTTTAATAATTTGTTAGGTTTATTAGATTTTATTTGTTGCCTCATCTGATAGCCGTTATAAAAGAAAGAGGAAGATAGGCCAACTAAGCTCTGGTGAATATCATATTATGTCATTCTTTCAGTTGTCCATCCATACATCCAGCCCGATAGAGATAAATCAGTAATACTTACAGATTGTCTGGAAAGGAGCTCCTGCAGGAGAGAGAACTATTTGAACCTGCTTGCCAAGCCAGAAGCCAACACGCACACATGTACACACATACATACATATACATAAACTTAACTTTGATTATTCTTTTAATAAAAATAAAGTAATAAAATAAAATAAACCCCATATCACTCAAGTGGGGAAAAAATGAAATAAAATGGCATTTAGTGAGACCGTAGATCTGCGCTTGGATTTGAATGCAGGCTGGGCAGGTTTGTATGGAAGATTGGCAGTTTCCCATGCAGCAGGTCTCACTTCTCCATGCCACCAATGTTGTCCAAGAGAAAAAAGTAAAAGGCCAATACAGTTTGATATCAGAATAAGGTTCCTGGTTTTGAATTCAGGCTAGTCCTTCTACTAGACTGGTTGCCCATCAAGACTAGAGAGCACAATCAACCCTATTATGGTTGGAGGAGTAGCAAATAGAATCATTGACAAAAAAAAAAAAAAACAGATGGAAAAGAAATTGAAAATTTAAATGTATTCATACACAGTAATTATTGTTTACTTTTAAAGTTACGCATATGAATTCTACTTATATAGATGAGTACATGCTACATATATAGACTTTCCAGATACCATTGGAAGTTTGTTATTGGGACTTAACACTCATTAGCAAATACAAGTTCATATCAAGATATGGTTGTCAAATCTAGCTACATATTACTAAAATATAGGGTCGTTGAATCTACATATTACTAAAATATAGGGTCGTTGAATCTATCTATTACTAAATATAGGGTTGGGGTCGTTGAATCTACTATACTAAAATATAGGGTCGTTGAATCTATCTATTACTAAATATAGGGTCGTTGAATGGGTCGTTGAATCTAAATTACTAAAATATAGGGTCGTTGAATCTACATATTACTAAAATATAGGGTCGTTGAATCTAACTAAAATATAGGGTCGTTGAATCTATCTATTACTAAATATAGGTCGTTGAATCTATCTATTACTAAATATAGGGTCGTTGAATCTATCTATTACTAAAATAGGGTCGTTGAATCTATCTATTACTAAAATATAGGTCGTTGAATCTATCTATTACTAAAATTAGGGTCGTTGAATCTATATATTACTAAAATATAGGGTCGTTGAATCTATCTATTACTAAAATATAGGGTCGTTGAATCTACATATTACTAAAATATAGGGTCGTTGAATCTACATATTACTAAAATATAGGGTTGAATCTATCTACACTAAATATGGGTTGTCATATATATATATATATATATACACATATATAAGTTAGGATAGTGAAGATATGAAGTCAATATTGCTTGGTAACTGACAGTTTCTTGCCTATGCAATTTTCAAACCAAGTAAATATTTGCATTTGTTTTTCTTTATATGCTGCTGTGTGGTGCATTATGGGAAGGGTTAACTGCAGGATTTTAGTTTAATCTGGTTGATTCTAATTTAGTTTGTAGGGCATGGTGAGAAGGTTGGTTTTCTTTGAGGGGGATTTAAGGGAGGGCGTTCCATTTATTGTTGTATCAACTTTGCAATTTGCTACTTTAAATTTCCGTTAGTGGGTTTAATTTATTTTGTTTATATTTTTTTATTGTTATAATCATTTCTATTAGTATTATATATATATATATATATATATATATATATATAAGTTTTTAGGATTTCATTTTAATCTTTGAAATTGTTAGTTTTTAGGTGGGTCAATAAGAATTTATTTTCAGGTCTACATTTGGATATAAGTTCTGATCATCTGTTAAGTAGTTTGTTTTGTTCTGGGAAGATAGATTATTATGGCTATTTTGTCTTCTAGGCTTATATATATATATATAAGTAAATATTTTATTATGTTTGTGTGTGCATGTATATGTAACTGTAAACCAGCAAAGGTAGCACATCATACTGATATTGTTTTTATTAGAGCATTTCACTTAAAAAAAACTCTTTGGGGATAAAGCAATTTCCAGTTTAATTTGATATTGAAAGATAATTTTGAGGGATCTGCGTTCACAGTTAACATCAGTTTTTTAATAATCTAAATTTTTGATATAACAAATAATCATGAAATGCTAATTAGAATCCTCCACTCCTTCCTAAATAGAAGAATTAATATGAACAACTGTTACAAAAAGGACTCCAAACTGGTTTGTGGGAAATCTAGTGCTTCTTAAAAATCACATCCAGTTGTTCAAGAGTAAAGTATAGTAAAACATTGAATTAATGCACATCTATTAATAATGGAGATTCGCTTCCGGTTTTTGTCTGTAACAAAAACTGCGTCACTGCTTACATCACATTACCCAACGCATAATCCAACGTCATAACATAGAATGAATATACTCAAAATGTGAGCATGCAACGTCAGACAATCCTCATTGTTTCATTAAATAGATGCCTGGCATTATATATTTATATATAGATTGTTTTATTCTAATATAATATTTAAAGTTATCGGAACTGTTTCCATTTCAAATTGTCTTTCTTTCTTTCTTTTTTTTTACTCCTTTAATAAATTTGACAATTTTACATACTTATGGTACACACTCTATGACATTGAATTTTCAGCTCCCATCCCTCAGCAATATCTTTCAAAAAAATTATTTTTACATCGCCCGGAGGGTGTCTTTTTATTTTACTAGTTAATATAAATATTTAATGGTTATCACTTGAAGAAGATAAAAATTGGCTGTTATAAATGATATAGTTCAGTTTTAAAATGAATATAGTCTAAATAACAAAATGTTTGCAAGGTTCTTATGTATTAACACAAAGACTTGTTTCAAAATATTCATTTTTTTTCCAGTTGAAAAAAAAAAAAAAAAAAAAAAAAAAGAAAAAAAAAGAGCATGTTATATATGGTATTTTGCATAGGGAACTATGGTCTATTGGTTAATAAGAAACGGAAGCACCGTTTCAAACATTGTTCTAAGAAATGGAAGTATCGTTTTGGTCATTTTTCATTTATGGTAATAAAAAAGGCAGGGGAGTGGTTATTCCACTGACTGTTGTACAACTGAATTAGCAAGCTGTGATAGGAACCAAACAAAATTTTGTAAAAAATTTTCCGGGGAAAAAAAAAAAAAAAAAGAAAAAAAAAAGTTTGAATTAAATCTTTACAAGAGAAGTTAATAACATTTAGTTTGAAACATTTTTTTTTTTTTTCAATGAAATTAAATTACATATGCATATGTTGGCTGTCACCTCGCGCACAAGCAAAACATTTTTTTTTTTTTTTTCATTTGCCAAGAGGCTGCGAGCACAAAGATGACTCTCCAGTCCACTGAGACTTCTAAAGAATCTACTACATAGTAAACAGAGATGAGTGCCGGTAGCACTTGGCACTGGATTCTTGTCTTCTCAGATGACTCACCAGACTAGCCCTGGAGAGAGAAAGAGACACTCTTCTACAAAAAACTACGTGAGAACTTCTCCATCAACATCTAGTGGAGAAAATCTCAAAAAGACACATGCATGTACATTTATACAAATACACATGCAAAACTATATATATATATATATATATATATATATATATATATATATATATTTAGGATAAATGAATTGGATGTAATATCCAATAGAATGGTAGGAAACAGTTGAAAACCTGTTGAAGTTGGTGTTACAATTGTTTCATATTATTTTTAACAAACATGTCGGTTACAACTTCATATACAAAAACTATATATATATATATATATATATATATACACACATACATACATTTGAACATATATGCCTGCCTAAATTCATTAATTATAAACTAATTAATTTTCAAAATTAGGTATGACTTCAATTAAGCACATATCCTCCAAAAATTGTTGGCTAAAAAGCCATATCAAATAAACACATTGTTTATTTACTCTTATATATATATATATATCACACACACATAGATAGTTCACAAAAACATTTATGCAGCAGTTTCTGTAACTGTTTATGCATTGACTTTTTAAAATTTGCAGCAGCTGAATTAAAAATTTGTTCATCTTTTTATTTGGTTTGTATAGACTAACAATAAAAAAACTTATAAAGTTTACTCGTGTCTTGAAAACAAAAACATTTACATTGTATTTAGAGCAATGTTTATAGAAAAATTCAACAAGCTTGTGATAAACATAAGCTCACACAAGAACAAACAAAATTATAAACAAACACACATTCCAGTGGCTATTTTTCTGTAGCAGCAAAAAACAAAAGTGTTGCTTACACATTAGTTAGTTTGGATCATGGATTTAACTTATTCAATCACTCTGTCCTGAATATGTTGATGCACATAGCCAGATAAAAAGTTTATATTTAGTTTTTGTGTATAACACATATCCCTAACTGGTAATCTGACCATTAGCTACATAATTGAGAGTAACCTCCCCTTGTTTCTTTCACTTTGAGGAAGCCTTAATAACAATTAAGTTCATTTCAAATAATGTGCAAGCACAATTAAGAACACATTTTATGATATTTTCATGTTAAAACATGCAGCTGTATTGATTCAAACAAATTCATATTTTCAGTGTAGATTTATGGTGAAATGAAAATGGCCAATCAAAATGTAAGGCTTCCTCAAAGTGAAAGAAACAACGGGAAGTTACTCTCATTTATGTAGCTAATGTTCAGATTACCCCTAACTTAGAGGTTTAAAAATGTAGAAAAAAGTGTGTGTTATACGCAAATAATCCTGGTTGTCTTGTAAAAGTGAAAACAATTGAGTTGGTTAAGATATAAACACAGCTGGTTTAAAGTTCAACCCTGCTCATAGTCTTGGACACATCACCATGGGCACAACGTGCGTGCCCACTGTTGCCAAAAATCTGCAATGCTCTAAAGTACATTATACAAAAAAAATAAAACATTTAAGATGACCACCACATAATATGTGGAGCTACAACAAAAGAGAAGCAGAATTTGAACAAAGTCAGAAATACAAGTGATCATAAATCAAATTTTGAGACCTGTGAAGAACTGAAAATAAAGTAAAATCATAAATTAAATTTTCTTTTCACTAGTGCAGGGGAATAATAGTTTATATATATATTATATATATATAAAGACTATGTATATACAAATATGCATGCACATAACACTAACATATGTGTATATGTGAAAAGTAACAAATGTTTATATGCATGGAGAATGCTACTCATGCTCTTTCTTTTTTTTTTTTATAAAGAGATCCATGCATGAAGCTATGTGAGCCGGCCAGAATACAGAAAAAGAAAAGTGAAGGTTTCTTTAAAATTTAAAAAAAAATCTAAATAATGGATGAATGAAAATGATCTTGGAATATCAGCACCTCTGATTCTCATATATATATATATATATATATATATATATATATGAATTTAAAAATTTGACCACAAATGTCAGCTTCCAGTTAAAAAAAAATTTTTTTAAACATTGGGTTTAACAAGGGCAAATAACACTGGTTTACAAAAAAAAAATTTTTTTGTCTGAGGCAAAAATGTGAATAGGTGTTTTTTTTTTTTTTTTACTAATTTGGGTGTGCTGAATTCAAAATTATAAACACTTTTGCTCTATCACCTCTAGTTTTCTGTCTTTTAAATAGTCTCATTTTAGTATATATACAGAGTATATACGTGCTTATTTCAACAGTTGCAGCAGCTTATTACAGATAAAACAGGATAGATAAAAATATTGTTGGAAATTGTAATACAAATATATACCCAAATGATTGTGTAACACAATTGTCGAGGGACACCTTTCTCCTGTGCTGACTGCCAGTGCACTACTGGCTGTGGATTGGGACATGTTGGCTACGCTTAACTGCCAAAATCCGTCTTGATATATAGCTATATATATAATGTAATGCTATCACTTACATTTATTGCATAATAACTAAAAAAGAAGACATAAGTCACACAATATTAGAAATTAACCCTGAAGGCATATACGCCTTTATGTACAGTATGCATATTTAAAAAACTAGAGGTGATGAGTAAAAACGAATTTCAAATCTGAATTCAGCACCCCCAAATTAGGTTCAAACAACTATTTTTGTGCTTGCCTCAATTTCTTTGTAAACCAGTGTAATCATTCCTGCTAAAGAGTTTTACTATTTGTGAGATGAGACATTTACTGGCAACAGTATTTCAATTAATACTTTCATCTCTCTTATTTTCCTCATCCTACGTTTAAAAAATTACTTGAATTGTTTTTATCATGGAGTTTTACAAATTAAATTACAATAGAAAATATATAGATTAAAAAAAATAAAAAAATGAATAATACTTAAACTGAGAATGTATACAGCACTTTGTTTATAAGTCAGTATACAGTTGAGGAAATTATTGAGGAAGTCCAATAGGCTGCTAATCTGTGGCCCTAGTTCACCACTGAAATTCTGAAATTTCTCCAATGCGGATGGGGGTACCCCCGTGGTTGAGTATTCCTGTACTAAAAATTTTGAAGTTCTTAGTAAGGAGTTTGATTACAATGCAAGTATAAAGCTAAACCAGACCTTTAAATTGAGCCAATCAAGTTAGATAAACCAAATCTTTCTTTTTGGTTAACCATATAAACATGAAAATTTTCTGTCTAAAAACTAAATTTATGGATATTTTTTCCCCCACAAGTATTTTCCAATGACTATTTTTCAAGTAACTGTAAATCAAGACTTAAAAAAAAAATAGCGTTTTGTTTACATTTGTAATATAAGCAATGGTCACCAGGAGGTCATGAATATTACATTCACTAACAAAAACATAATTCAGTGTTATAGCAGTATTTATTGCCACACAAAAAGTAGGATAAATAAATCCTTGACTAACCCTATTTAGATATTCTTAAAAAAAACCCCAAAAAAACTAGCTTACAATTTCATCTATAGGGTGGATTTTCAGCTAGTTTATATGATACAAGGGCCGGGTTAGCTCAGTCGGTAGAGCGTTTGGCTAGAAACTACAAGGTTCCTAATTTGATACCGGCACTCACCAACTCAGCGTCTGAGTAGCACAAGGATCTGTGCAGTACATTAAGGAGCTGATGGTAGGTGTGGCGCTCCACCTCAGATGCAAAAACAATCTCCTTGGTCTTGTGCCAGTGAAAAGGGGATAGACTCCCTTGCTGATTGGCTGATACCGACTTTAGGCCACCCCAACGGCATATGATACAAATCAGTTTAATAATACACACACAATATTAAACTGTAATAAAACTTTTCTATTTTCTAAACCCTTTAAAGTTAAAAATGAATAATAACAGAATTTCTAAATATAATTACAGCGCAAAACATAAATGTGTAGGTGCTTGATTAATAAGCCAATGAAATATAATCTGGGTTACTAAAAAACTCAATACTGATAGTAAAAAAAAAACAAGACAAAATAAAACAAAAATAAATCTAAAAAATGGGGAGGAGATGTCAAGGGAAAATTAGTAGATAAGTATGTCTTTGGTCTCATGTCTTTGAATAAACAGGCAAGAGCAATAAATATGAATCTATGGTGGCCAATGTATATATATATATATATATATAGTGCAGCTTGGATCCGTGCAATTAAGTGGAGAGTTGATGGTAATGGTGGCACTCCACCTCAGACGCAAAAACAATATTCAAAACTTGCTTAGATATATATGTTTGTTAGCTGAATAAAATTCCGGGTTTAAAATTTAAGAAACAAATTTCAGAGCAAGAGCAATATGACAATTGCTTTGGCCACCGTTTTATTATAAATCTTTTAAAAAGTACTCTGAACGATGATTGGCTGTAGAATTAGCCAACCAGATGTAAAGAGGCCTAGGACTGCGTTGGCATACTCTATTTAAAGCCATTTTTCTGTTGGCGTCGAACAAAAGGGCGTCGAGTTAGAGTTTGATCATCAACGAGGGGGGTCTTATGTTGGAAGACCCGAAACCCCCCAATGAAACCAGTTAATAACATAACTGACGATGCTGCCCAGCACTGTTTAGTCAGTCGTATCTTGAACAATTGCTTTGGCCACCGTTTTATTATAAATCTTTGTCTTTTTAAAAAAATTTTTTATCTGGAATGTTTAAAATTCATGTGTCGCATTAGAAGTAAAAAAAAAAAAAAAAAAAAAAAAAATTAAAAAAAAAAGGCGTTTTCCCAGCACAGGGAGTTTTTTTCTAGTGAAAAATGGCAGGTGGTCTAAACAGCATCAGTATGTCAATATCTATTTGAGATGAAAAGAATTATATGAATATGAGTTATATTTTCATCTAAGTGGTGAAATGAAAGCAAAATACATAAACAGATCAAAGCATAAGAATTATATAACAAAAGAAACTTTTGCATAACAAGGCAAGCACCACATATCAATGGTGGACATAAACGGAATGGTCTTCACAATTGGTTATATAAGTTTTGCAGACAAGAGAAAGAGAGAGAGAGAGAGAGCATTTTGGCATTCAAGAATCCAGTGACTGGAAGCACAAGACAAGTTTGAAGCTGGCCCAAGCCATGATGCACTTTAAGGTGCTAGAGCAAAAAGCAATGCTTCAAGAACCTTTCAATTATATAAAAAAAAAATTTTTTAAATGATATTATGAGAGGAAACAGATTTAAAAAAAAAAAAAAAAAAAAAGTGAATTGGTTGAATCAATTTTGTAAAAGCTCAAGGTCATGTGTTAAAGATGAAAATGTATGTTATTTGATAGGTTTTGTCTTGGTATATATATATATATATATATGTTTGTTGAAAGTTTAAATTTCTTTTTTGGGTGTCAACATTTATTCTTTTGTGTCAAGTAAACATTTTAGGTCTGGATATTTTCTCATCTCTGGCAAGAATTTATTTTTCTTTAAATTCACTAATTTTTCTTCAGGATTTATGGATGGAATTTTAATCCCAGACACAAGATTTGGCAAAGCGCCTTAATCGCTACAATAAAACAGACCCCCCCCCCACCAAAAAAAAAAAAAAAAAAAAAACACAGCCCAGTTGCTTTTATAAAAATGTATGTTGGTTGGATTTTACAGCATGTCAACCCTTGGGTCATTTTATGCTGAAGACGTTCTTGTTGGCTACTTACAGGTACTACCACTCTAGGGCAGAGTGGACATGGGAGTAATGGCAATGAAGAGGTACTCCATACTCACCAGAGCTCTAAGATTGGAACCTCACCACTAAATATAGTTTAATGTCATACCTAGGATATTAAGACCCCTCAGCCATTGCATTCTAGCATATATATGATGAAAATGTTTGGGGATTTGCCATAAGAGCAATTAAGGACAATCATATATGGGCTAGGGTTTGATGTGACCAGCCAAATGATCAGATGGGGGCCTCTTCACCTGCCCATCTAGCTCAAGTAAGAACCAAAGTGGAGTGTTGCAAGTCATGGACTACTCAGCCGCCAGGATTCCATCATTAGGCATCATGGGTCACCGCCCATGGCCAACATGTTGCTCCATTGGGTGGAGTGGGGAGGGGTTCTCACCCACTCTGCAGAAGTGAACAGTCTGCATATTCTACAGGGATGTATCTTATTTAGTCATAAACTCAAGGCGGAGTGATAATATACAAGGGGGTCTGAAAGTCTTCTAAGTTTACATAGAGTATTTTCTAGAATTTTAGGTACTAAGTTATAAAGATTTTTTAGAGGTCAAATAATTACATAATTTATAATGAAATTCAAAACAATGTGTAGGGAGTGACAAGACTTTCGGACCACCCTGTAGAATGATTGCAAAGGAATTGATTTTTAACCTAATGTGCCAAAAATATCACCCCCAAAGCACACATGTACAAAGCAGTGCTGAAAAATTCTATTTTGAAATGAAAATATTGTGTTTTCAATTCATACACACATAGAAAGCTGTTTTGGTTTAAGTTTTAGCATGAACATTTTATCTTGGAAAAAAAATATTCCATGACAGTATAAATCGATTAAAATCAATGTTGTACGTAACACACACCAAAGCTTTGTTGATACACAGAGAGGAAATATCAATTGATTGAAATTGTTTGTGTTTTATCCACTTTTATTCCTCAACTTTTAAATCACATTTTATTGGATTTTACCCAATCTGTTATTTCCCCAGAACTATAAATATAACACATAGATAAATATAAGTCACAAATAATTTGACTATTTTGATGATAATTTAGTGTGCGTGTGTGTGTGTGTGTGTGTGTGTGTGTGTGTGTGTTGATAGATTTGTCGATATAGTTTAGAAGAAAATTTTTTAAAACTCATCTTTTTTTACAAACAAATTTTCTATTTAATCCATAGATGGGACCCTAACAGGTCACACCGGGTCAGAGTGGACCTGGGAGCAATGGTGATGAAGGGGTGCTCCACATTCCGCAGAGCTCCAGAATTGGAACCTCACCATCAGTTAGTTTAACATACCCAGGACATTAAGACCCTCAGACACTGCCTTCTAGCACCCATATAATAAAAAGTGTTGGGGCTTGCCATAAAGGCAATAGGGTCGGGACAATCATATAGGCACTAGGGCCTGACATGACCAGCCAATTGATTAGAGGGGGCCTCTCCAACCGACCGTTTAGACATACCAATATATTGGCAAACTGTCACAAAAGATAAGTGTAACAAAATAAAGAAATTAACTCTCAACAATAAGTTAAAACTTCTTTTCCTGCATTATCAGTCAGACGTCGCACAATTTTATAAGAATTCTGAAAAGAATTGAATTTACACTGAAATTGTACTAAGTTTGAAAATAGAGAGAGAAAGAGAGAAAAAGAAGGAAAAAAAAAGAGAGAGAGAGAGAGAAAGTTGAAAACAATACAATATGACTGAACAAGAAGGAAAAAAAAAAAGGTGAAGCATTTCCATAGCAACTTAAAAGCAAAATTGGCAACAACTCCAGTGCAAATCATGTCCATTTTTACAAGAGCAACTGAAGAGCGAAAGATTTCAAAAATGGTTCTGTAGCAAATTGGCTGATGCTGTCTAAAGTAGAGCAAGTGAAGATTTCTTTTTTTTTTTTTTGAATCAATAGGAATATCAACTCCATCACTAAACATTTTAGCAATTTTAAAAAAAAATACTTTTTCAAACAATTTAGTGTGGCTTCTTTTTTTTATTTTTATTTTTATTTTTATTTTTTTTTAAACAAACATTTTAGGCTGCTTTTTACATGAAAAATTCAAAATTTATCATTTTGATTCAATTTTTATTGAAGTATATACTGTTGATATATCTATAATTCAGAAGAAAATATATCTAGTAGTTAAAAGAATATTTTTTAAATTTTAAATATACACAAAGTGTATTACTAAATATAAGAAAGCAATGAAGATGAAAATTAATTTAAATATTAAAAAATATCGACCAAATATGAATATAACAATGTTTTTGATAATTATTATTAAAATATAACAAATTTATATAAATGTTAGTAACTAATTTTAAATCTAAAAAGAATGTTTTACAAAGGTTGATTGATAAATAAGGTCTCTAAATGTACAAAAATAAATTTAAAACAAGAGAGAATAATGAAACTGGTATCAAAATGAAGTAAATATTTTGTTTAAAATTACATTTAAAAAAAAATAAAATATATATATATATATATATATATATATATATATATAATATATATATATAATCACCATCTGCTGCTATACATTCTTCCAAATATACCATTTCCTTTTACATTCTATTCATGAGTAAAGTTTCTTGTTCACTCTTTATCCAGGTACTAAACAGGTACTTTAACTTGAGCATCAGATGAAAAATGCTGACTTTTTCAACAGGTCTTTTACTTTCAGGAACAACCAGAAGTCTGATGATTCCAAATTGGAATGGCGCTAGACACAGTTTGAATTTCAGGCGTCTCATTGTTTACAAGGCCTCAAATTATTGTGATACAAAAATAGATAAAATTCTCTCAGCCTTTATTCAGTAGAAAAGGGCCGGGTTAGCTCAGTCGGTAGAGCGTTCAGCTGGAAACCATAAGGTTCCTAGTTTGATACTGGCCCTCACCAACTCAGCATATGAGTAGCACAGGGATCTGTGCAGTAAAGTAAGGAGATGATGGTAGGTGTGGCACTCCACTTTAGCGGCAAAAACAATCTCCTTGGTCTAGCACTAGTGAAAAGGTGATAGAATCCTTTGCTGATTGACTGATACCAACTTTAGGCCACCCCAACGACTTTACTTACTACTTTATTTTGCAGATATTTTAGAGGACTTGCATTACTTTCACAATATCTTACTAAATCAAGAGTTATTCCCTTTTGGTTTTAATTCTGTAGAAACTATTCTTCTCATATCCACAATTCTACCACCGATTGTTACTTTAATATGTAACTCACAAACACTATTTACTCAACAGCATCACAAAAAAAAACTAACACAAACTACATTTGATTGATTGATTTTAACTGCATGTCAACCTGTCTAGGGTTATTTTATGTCTAGGTTAGGGAATCGTGTATATTGTACATACATATTTTGTTGGCTTGGTTGGTTTATTGATTGATTTTAATGGCATATCAATCTGTCTGGGGTTATGTCATGCCTAACGGTTAGGATGTTGTGTATTTATATTTATACTTTTTAGTAATTTATTTTAACAATGTGTTAGCACCATTGGGGATCATGTTGTATGGTGTTGATTAAGTTCATGTTTATATTCTATGGTATAATTTTATTTCCCTCAAAAAGGAGAGAATGTCCTCCATGTTGACATTTTCAAACAGATCTTTCATATTGTTTGCATTAAAATAACAGTTTCTGATGTGAGCAAAGAACCTGCATTCCATGAATACATGTTTAACATTTTTTTAAAAAAGTGTTTAACATTTTAAAAAAAAAGTGTTTTACATTTTTTGTGTACTTGTTTAAGGTATTTTTTTCACACGGTTCTATTGAATTCCAAAATTTTTTCAACAGATCAATTTGACCCATAGATGAGACCCTAACAAGTATAACCAAGTTGACCTGGGAGTAATGGCAATGAAGAGGTACTCTACACTAGCCAAGTACATTTGAACAGCACTTTATATACTAGGTAAAAAAGTAAAGTAGGCAAAGTGGTCTGTTGTCAGATTCAGCTGGACAGCAAGGGAGTCTATACCCTTTTCACTATCACTAGACCAAGGAGAGCATTTTTGTATTTGAGGTGGTGCGCAAGACTAACCATCAGCCCCCTAGACGTGTGCTGAGTTGGCAAAGGTAGGTATTGAAGCCAGAACCTTGTGGTCCTGAGGCAGACGCTCTACTAAACCAGCCCTTTCTTAATATATATATTCACAAATGTTACTATTTTTGCTATTAGAGACATTAATTAGTAGGAAACCTTATTTATCAATCAAAATTATTAATTATAGTGTTTTTTGATTAAATCAATATTGACTTCCTTAAAAAGATAAAAAATTGTAGTTGAAATAAATTTATGCATAGATTATTAGCGACATTAATTAGTAGGAAACCTTATTTATCAATCAAGATTATTAATTATATTGTTTTTTGATTAAATCAATATTGACTTCCTTAAAAAGATAAAAAATTGTAGTTGAAATAAATTTATGCATAGATTATTAGCAGGTCATACTATTTAACAATTTAGAAAAATTCCATATACAATCTTCTAATAGAAAAAAAAAAATCCTTTTCTGGATACAGCCAGAGGTATATCATTTAAGATTATGCAAATTACATTTAACACAAAAAAAAATTTGAGCACATTTATAGTTACATGCAAAACACAATCTTCAAATTCGTTATTTTTTTAATTTTTTTTTTTTAAAAGACAAGTAAGTATCAAAATACTACACTTGCTCTACTAGGTAAGAAAAAAAAAGAAAAGAAATGCTTGCTCTTTTTTTTGTGGTTGGGAGAAAAAAAAAAAAAAGACGAGGCAGCACTGGTAGGGGGGTGGGGACATAATTCCTCACAAAAATTCATGGTGAACATTTTGATGACAAGCAGAGGGTAATTTTTGAATTAGAATTACTATAGTGTCTACCTTTCACTCTGGATGTTGGGTAGGAGGCTCCACTGTGCTGCATAAGGTATTGGCCAACTTGTAGATAAAGAGGAGAAAATGAAGAAGAACAACTAAAAGGAAGAGTTCCATATAAGTAGAAATGGTAAACAAAGAGCGGCTTGAAAGTCTTACATGGAATTCCCATTCACTTGTTCCAGAATTCTCAAAATTCGGATAGTTTTCTTCTTTGGAAAAATTTGAATGATTTGCAATGAAAACAATCAGTAAGAAGCAACTCATACAAGCAATCAAAGTTCAATTAGGAATTAGGGTCAACAAAATTTGGAATACTAAAATAAAATTAGTAATTAAGCAAGTTTAACTTTTTAATTAATGGGGGGGGGGAATAGGGAAGAGGAACTCTAGTATAGTATCATATTATATTTACTTATATTAGAATAAAGAAGGTCTGCAAAATGGTTTGAATTTTTAAATTTTATTTTTAAATTTTTTTTTAAGAATTTATTTTACTGAGTACAACACTTGTTTCAGACTCTTTAAAGTCCTGTTCAAGCCGCTTGAAAAGGAGTTGAAAGAGTCTGAAACATGTGTCGCACAAAATAAAAGAAGATTTCTTAAAACAAAATTCAAACCCATTTTGCATTACAAATTTCATTATAAAATATTTACTTTTCTCTTGTTGGATTTACAACAATCCTTAGTGTGTGTGTGTGTATGTGTATTATATATATATATATATATATATAAAAGGTATGTTTTATTAAAGGTGACAGACAAGAATTAGGTGTTGACCTTTTCTTGTTGGTAAACAAAATGACATGTACTCAGATTATAACATTAAAGACTTCAGATAATTTGTAAATTGAGACATCTCACTCACCAACACACACTAACTCTGGTTTTGACTGGAGGGTCCGGTGGCTTTGGACCTGGACCGCAAAAGTTAACAACGTTGATCCCAGGGAGCCATACCCCTAGGCAACACCTGCCCCTCAATTTAAAGGGGCAGGGCTAGGTTTATTGCCCAATGCCGGAGGCATCCCCCTTGAGGTAGAATGCCGACGGGATCAACACATTTTTTGCACCTGCCTCCATGAGCTTCGATTCGTGGGTGATCCCACATTAATAGGGCCTCGTACCTAACCTGTACACGTGGGGTATGTGGTAAATATTTACTTGCCAACACACACACACGTGCGTGTAAAAAAAACTAAACATCAAATTTTTGTTTGTCACCTTTAATAAAATATGCCTATGAGAAAATATTTTGCCCAAATACACTATAGGTGTGTTTAAACTGTAGTGTGTGTGTGTGTGTGTGTTTAAACTGTAGTGTGTGTGTGTTTAAACTGTAGTGTGTGTATGTGTGTATTTAAACTGTAGTGCGTGTTGTGTGTGTGTGTGTTTAAACTGTATTTTGCCTAAATACACTATAGGTGTGTGTGTGTGTTTTAAACTGTAGTGTGTATGTGTGTTTAAACTGTAGTGTGTGTGTGTGTGTGTTTAAACTGTATTTTGCCTAAATACAATATAGGTGTGTGTGTGTGTGTGTGTATATGTACGTGTGTTTAAACTGTAGTGTGTGTGTGTGTGTGTGTGTGTTTAAACTGTAGTGCAAATGAAAAAAATAGAGATAGCTACTAAATAAATAACATATAGCTCTTCCATAAAGGCAGTATGGAGTCACTTCATGTGTATATCTATCTAAGAATGTTGTCTCTAATTGGAATTGTATTTGTTGGGTATGCCCTACAGGGGATTTATTAGGGTCTGCAACATGATCAATAGGGTTTAAATTTAATGAGCTTGGTGACCAAGAGAGGAGCTGAAAGTTATCCAGGTATTTGTAGGACCAGTGCATAATAGGATAGCATCATCTTGCTGGCAGAAACCATCATCACCAGGAATTGTGGCAAGTGTAAAAGGGTTGAGGTACAAATGGGTCTGCAACAAGATCTGTGGAAATCATAATTTTCAAGACTACAATTTTAACTAATGGCCCTTACAAACTCTAATAGAACACATTCCCACAATTAAAGAACAAAAAGATTTTTTTAAGTCTTTAGTTTAAAAAAGAAAAAAAAAGAAAAAAAAAGAAAAAAAGATTGTCAACATTTGAGGCAATACATACATAAAAAGAACAATACACCATGAAGAAGTAAGTTTTAATTTATCTTATACATTTCTATTTATTGAAAGTTAATTAATTAATAATTAATTAATTAGGCAGGCATAAGTAAATACAAGAAGAATCTTGCTTCAAGTAACCAATAAATCAGCATAAAATCAATTGCCTTACCTTGATTGTTTATAAGTCAATAAAAAAATAAGATTGATTGATTTTAATGGCATCTAGGATTATTTTATACCTCGAGGTTAGAGAATAGTGTTCATTGTAGATTTATATTTACATTTTTTGTGTAGTTGATTCTTGAGGGGTTTTGCACACGGTCCTTTCAAATAAAAATAGGGTTAATTTTAACGGCATGTCAACCTGTTTAGGATTATTTTATGCTTAGAGGTTAGTGTTCATTGTAGATTCATATTTACCTTTTTTGTGCAGTTGTTTTTTTTTTCGGGGGGGGGGGGGGTTGAACACAATCCTATCAAATAAGAATATTTTTTAAACAGATCTATTTGACCCATAGATGAGACCTTAATAGGTACTACCACGGACTAGAGCAGACCTGAGAATAATGGATATGAAGGGATACTCCCCACAGAATCAGAACTGGAGCCTCACCATCAGATGTAATCTAGGTCATATCCAGGATACCCTTTTTGGTGGGTGTCTTACCCCCCCTTCAGAGGATACAGTCAACATATTTTAAGCCGTGTAGACCAGGTGATTAAAATATGAATTTAATCTGAGGGAAGTGGTGCTGCCTTTTTAGTTCTTTTCAGGAGATCGAGCAAGAGTGTGTGTGTGGGGGGGGGGGGGGCTTATTCAAGGGAATTTTTCTAGTTTAAACAATATATTCTCATTGTGTATGTTTACCAAAAATGCTTTTTAAATAAAGTATTAAAAAATAATTAAAAATTTAAAAAATCTAAATACTCTTCGTACAAGAAACTTAGAAAATAAAATGATACTTCAAGTTATGAATAATACAATGGTAGTTTTACTGGTACAATAAACCTATTTACCACAGATTTTTTTATCAAAGCATGAAAGTGAATATACTCAAGTAGAGTAAGGTTGGTTGGTTGGTTTTTAATTTTTTTTGTTGGGTTATTCCATGCCAAACACATTTTGTTTTATTCATTCTTAATGAATATTGAAAATACTTTTTTTTTTTTTAAAAGTCATTTTTTCTATTTAACCCATAGATGGGACCCTAACAGATACTACCACTCAAGTTAGGGTGAACCTGGGAGTATAAAAGTTATTACTGGCCAATTTTATAAAACCATACCACAACATATCACTAATACTTATATTGTTTTTAAATCTCAAGATTACAAAAAAACAAGTTGAACCATGTATCCAATAGGCACCCCAAATCATCAACTTAATGAAAGGTTCACATTTTAACTTGTCACTGGTAACTTCCGCTTCCAAATTTTTGTAAACAAATGATTTTAATCAGAAGTTTATGGAGATGTTGAACTTACCATAAATTAAATAAATAGATAGTTGGTACGCGTAATCCAATTAAAATTCAATCACAAAATCTTTTTTTAAATAAATACTTTTTAATCAGAAGTATTTTTCAACACTTAGGATAAATTTTAAAAAAAGACAAAATAAGTTTTTATACTAAAATAGTTTTTACTTAATCAGAAGAGAAATGCAATTATGTTTATTTAAATAAAAATAAAGTTTTTATTAGCAAAATATTTTTTTATGTTTATTCAAATAAAAGGATGCTGTTCAGAAATAGTATCACAAAATTTGTAAAATTTGTTTTTAGTCAGATACAATATAAGTTAAAAAAAAAATCATCTGTTCATTTATTTTCAAATATTTGAAAGTCAAAGTTACCGGTGACAAGTTAAAATATGAACCTTTCATTAAGTTGATGATTTGGGGTGCCTATTAGATACTTGGTCCAAAAAGTTAAATAGATTAGCCAACAAGAATATTTAAAACGCCAAAGGCATTAATACTTTATTTTATGAGGATATTTTTCCAAATCAAAAAATCATTTTTTGTTATTGATTTAGATTTCAGAATAAGTCTAAAAGAAATACTACATCAGTCCCTTGATAGTCGTTATGAGACAGGTAGTTACTGGAAATATTTATATGTGTATAGACAAACTAATAAGCAACATTCTATGGACTCCTACACATAGACACACCAGTGTTAGCCAACTAGCAAAAAAAAAAACTTACACTCATAAGCTCCGTGCAGACACTGGATGATATTTAGAAGGTCTTACCAAGAACAATGGCCAATAGGGACAGATGGCAAGAGAGAGTCAAGGGAATCCGTGCTGTTGGCACGCCTCGATAACAGTGATGATAATGATAAGGTGTGTGTGTATATATATATATATATATATATATATATATATGACAGACATATACTTACAAAAGGTTCAGATACATTATTCCATTGCAGACATTCATTTTAGTTTGGAAGCTCATGTAATATCACTTGAATAGATGGAAGTTGGGAGTTTGTTCAACAATAAAACAGAACTGTATAAGGAAGTGCTTAAAAGTCCTCAGCCTCACCAATAAAGGAATGACCTAGAGACACATAATGTACATGCTATTTCACATATTCACTCCCAGTTCAACATACAACCTTGTTCAAATTAATTGAAACAAAACAAATAATTCTGTTATTAGTAACAATATCCACAATCTTCTCTGTAAGGCTTGCCAGTGTGTGGAGAAAAGAAAAAGGAAAAGAAAAAGAAAAAAGAAGAGAGAGCCACAACGTGGATTATGAGTTATCTTCCTTGTTCTGTTTCATTTGGATGAAGGAACTCTTTGGCAAAAGAGGAGGAAAGTGAATTGGCAACTGACTATATATATACAACAACGATCGTCCGCCATTAGAGTGACTACCATTAAACTGCAATTGACACATCTGTTGCAATTTTTGTACGCTTCCTTAGGAGTAATGTCCATCGCAGACAATGATCATAGGACAACTAATCATCAGTCGAGACAATAGTGTCTGGGTATGATAAAAATCAGATGCAGTCATGGATGATGCAATATTTTCAAGGTCAAACAAATTTCATCATACACCCCGAAAATAGAGTAATATTAATGCATACCGCTGCAAATAACCTAATCTGAGGGAAAAATATAGAAATCGATTACACCCTGTCACTCCAAAGGGTCTAAAACTGAACGTATGATGAAAGAAAGGAAGGAAACTAAAGCAGTTGTTTTAATTAATTTACACAAAGTTGCACATAAGCATCCAACCCCACACATACACACAAGGTCAATCCTTTTCTGGTTGGGCCAAGAACCTTTCGGCACCCTCCTTGTACAAAAGGTAAAACTTCTGAGGAATTCCACGTGACTAGCATTAATATTGCATATATACTAATTTAGCCAGCAAACAGACTTATCACAGAACCCATATATAGATAAATTTACTCGGATTTCAACATATAGAAAAAGAACAAGGAGAGAGACAAAAAAAATTGTACCTAAAATTATACTTTAAAATAATTCATTTAAATTTAAAAAAATTTTTTTTTTAAAGATACTATGCAAAAAAGAAAACTTAAAAATTTTCACAACACTTTACTACAAAATTTATACTTAATAGAGATTTCAGTGAAAAATCACATTGAAATATAATCAAGGATTAATAATAATAATGATAATAATAATGATAATTAAGGAGTTTCTTATAATATGCCATGATTAAAACAATGACTCAATAAGTAAAATTAGCATTTCAGTTGCTGTAGTAATTTTATATTAGAGAGAGAGAGAGAGAGAGAGAGAGAGAAAAAAAAAGGACATTCAAAAAACAGTGTTTATTACGGGCAAACTGAAAAACAAATATGCAGACTGAATAAGCAAAGACAACTGAAAAAAATGAATATTACACAATTTGTTGCTCTTAAAAGAAATTGTTCATCACCAATTAGGGAGCCATGAAAAAAAAAGAGAATAATAAATTCAAAGAAGGGGCCGGCAATATTATGTTTTGATGTTGATAATAGCTTTTAACTCTTAACATCCTGTTGATAATTTTTCTTAGTCCAGAGCCAAATTCTTATAACCATTTATGAAAAAATGGCTTAAAAAAAAAAAAAAAAAAAAAAAAAAAAAAAATGTCCTTTTCATTTAAAGTTACCTGTTAGTTATATCCCTTAAATCAAAGACTTCTAAATATGTTTAATATTACATTTAAACAAAGGTTATCATTTGTTCCTAGAAATCTTCTTTTTGAGACTTGATATTCATCATCATCATCATCATCAAATTGTGTTAACAGCACAAATACCCATGACTCTCTCTTACCAACCGTCCCTATCAGTCATTGCCCTCTGGCAGGGTCCAGTGTAGTCTTGACCCTAGTAAAGGTCAAACCCGACTGATATTTTAACTTTGATCATTTGTCTGGTTAGAACAAACTACCTACATCAGTTGTTAGTTGCCATGACACTGCATCCTTCAAAACCTCCAGGCTTCCTGAAATTCAATAACGCTATACCTGATACCCCCCCCTCCATGCACTCATGTTTATCATGACTTATACAATGTTCATTTTTGTATGTACTATAAGTGCTCCTTTAATGAGTTGTAATGCACCAGAGCACTGTATGCAATAAATGTCATTACTATTATAGAACCGGTTTAGCTCAGTTGATAGAACATTCGTCTAGGAATCACAAGGTTCCATGTTTGATACTGGTCCTCACCAACTTAGCGCTTGAATAGCACAGCTTGGGTAATCAGATCTGTGCAGTAAAGCATCTGGGATCTGACAGTAGGTGTGGTACTCCTCACCCAAAAAAACAGAAAAAAAAACCCCAAAAAAAACCTCCCTGGTCTCATATAAAAGGAGAAGAGAGACTCCTTCCTTGTTTGGCTGATACTGACAATAGGTCAACAGACTTTATATTTTTACTTATATTATCATTCTAATATCAGTGGAATTTATTTAGAAATATTAAATCTGAACATTTAATGTTATTTCATACATGAAATATTAGTTAGTGGTGCAGCCATACAGTAGCACTGACATGGCTACAGCTTGGAAGAATTCTTGCTTTATCTTATCTTAGAGATCAAATTTCAACATGATCAATGATCTGTCCATGCTGTTCCTATGCATATACTGATATCACTTTCTGTAGATGAAATATTACTACCTAAGTATGTGAACTGGTCTACTAATTTCAGATGCCCCAATAAATGTGTATCTTTAATTGTTATTCTATACTTCAAAGATTAGAAATTGGCTTAAATAATAACTTCATTTTGATTCAGGAAAACAGCTTTGTGTGACACCTTTGCCGACCCCTAAAGTAAAAAAAAAAAGAAGAAAATCTCTTGGATTATTGAGCAGGAGTATAAAAGGTCATGCTTAAGGAGTATTCAAGAGAAATGGCCAAAATAAATAGTGCAATGCCAATCACAATATTTGCATCCCTTTTTTTTTTAGCTCTGAAAATGAGTAACGTATAAAATTCAGCGCTGACTTGTTCACGGTATGCTACAAATTTCATTCAGAAACCGAATAAAACCTAGCCATTTTGTTGAAAAAAAAAAAAGAGCCAGCATGCACGAGACTTGTTTTAATATAAAAATAAGTTTATATTTATCATGAAGATAAAAATAATTTAAAAAAAAAAGGTGATATATTGATGGAGAAAAAGCAAAAAAACAGATTAGGTTGCTACAACTTATATATTATTTCACTGTAGATCCATGTATAAATATTTAAAACCTCCATAAAGAAAACCAACAATTTGAACCTACAAGCCAGTCCACATAATGATTACCTCAACAGACGATGACATAACCTGGTTACCTATACCAATGTGTATACTACAGTTTACTAAATTTAGCAAACTATACCAACAAGTACTAAATAAAAGCTTCTTCAGTCCTTATTCAATAACATACAAAACATTGAAAAAAAATTTAAGAAATATAAAATAGTGTTAAAAAGTATAACATTTTTATGATAGTGTTTCAATAATGTTTATCATACAAATAAGATTTATTGACATAGACCTATTTTAAAAATCTATTTGGATGTAAGAAATATAGACGGATATATAATATATATATAAGGACTCATAATTACATGGGGGTGTTGAAAAGTTCTCGGCTGACCAAGAAGAGAATAATCTTGAGCCGTGAAATGTACAAGCTATTCTATACATCCTTTCAAAGTTCAACACATTCAAGTTTAGTATTTGACCCTTCAAAAATAAGATGTAAAACAAAAATAAATAAATAAATAAATAAATAAAATAAAATAAAATAAAAGTGGTCATTCCTCCTGGTTGGGCCAAGTACTTCTCAGCACCCTTTATTGCATTCTAAACTTATATATCTATGTACAAGCTATTCTATATATCAGTTCAAAGTTCAACATATTCAAGTTTAGTATTTGATCCTTCAAAAATAAGATCTAAGAAGAAAAAAAAAAAGGTAATTTCTTCTGGTTGGGCCAAGTACTTCTCAGCACACTTTATTACATTCTAAACTTGCATATCTATTAAGTTGAAGTTAATATTTAAGACAAGGGAACTGGCTTGTGTGTGAATAATAATAGTAGACTAAGAATATGACAGAAAATAAGACAAATCATATCCAGTTTGGTAAAAAAAAAAAAAAAAAAAAAAAAAAAAAAAGCAGCAGATTTCTGAAAATTTAACAAAGAATTTCCATTTCAGTAGAGGGGGGGGGGGAGTGGGGGGAAGATAGAAGAAAAAAGAAGTCAGAGCTGCAAGGCAAAAAGCAGCCCTAGTTTAAAAAAAAAAAAAAAAAAAAATTAATAAAACTCAAAATAAAGACAAATGAAGAAAAGAACGAGTTTCCAAATGATGCCAAAATTGAAAGCTACTAAGAAACCAAAATATGGCAAAAATATGAAGACAATGTTTCAAAAAGAGAAACAAAAGAAGTTTTTGTTTTGTGTGTGGTTTTTTTTTTCTTTTTTTCTTTTGTTTTGTTTGGTTAACCAAGAAGAACCTAACAGAGACGCACCGGATTTGAACAGATGAACAACTCCACAGGAGACCATGATCGACATCACCAGGGCTGAAAGAAAGGCAAGGGATGAAATAGACCGTAACAAGAAATCTTTGCTGATGGGACCGGAAGTTCTGCTTTAGGGGAGGTGCCTTTGAGAAAAGGATCAACAGTGCTCACAATTCCAATTTTACATCATTTATTTATCGACACTTTTAGAGCAAAAATAAACAGAAACAAACTTTGAAGATTAAGGAAAAACTGGCAGATTGTCATAGATTTTAATACCAACCCCAAATTAAGATTAAAAAAAAAAAAAAAAAAAAAAAAAGGCAAAAAATAATTTCAGAGTTATAACTAGCTATGGAGGCACACATTGTGCAATGGTTATTGCAAGAAATTGAAGACCTGTAAGTTTTGTTAAGATTATACAGACTAGCGGTTTTGTGTTAGGCCTTCTAGGCGATTTGGTTACTACACTCACTGAAATAGTGTCTTAATCTCAGAGACATTGTCTCCTCACAAAATGTGAAAAGGCATCCCTGGTCTTATCTTTAGCCTTAATCAAAATTAAAGTTTAAAAAAAAAAAATTTTCTATATTCAATCAAAATAAAACTATGGTTTAACTAAGCACAGCTCTACAAGCTCATTAATACACCCAGGCAAAATATCAATTGAATGAAGTTGTTTGTGTTTTATCCACTTTTATTCCCCAAAAGAGAAAAAGTAATGTGTAATTAAAAATGACACATTATTTTTTCTCTTTCCATTCACTGTTGTTAGCAAGCTAGTCTTGCAGGTCCATTATTATCTAAGTTTGATAATTGTTAAATGCCCCATAAAAACTCACGTAAAAACGACCTTGTGTCAATCCGGTCTGGTGAGAAGTTAGGAAAATATATTCACTGTAGATGATTTGGCCAGTAAGAGAAGAAAATTACAAAATTTTCCCTGACAAAATAAGCCACTTTATAGGCATAGAATAAACTGCCTGAATTTGTTGTAGGCTGCCGAAACACTGCATCTTTTAAAGCCTCCATGCTTCCTATAATTTGCCAACACTATACCTGACCCCCCCCCCTCAACAAACATATGCACGCATGCACATACATACATACATACATGTATATTATTACTGTACGCTATTCATGTTCCTGACATTAGTACATAATTCTATGTACTATACATGAGACTTTGTAGGGTATTTGCCTCTCATCCCACTTATGAGGGCGTGACACAGACATTTTTATGTGGGCCCACCCACAAGCCGAAGCTCATAGGTGGTAGGCACAAAAAAAAAATGCGTTGTTCCCATCGGTATTCCGCCTCAAGGAAGGCGCTTCGAGAACTGGGCAATAAACCCAGCCCTGCCCCTTTAAATCAAGGGGACAGTATTGCCTGGAGGGATAGACCCCTGGGATCAATGCTATTAATTTTACTTATCTGGTCCAGAGGCCAAAGAACTCTGGATGCAATAAATTTCATTATTATATAAAGATAAGGTATTATATCAAGAGAAAACAAAGAAAATATTTGAAACTATAATTAAATTCTTTAGTTGCTTCAATTTAAAAATCATAGAAAATTGCTAGAAATTAATTTCTGGCACAAATAATAGTTACCTGTTATTATTCTTTTAAAATAGTTAACAATGTTAATAAAAGTAAACTGAAGACACATACCAGAAATTGTTTCAGATAATTGAACCTTTTCTTCATATTCTTCATGTTGTTAATAACTTTTCAGCCAATCAACCCTTCAGCCCTTGACAGGTATATTAATCCATGAGAATTTTTAAAAAAAAAAAAAAAAAAAGAAAACCCCCCTCTCACAAATGGCAACAGAAAATGGTCAGTAATATACCAAACAGACCAACACATTTCAGCAATATCAGGTACACCAAGTTATCCAGGCAATTCCAAATTTTCTCTGAAGGAGGGTCCAACAATCACTTTTTGAAAAAAAAAAAAAAAAAGAAAAAAAAAGAAAGTGTTGCAATCTTTACTTGTATACCTGGTTGACAAATCCATAAATGTCACTAACTTCAACTTTGTCTCTTCCCAACAATGTTCCTTGTTAATTATCTGGACCTCATCCCAGAAGATGTAAAGTGTAGTTTTTGTTTCCATTAAGAATACAAAGAAAAAAGAGGTTCAATTATCTGAAAAGTCTTTTTTTTAATATATAAATTAATGACCATTCCCCAAAGTTACTAACAACTGAATATTTTACTTAGAATAATAAAAAAAATAAAAAAAAATAAAAATTGTGAAGTAGTATCTTTAAATTTTTGGTATTATTGGTAACAATGTGATGGAACGAGCACAAGTTGATCATTCAAAGGATAAACTCCCTTTAACAGAGAAGAAAGAGAAGCAAAAGATATTTTTTAAAAGATTAACAAAAAAAAAAAAAAAAAAAAAAAAAAAATTGTAGAAACATTCTGCTTGAAATAAGGAAGGAAAATTTATGATTCATTTATGCATAAATTTTAAATAACCCCAAAAAAGACTGGAGACATCCTGGTGGTAAGAGACAGACTTTTTTTTCTGACTGACTCAGAAAGAAACAGATATTAAAAAAGAAGAGAGAATTGTCTTCAATCATCTGCTAGAAATTGTTTTAAAAAAAAGTTTTAAAAATAAAAACATTCAGAGAAATTAAACAGTACAACTATGTGTAGGAAGCTAAATTCAAAGAAATAAAAACAAAATTTTTTTCAAAAGATAAAAAAAAAAAAAAAAAAAAAAAAAAAAATTCTAATGGCTTTTCAATATATATATATAAATCTAGATAAAAAGATAAATAAAAAGAATCGGTTACCAAAAAGTAAATAATTTTCTTAATAGATTATTAGTAATAATTAACCTACTGAGATTTGATGACAGAAAACTTCCTTTTATCTTCACAAAAAAAAAAAAAAAAAAATAAATAAATAAAATTTCCTATTCTTATATTATATATATATATATATATATATATATATAAAATATCCCCAGAGTCTTATATATGAATGTTAGGTATCTGGTAGTAGGCTGATCTCTACCCAGATACTGCAAACTACCAGTACTATACCGAGCTCAACTCTATAATACTCTAACATTACATGTAATTTTAGTCTTCTAAGCCATCAAAATATTGTATATTTTATGGCTTTGAAATGTTTAACTTATTACAAAATCCTAAATATTTTTTTTTTTTCACAATAAAATTAGGCATATCTAAGCTACGAGAAAAAAAAAAATTAATATGAGAGCAATCCACCCAGAGGATGATATATGAAATAGAGAAAACAGCCCAAATTATTGAAGGGGGAAATTATGTTGTTGCCCATTTACAATCTTTTCAGAGAAAGTACCAAAAATATGAGAAAAAAAAGTGCTGCAGTTCATCTTCTAAATTTCTTAGCAACAGACGAACAGCAGTTTAGGTTTTAGGCTGTAAATTAAACAGACTGGCAAATGACCATATCAGCTGGCTTCTATTATTGATTTAACCATAACTTGTGATACAAATTATTTATTAATAGAACATTTTGCTGCGGGTACTGTGCTGTAGCTCAGAGGTTAAAACAGAGGGCTGAAGGTTGCAGGGATTTATGGCTATGGCTAGGGGAAGGTTCAGTTCAGGCCCCGACACTAACTTTTTTCATGACCGTCCCTAACAAAAATTATCAATCGTCCCGAATGGGGTTTGGACCGTCCCGAAATCAAAATATTTTTGTTTAATTCATTAGCATCATCTATACTTGTCAGTCATCAGTAGCATAATAACATGTAATAAAACATTAAGAAAAGCTGAAGCAGTTGACAGAAACATTTATAATCAAGAATAATAAAAACAATTTTATAAACTAAAATTTATTCTATTTCCATCTTTATGCGGACATTTTCCAATCATAAAAATATATACTGTGTGACTGTGTCTATTTCTTCAGTTTTGTTGCCATTAGTTATTTTAAGTCTAGAACTAGACCGTTTTTTGAGGTCAGTATTCGGGCAATCACTGGACGGCCAATATTGGAATGTAGTACAAAATTTTAGGAAAATTGTTGCCGTCCCCGGCAAACTGTCCCGGATGACGTATTGATCGTCCTGGATGTAATTTTTATCGTCCCCGGGCGACAAGACGGCATTAATATCGAGCCCTGGTTCAGTTAACGTTTACTTTTGAAAAAGTAAGGATAAATTAAAACCAGTACATTGAGATAACTAACATGATGAGATAATAGAGAACATAGTAAAAATCTATAGAGAAACTGATAATTGTTGTTAGGTTGTAAAATTGATTAAATCTAATAAACACCCAACTAATCTACAGAATTAAAAAGACTTATTCAATTTCCATGTAGATAAGTTTGAATATCTAATTGATCTTTAATTTTCCTAAAAGGGTAAGAAATTAGAGGAATATAATAGTAACATCAAAAAATAAGGCTATCATTTAAGCTGCCCTGTTGACTGGGACTGTAGAATATGCCGACTGAACCTCTGCAGAGGAGTAAGACCCCCACCCCCTAATGGGGTCAACTGTTAGGTGGCAGCCCGTAATGCTTGAAGATAGGATTGTGGTGGGTGTGCAGTCTGTGACTTGGGTATTAAATGGTCCCATGAAATGCAACACTCCACTTTGGTCCTTACCTGGATTAAATGGTCGGAGAGGCCCAATCCAATCAATTAGCTGATCATGTCAAGCCCTAGTAACCATACGATTGTCCTGACCATATTCTTCAAATTGCTCCTATGTTAAACCCCCACCCACCTCTTTTTATCATATAGGTGCTAGAAGCAGTGGTTGAGGGTCAACCACCAGTATTTATTAATACACATGAAGTTAATGGAAATTATTTCTACCAATTTATTAATACACATGAAGTTAATGAAAATTACTTCTTAAATCATATATATATATATATATATATATATATATATATATATATATATATATATATACACACATACATACATAAATGAATAAAAAACAAGATTTGGCATTAAATAACCTACAAGGATTGATATGCCATTCAACCAAGCAACCTTTCCTTTAACTAAACCTTTAGATAATTTACTATAATAAAAAGTCATGTGTATTTGTATATTTATATTGTTAGATAACTTAAGTAATAAATACAGAGTTATTTCTCTTGAACACAAGAATAAACACAGATTTACTTACTGTGTTAGCAAGTTATTGTAGTGAGTTTGATTCTCAATGGGTGCCCTGCATTTATTACATAATATAATTAGAAAACTATATCTAAAAGACTTGCCCCTTAAAAACTTCTAATAATAGTAAAATATCAATTTTATATATTGTAATTTTTATGGGATGGATACACTTTAGTTTTTAAAACAACTTTATAAGGTATAATCCTGAGTTATGATAGAATATTTCTTGCAGTCACAGCTGGTCTTCAAAAAACCTTACAATTATATTTGAAGTTGAATAAAACAAGGTTTCCTGCAATAAACAATTCATCTTAAGTATTTTAGTGCACACCTACATGAATAAAAAAGAAAGACAAAGACACAAAATTCTGGATCATAGTTTAACTATCTTCCAGTACATTACCATAGCCATAAATAAATAATATATTTTCATTAGATATATTCTTAAGTTAAAAACTGAAAGACAGGCAGAATATTTTTTTTTTTTGTAAGAACCCTGAAAAAAGATTTTGCCATGAGTTTGAGATAGAGAATGGGAACAAAATATTTGAGATTTGAAACTTTCAACAGTTGATAATTGAGCTTCAGATTTCAATAATAATTATACAGTTTCGGGTTGGGCACCTCAGGTAGTGTAATGGTTAGCAATCTAGATTAGCAAACCATTGTTAGTGAGTTCGATTCTCACTGGGTGCCCCTTACTTCTGGCCCTGTGTCGCATCTAAGCCACACTTAGTAAATAACAAGGGCACCTCATGTGGTGTAATGGTTAGTAAGTTATATTCGCTGACCATTGTTAGTGAGTTTGATTCTCACAAGGCACCCCATAATTTGGCCTTGTGCCACATCTAAGCTAAGCTTAGTAAATAAGTCTACAGTTTCAGATCATTTAATGCTGAATAAAATCCTTTTGATAAATAAAGGACTCGGGTTGCTTACAGTACCACTGTTGCTAAAGTGGTCACCCAATTAAGTATTGAACAGGCTCATCACTGCTTAACTTCAGTGATCCAGTGGAAACCAGTGCGCTTTCAGAGGGACCTGACTGTAATTGAACTCATTTCACAGAACATCTACTTCAATCATTAAGTTGAACAAAAACTTAAAATTTGAATAATAAAAAAATCCCAACTATTTCAACAATTTAAAAAAATCTGCCCAAGAGCAAAGACTCAAAACAAATGTAACACTACTATTAATCTGAATTTTTTTTTATGACATGAAGGCTCCTGAGTTTGATGAGAAACACCCAAAGATGGCCGGAGGACACATCAGCCAAAACGTGTATATAAAAATAAAGATGAGGACAAGTCCAAAAAATCTAAATAATACAAACATGACTTTCAGAAACATTTTTTCATGTTCAGAATTGCTGAGGCATGGAATAAACTGCCTGCATCCTTGTGGGCTGCCAAAACACTACATCTTTCAAAGCCTCTATGCTTCCTGTAATCTGCCAACACTATACCTGATACCCCTCTCCACACATATGCATGCATGTGCACACATACGTATATATTATTACTGTACACTATTCATGTTCCTGACACTAATACATTATTCTGTGTACTAGACATGAGACTTTGATGAGTTGTAGTGCACCTGAGCACTGTACACAATTCATGTTCCTGACACTAATACATTATTCTGTGAACTAGACATGAGACTTTGATGAGTTGTAGTGCACCTGAGTACTGTACACAATAAATTTCATAATCATTTTAATGCTTCTGTTTGCCATTTTATATACATAGGCTGAAACTCGAATTACCACGGTTTAATTGTTTGTAGATTTCTCCAAGGTATTTGATTCCATTCACAGAGGAAAGATGTATGATTGATTGGTTGTTTTATGGCATATCAACCCTTTTCGGATCATTTAATGCCGAATAAAATCATTTTTAATAAGCAAAGGACCCAGGTTCCTTACAGTACCTGTTGTTGCTTAAGTGGTCACCCAAGTATTGAACAGGCTCATTGCTGCTTAACTTTATTGCTCTAATGGGAAGTGGAGTTTTCAGTATGATTTCACTGTAATACTAATGACTATGCAAATCATTAATTATCAACTAAAAAGTAATATATTAGGTTTGGAAAATAATGGCCAATATTTACTATATATTTAAAGGTAAAAATGGCTATTATTTTTAAACAAACTAATATTTTATCAACTACATTAATTTATAAAATGTGCAATTTCAATGCTTGTCTATACACCATTGTTATCAAGAGTTCTAACTCAATTATTACAATGTTGCAGTCCAGCATGTCACCATTGGGCCTCTCTTATAGTATGTAGCCTACCATAAGATTATAAATAACTGCTAACCCTAACCCTATTTTAGAATTAAATAGATCTCTGATTCATGTAAATTATGGATAAGTTCTTTTTTAATTATTCTTAATTACTATATACAGTTTATGACGGAATTGCATTTCTTGAAATTGAATATATGTGAAAAATAATTAGTTTCAATAAATTGCCTACTACTTATATCTATAAATATATTCTTACCGAGGTAGGACACATTCAAACCGGGTAGGCTACATACTATAACGGCACCAAAAATTGTATGTTCTTTACAAATCAAAGAAAAAAAAAAAAAGATGCTTTACATTTTGAAAGAATAATTTATAATAAGATATTGTCTATTCTGTTAAAGAGTTGGAATTCCAAATTTGGTTCTGATTTTCTATTAACTCACAACAGAAATAATTAAAAGTGACAATAAAGTTGAACTTTTGGTTGGAACACTGCAGTTTATACAGAACATTAGCAGATTTTGTAAAAATCAGTAAAAAAAAGAAAAAAAGAAAGAAAAAAGAACAAGACTATATTCTTTCTCTAATAATAAATGCAAATGTCAGAGTCACAACATATCATAAACCATTTTGGAATCCGGCCGACTCCATGAGTAAATTTAAAAACATTCTGGGCTGAATCCAGACCTGAAATCCTGAAATTTTGGATTCCCAAGTTTTAATACTGCAATAGTTTTCGGTGATTTTTTATGACCATTTTTTTTTTACAATGATTTTTATAACTTGGAAATGAATTTGGGAATAACTAGCTTACTTTAAGCTAGTAATCAATATATGGCAATAAGTTAAGGAGGGAGTTGTTATAGTTAGTAAGATTCTCTCTACATTCAAAATCTACAAATCATTATCACCTGAAAATGAATCACCAAATTTATCAATAAAGAAATCAACAGGCTAAGCTGATGTGTCTTTTGTGAAAAAAAAAAACAACTTAACTTTATCATAAAGAAATTGTTAGGGGTCTATTTAGTTTTGTAATGCTACATTATTCAACTTTTTATCAAGGAAAAAAACAAACAAACTAATTTTGCCACAAAAAAAAATTGTTGATTCATTTAAGATGGGATGATCCATTATGGTAGATCTCTAATTTGTATTTAGATATATTGTATTTATTTTCAAATTTTCTAGTTGAATTGTTCATTATATATATATATATATATATATATATATATATAGTAATATTAATCTTAATGAGTCAGCTACAACCAACTGACAGTTTCACTTATTAGCTCATCAACTCAAGAATATATATATATATATATATATATATATATATAGCCGAGCAGGTTTCTATCCCAGTTGTAGGTAGCTTAAATGTCTAGCCACACTGAAGAGACATGATATGTTGAAACACAGTGTCTGTGTGTGTGTGTATATATATATATATATATATATATATATATATATATGATGGTACAATCCATTATTGTACATAATTAGGTTACAATAAAATTCATGAATACAAATTTATGAAAATTGACATATAGTAGAGTGGGGACACCGTATCATAAATCTGGTTGGGGATCATAAATCTGGTTGGGGGTGCCCCTTACCATAAATCTGGTTGGGTGGCCCATAAGACCCTAGCACTGGCTCTGTCAATAGCTGAACAAAATGTCAATGGTTAAAAAATTAAATAGTTGATTTTTTTAAAAAAAATGATAAATCGCCATTATACATAATTTAATAAATATTCAACCTATCGTATAGATTATTTTTTTAATCTTTGATATGATCATTGATTAAACAAAATTTTTTTTTTAAATGCATAAGCAAATATGAAAACATCAATTATTTTCTCTTCAAGATAAAGGAAATATGTTATACTACACAGGTGGTCCGAAAGTCTTGTCACCCCTACATATTATTTTAACTTTCATTATTTTGTGTTTTAATAATATAATATATATCATTAACTTTAATAATAATAATAATGAGGATGATGATAATTTTCTATTTCATTTCCAGCAGCTTATTTCATGTAACCATACTCAATTAATTAAGAGTTATATTTTGGTAGGAGTGACAAGACTTTCGGATCACATAGTACAAGCACATAGATATTTTTTTTTCTTTTTTGGAGGGGGGGATGTGAAAATATACCTAAAAGAAAAAGGGGGGAAAAAATGGATTCAAAAGCTGGAAAGAAAAGAAGGAACATAATCGGATCTTTCCTCACTGGACAAACTTTTATTAGCCTAGTGCCTGGCTTGTATTCTTGGATCGTGTGCTACCCGTGCCAAACGTCTCAAAGTAGAGAGATTTAGCTGTTATTCCTTTATATATATACTGTACAAAATAAGCCATATGTCTCACTCTCACAGACATGGTCATCTTGACAAATTTTTTTTATATACGCACAAAACACGAGGAGGAGGAGGAGGAGGAGAGGAACTGACAAGAGCAATCAATCTACAGAAGAGTAGAAGAATGAAGTGTTGGACCAAAAAACGGTCCAAGGAGCTTAGCATTTTTGTGCAGATTAGAGACTGCAGCCATTTCTGCAAAGCATGCAGTAAAGAGAATGCTTACTAAAGAGTGCTACTCAATGTGAAATATCAGAGTGATGTTTTTTCTTTTTCTTTTTTTTTGGGGGGGGGGGATGTGAAATCAAAACATTTCCAGAAACATTCTTTGAACCCATCTAATTATCCTTGCTCTCTTTCTCTCTTTTTTTTCTTTCTTTCTTTCTTTTCTTTCTTCTTCTCTTTTCTCTCTAATCACTGTCTTTTTTTTTTTTAATTGTTGTTTTTGTTTTATGGCATATCAACCCTCTTCAGATTATTTAATGCTGAATCAAGTCATTTTGATATCAAGTTGCTTACAGTACCTGCTGTTGCTTAAATGGTCACCCATCTAAGTATTGAACAGGATTGTCGTGCTTGACTTGGGTGATCTAGTGGGAACCGGTGCTTTCAGCATGACTTGACTGTAAGCCCCTTTTTTTCCTTTTTTTTTTTTTTTTTTTTAAAATTTACAGCATATCAATCCTTTTAAGGTAATTTAATGCTGAATTTTGATATCAGTTTTTTTTACAGTACCTGCCATTGCTTAAATGGTCACCTATCTAAGTATCAAACATGATCATCACTGCTTAATTTCAGTGACTTAGCTGGAACTGGTGCTTTAAGCATGAATTGACCGTAAGCTTTTTTTATTATTGTTTTTCTTTTACGGCATATCAACCCTTTTTAGGTTATTTAATGCTGAATTTTGATATCAAGTTGCTTACAGTACCTGTTGTTGCTAAGATGCTCAGCCAATTAAGTATAGAACATGCTTATTGTTGCTTTAACTTTGGTGATCTAGCAAGAACCGGTGCTTTCAGCATGACTTTATCATAATAACACTCTTTCGGGTCATTTAATTCCAAATCAAGTCATTTTTGATAAACAAAAGACTCAGGTTGCTTACAGTACCTGCTGTTGCTTAAGTGGTCACCCAATTAAGTATTGAACATGCTTATTGCTGCTTAACTTTGGTGATCGAGCAAGAACTGGTGCTTTCAGTATGACTTGACCATAAGCATATACTTTTTTTAAAAAAGTAATCCCTAAATTTCAATCGTCTGTAATTGTTATGCAGTTTTTATTCTTAGAGAATTGTTCAAATTGTTGGATTTTGTGTCAAGTATTCAACTCTGTTACAAGATGAATGCAAGACACAAAATCCAACATGGCGCAGCCAATTATGAACTCAGGCAAGTTCATTTCCTGAGTTCTGATTGGCTGTTGGATTTCAGGGTTAGTAAGAACAGGGATAAGTACCCACTCTTCAGCCACCACTTTGTATTATGCCAGCAGCATGCAAGGACTGTATTAAGGTACAGCTTGCCTGTTGTTCTCGTCTGCTAACTCGACGGTAGTTAGAACCCCACTGCGATGGTGAGTATCATTGTTTCTACACAAATTGTAAATAAACTAAACAACAATTACAGCTGATGAAAAAGACATTACAGATAAAAAAAAAAATAAATATACAAGCACAAAAAGAAAAAAAAAGAAAGAAAAAAAAACAATAGAAGAGAGAAGATAAATTCAAAGAGACTTTATTGACCATTAGGGTAGGTCAAAAAGGTCATGGCAAAAAAAATTAGGGATAGAGAGAAAAGAAAGAGGGAAAGGACCAACCAACACTAGTTAGTTGCTGAACTCTCTGGTCTTTTTTTTGTTTTTTTTTTTTTTTTGTTTTATCAATAGCAAGACTGAAAGAGGAGTAGGAGGAGGCAAGAATATTAGCGCGGGCGGCGGGCATTTTGGCCGGCAGAGCGGGCAAAGGGGCACATTGCTTGTGCTAATAAAATCATTTTGCTCAATTAAAAAAAAAAAAAAAAAAAAAAAAAAAAGAACAGGATGTAGTAAGTAAGTAAGTAGTTATAGTAGTAAGTAAATAGAAGGTGCAATTGGTGATACCAGTTTTAGATTCCAGTTGGTAAAGAATTCCAGCATCTGTTGAAAAGGAAACAGTTTCATGATAGTCCAAAACAGTTTTCCAAACATTAATGGCTGACAGGCCAATACAAATAAAGAAAGAATTTATTGATCTTTTTTTTTTTGCCTTATATTGTGAATGCACACAATTTAAAATACAACATTAATAGTCTTAAAAAAAAAAAAAAAAATCCCAAAGAAAATTAGTATTGAGAGAAAGAGAAAATATAGGTGGAAGCAGAAATATTGTTTTTAAATTAAATTTAAAAAATTATATTTAGAAAAGTAATATCAAAGTTTGTAAATTATCATGAAAAGGCATCGAAGTTGTTAGTAGGGAAGTTAAATAATTTTGTACAATGACTGACAAATCAGTTTACTCATAAAACTTTTTTCCTTAAATGTTGATAAAAATGATATTTGTAATTTAAAAAAAAAGATTAAATATAAGAGAAATACTCTGAAACTATTATATAAACTTTGTCATTGAAAAAGAGAATGTATGTTTTAATTTTTGTAATTCATTTAAACAGAAATCAACCACACTGTGTTTTTAAAAGTTACTTTTCAAGCTTATTTGAATTTGTTGTTTTTCAATTAAACTCTTTATATATATATATATATATAATATATATATATATATAAATTTATGTAAATTTGCTATATTTATAAGTAAAGTGTGCTCAGTATCATTGATAGAGCATGTACATCTAAGTTAGGGTAGCAAAGACATGAAGTCAACAGTACTTGGTAAGTGTCAGTTACTCACCTAAGCAATTTTTAAACCAACTTGGTTTGAAAATCCCATAAGCAAGAAACTGCTACACTAACTACATATATATATATATATATATATATATATATATATATATTTATATGATTAATGCAGTCAAAAATTTCTAAAATATATTAGCAATGACGCAATTACCCCCCCCCCCAAAAAAAAAAGGGCATTTTCTTAAATCAACCCAGTTAAAAAAATTTAATCTAACCACTGAAAGGAAACTGAAACTAAACCCTTTTTTTATGCATTCCACAAAACTGAAATTTGTAAATTCTAATTTCTAATCTGAGAGAATAAGACTTTAACAGTACCGAACAGTTACCATTTTCATGAATATTGAATTTAAAACGGTTGTTAAAGATTTTGGAATATCAAAATTATTCATTACCAAAAGACTTAGCAAATCCGTTAATATCATTCAACTAAAATAAAGAAAAGAATTAAACAGAGAATGATAGAACATTGTATGGTTAAGGGAGGAGACTGTTAATGATTTGAAAATCACTTTTCCAAAGAAAATTAGAATCGAGACAGAGAAAATATGGTTAGAAGTAAAAAAGATTGAATTTAGATTAAATTAAAAATTCTTAGAAATGTTATTTAGTAAAGTAATATCTTAGTTTATAAATTATTGTTAAATGTCTTTAAAGTATTATAAAGTATGTAAGACTTTGTAAGTAGTTCAAACGTTGGTCGACCAATTGCCAATGGCCGCCTCTCGCAGCTCTTTATTTATGCCCAAGGGCAGACCAGTCCATTCAGACAACACACAGGGGGATATCACTCTACTTATACAAGTATTTACTAGGGAAGCTAAATATTTTTTATAATGACTGACAAAGTCTGGTTAAGTCAGTATATTCCTAAAACATAAGTGTTGATATAATGAACTATTTTCTTCTTTTTCTTTTATTAAGGCAATCAAATTTCTCAATTCTCAAGTTGAATCAAGAAAAAATGGGGCACTAATGTATGGATAAGTATGTATCAACTTATATAAAATACAATGTGATTTTATATAGACTTCCAATAATACAATACCGAATAAGACAATAATATTAGAAATCAATAACACCAAGTGATAATTTGTTAAAATCAATATACAAATTATCCACACCATACATTATGTAAACTTTTATTTTTTTGTGATATATAACAAACATTGCAGAATTTTAAATGCATTAATAACATGGGCTGTTTGAGGCAAATCTAACTCAGACTTTAATAAAGTCATTGTTAATAAATAAGATGCTAATTAAGATGAACGAATGATTATTCAATAGTCATTGAGAATATAACAAATAACTAAGGGAATTGTGATGTCAGAAGATACAATTCTGGTTATAGAAAGACAGACACATAATCTCCATTATAATAAGATAAAATCAAAGAAAAATATTGAATAACAGTTTCTTATACAACCTATTTCTTATCACCAACAGCAAGTCCTAAACTGAAAATATTAAGCTTTCTTGTCAAGTCTATAGTTTGAATATCAAAAGGTTAATTTATAATGTATATAAACACAAGACTAAGTATTTTTTAAAAATTTGCTCTTCTAAAAGTTTATGTAAAATTAAATGCAATTCAAGCATTTCAAATTATCTCCCTTGAACAAAAGCTAAGTCAAAATAAAATATCACAAGAGACCAAGAAAAAAATAAAGATTTCTATTACATTAAGAATCTAGATATTAAATTAAAAAACATTCCTTTCAATTATATTGTATTTTATATATTTATGTTTTTCAGTTGGATATTTTCTATTGTTTTTTTTTTTTTTTTTTCTGACTACATTAAATCAAAATCAAGAAAGATTCTTTAAATAAACAATTCATATTTATTTACATTTGACATTCTACTAATTCATTATATTTATAAGATTTACTGAATTACTAACAGAGAGTTTGATCTCACTTGGTACCAACCTTTAGCCTTGTGTCCAAACTAAGTTAAGTTTAGTAAATGGCTACTTCCTCAGTCCTATAATACGTGTTACATTTAGTATATGAGATTTATATGCAAATATTTGTATATAAATTTCATATACTAAATGTAACAATTATAATGTGAAAGTAGTAAAATGTTAAAATTCAGTATTTTGTTATTTACTAAACTTTGCTTAAGTCTGACACACACAGACCTCAGGTTATTGGTGTTACTAAATGATAACCCATCTAAGTACTGAGCAGGCTTATCATTGCTTAACTTTTGGGATTTGATAGGAACCAATACATTCAGCATGATTTGAGTGTAAACTAAAAATAAATAAATAAATAAAAAATCAAGCATGTTAATTGTAAATTTTAAAGAAAAGGTCTCAAACCAATAAGATAAACAAAACTGAAAATACTGAGGCCATCATTCAATCCTAAAAGTCATTCCCTAAGATGAAATAATACCAAACTTTTGCTGAACCAAACACACAATGAAACTTAACATGTTCTCTAGACACATCAAAACCCACATAGACATATCATATATGTAAGTGAGAAAAATGGGTGTAAATCTGACAATTATGTTGAAAGATAAATGGAAAAATAATGTTGTATGGCTAAAAATTTATTTATTGAAATGCCAACATGTGTTTTGACCAAGAGTTTATCCTTGTATGCATAGTATCCTATTTAGTATTATTTTGAATATAAAATAAAATAATAATAATAATAATAATAGAGAAACATAAAATTTGAGTATACAAAAGCGGTCTTCTTTGGGGCAGGATATTTCAAAGAAGACTTATTTTATTTTATATTCAAAATAATACTAAATAGGATACTATGTATACAAGAACAAACTCTTGGTCGAAACACATGTCAGCATTTCAATAAATAAATTTTTAGTCCTACAACATTTTCTTTCCATTTATCTTTCAATATTATATATATTAAAATAAAAAAGAAAAGAAAAACCAAATGAGTCGCAACTTTGACTGTTGGAAAAAGAAAAAAAATTGAACAGTGAAGATAATAAATATCGAAAAGTGATCAGTACGTACTTGCAAAGTCGGTTTAGGGACAAAATCAGCACTAAAAATTAACTACCCAAGTTTCACCAAAAGGATCTTCAGGATAATTTAGAGAGGAATTGGTTGGGATAAACATATTTCTAAAAAAAAATTTTTGTATAAATGTATACATCAGTTCCAACCAATTCGTGTGAAAATCATCCTGAAGATCCTTTCAGTGAAACCTGGGTAGTCCACTTCTGTCGCTGATTCAGTCCCTACGCTGGACCTTTTTAATTACCTCAGTTCCATGAGTATAGATATCAAAACACTGTTGCTCTAAACATTCATATAAATCAGATTTATAAAACTTGATTAGGAATTTGATTTGCATTGGAATTTTATTTTTCAAAGTAAAACTGAATTAAATAAAATGCATAATAATTAAAAGTAAACCTATATTTGGTTAAAAGAAGAAAAAAAAAGATAATGTGAATATTTCTTGTATTTACAGAATATCACAATTTGAACAAATTTTTTGACTTTTTGTAGTGAAGAGCCAAGAGGAAAAAAATATTCTGGAAATGATTAAATTTTCATGTACATAACTTTAAAGTTAGTTGATCTTAACATGTTTAATTAACAATATATATATATATATATATATATATATATATATATATATATATATATATATGAAAAATAGATGGAAATTAATCCACAGTATGAAATTTAACATTATGAAAAAACATATGATGTTTGTTATTAATTGCTGACAGTACTGTTTCGACCAAATCGATAAGTTGGTCTTCATCAAGAGCGACAACCGTTAAAAAGACTGTTTACAGAAACGAACGCTGAGTTCAACCGCTGAAATTTTTTAAAAAAATGCATATTCTGTTTTAAAAATAAAATAAATTTATTTTTAATTTTTAAAAAATCAGAAGCATTATAGTTTATAGAAAAACTCAAAGAGTTTGTTGTAAAAGTTTATATAAAAATGTAAAGTGGTATCAAAATAGTATAGTATATTTTTTCAATATTTTTTCAGCTTCTGATTTTAAAAATTAAAAATAAAATTTATTTATTTTTAAAACAGAATATGAACTCAGCGTTCGTTTCTGTAAACAGTCTTTTTTAACGGATATCTTCTCTTCCCAATGAAGACCAACTTATCGATTTGGTCGAAACAGTACTGTCAGCAATTACATAACAAACATCATATGTTTTTTCATAATGTTAAATTATATATATATATGGTGTCCATAAAGTCTTGCAACAGGTTGAAAATGTATTAACAAATATGGTGATCATGTTGAAGTGGGACAATCAAAAAATTCATCAATAATAAAACTTCAAGAGTTGAACTTTTTTTTTCTTAAAAGATTTTATTATTTGTTCAAATTTAAAACGGTTTCAAAACTTTGTGAACACCCTGTGTATGTATGTATATATATATATATATATATATATATATATATATATATATATATATATCAGTAGATAACAATGTTTACAGTCTAGTTTAGGATCTGGAACTAAAAGAAAGATTTCCATGAAATATATATTTTTTATACTTGACTGGAGCTTAGTTTCATATATAAGAAAAAACATTGATTTTTATTTAAAGTGTATAATATACAACAGTAAAAGTCAACTATAATTATAAGAGAGGATTGATATTCATCAGCAAAAGTAACTTTCACACAGTCACTTTTATCAAAAGGATAATTACTATAGATTTTATCATAGGAATTATCATGTACTATACTTACCACACCCCTTTATTGTCACAATAAGACATGCTTTAAACTTTTTATACTATAAAGTATTATATAGGACCTTATTTTCAAAGTTTACTTTCTGGGCCTTCCAGGAAGCTGGAAATATACAATCCACAATATATAGAAACTAGAATGAGGCTCACACTTTTTCTTTAAGTTAAATTATACTGGATGACAAAGAAATTTTAAAATTAATGAATAAATTAGTTATAAATGTTATAGCACCCCCAAAAAACAAGGCAAGCCTTTGTATAACATCATGGTTGAGTTTTATCTCTGAGAGTAGGGTTATTTTTTTTTTTATACAAAGATTTTAATTTTCTTTATAACAATTTGAGGATATATATTTTTTAAATTCATCCTCAGCATTAATAATCTGACTGAATTCAGGTGAAAGAAAGAAAGAAAAGAAAAGAAAGAAACCCAAAAAACACTGAAAATCTTTAATAAGAGCAGAAAACATCTTATTCAGGAAAAATAATTTAAGCTTAAGAGAAGAATACTAATGAAAAATATGGATAAATACTATTATTAACTAGTATCTAAAGAACAAAAATGTAATTGTTTCATATTAAAAAAATCAGTGTAGGTTTTTATATCTAATTTTAAAAAATTTAGAAAGAGAATATTCTTAGACTTAAAAAAAAGAAAAAAAAGAAAAGAAAAAAAGAAAAAGAGAGAATATTTGAACATATAACAAAGAAAATTATTCAGAATATACACAAGATTTAAAAAAAAAAATTATCATATTACCCCTGGCCAATAATAGTTACATTCGCATGTAAATTTCATACACTAAATGTAACAACTATTATGGGACAAAGGTAGTATTACTTTGGAAAAATATACAAGTTACAAATTTAACAACAAAATTACATACCCCAATATTGTATTTAATATTGTATCTTACACAATATTTTATCAAAACAAGTAAAGGCAAACCATAAAATATATCTAAGATAGAAAAATTTTGAACATTCAATAAAAAGACAAATTATTTTAATCTATAGCAGTCATTTATACATTAAAACAAATATAGGATACATATAAACAATGAATTTGGACAAAAATAATGGTGTATGTATGTCGAATAGAGAGAGGTAGGGGGTAGAAACTATCATTTTTAAATGATCTGCTTGTATATAACATACACTTAGAAGCAAACAGAACATATATAAAAATGAAAGCATTGACACAACATGTTGGATTAATGTATTGATGTGTATGTGGGGTGGTATATGAGACACAAACAGAGGGATAAAAGGAAAAGACTACATTTTAAGATTTAGTATTACAATCTATCACATAAATGCACATAAAAATACATAGAAGATACAAACAATAAGCATGAACAAAAAGCACACAAGACTAATTATATAAGGATCTCTAACAATTAGAATTCAAAATAAGTAGTAGGTAAGTTTTCACATATAAAAAATACCTTACCTGAACCTATCTTTACAAGACCATTGTGCTGGATGAATATTGTATCACAGGTGAGGTTACCATGAATGATGGGAGGGTCACAGGAATGTAGATAACTAGATTGGGTGGAAGAAAAATAATTAACTTTAATATAAAAATTTTTTTTATTTTTAAAACAAACAAAAAAAAAAAAAAAAAAAAAAAAAAACCCCAAACAAACAAAAAAAAAACAACAATCAACTTTAATTGCTAAAATGAAAGTCATATCAAATTTTTTTTTAAATTTAAAAGTGGATTTTAAAAATTTATTTTAATGTGTTCTTAATTGCGCTTGCGCGTTATTTAAAATGAACTTAATTGTTATTAAGAACACATCTTATGATATTTTCGTGTTAAAACATGCAGTTGTACTGATTCGAACAAATTCGTATTTTCAGTGTAGATTTACAGTGAAATAAAAATGGCTGACCAAAACATAACGGCTTCCTCAAAGTGAAACATACAAGGGGAGACTACTCTCATTTATGTAACTAATGTTCAGATTACCGGACACTAAAAGACTTTTGAACCACCTTGTACGAAAAAGACAACAAAAATAGAGCCGTACCTTAATGCAGACAGAATCTGAGTACACCACCTCTTCCAGGCCTGCAAAAAAGATAATTAAAAATAAAAATTCAAAGAACATTATAGAAAACATTGTTTTAAAGATTAATTAATGATGATAGAAAAAGATAATCTGTTATTGATTAATCTCTTACTTACTGGCTGACCCAGGTGTCAAATGCACCCCTACAACCGGGGGGGGGAGGGAGGGGGTGCAGGTGGAAAAGAACACTCTGCATCCTTTGCATGCCAAAAACATTAGAAATAACATGATACTTCAGAGTTATGAAATAACACAATACTAATTTCACCGATGTGTACAGATAGAACAGAACTCTTTTACCACAGAGTTCTCACCAATTTGTGAAAGCAAATATACTTAGGATTGATAAATGTATGTGTTAAGTTGGATATTAGGAAACGATATACTAAGAAAATTATTAGTGATTAGACATTTGTGGCAAAAGATATAAGAATCAAAAGATAGAATTAACATTTTTTTTTTTTTCTTGTGTTAATTTTGGGTTACTTTGTCTAAAATGTACCTTTTTAAACCTTATCTGATTATTAAGTGACAATATACTGAATAAAATTATTAGTGATTAAAAAAAAAAGGTTTTATAAGAACCAAAGGTAGAATTAACATTTTTTTTTTCTTTCTTTTTTCCCCTGCTTGTGTTAACTTTAGATATTCAGTTTAAAATTTACCCTTTTAACCCTTTATCCACCAGAGTGCCCCAAACCGCACGACGATCAAAATGCTGGACCCCGAAAAACACGGGAAATCGTCAGCTCTTAGAAAATGGTTTATAGTTAAAAAAAAAAAGAAAAGAGAAATTAATTAAATGAATACATAAAGGATTAGAGATACGATACTATCTTGTCAACCATTTCACCGTTCTATTGCGGATGGCAGTGGTAGATAAAAAGGTCAAAAAATAATATTCCAATCTCTTTCCTCCTGTACACAAAGAATCCCTGTCAACCATTTAAATTGGAAAAATAACCAGAGAGATTTTTCTTCTTCTAAATCTCTGTATTCTTTTACAAACAAAAATGTTATTCAGATGTCTTAAAAGTAATTAGCTTATATTTGTACATACCAAGAATTCAGAGCATGAATTACAGTCTTTTGTTTTTATATCATGCACAATTAATGAACTGAATAATTAAAATTAAATAGCATTATAAAAAAAAAATCATGTGAACCCAAGTTGAACTAAAAAGGTTAATAAAAATTAATACATTGATTAAATAAGCCACATTCATACAAACCTGAAATCACCAAATTAAAGCTAAAATAGAACAGTTACTAATTCTGCAACAATTCATACACTCACACACACTAATATATATCTTTAATTAAATGAAAAAAAACAAAACAAAAAAAAACAAAAAAACTTATCTACCTAGAGCCCAATGGGTCACGTTTTGTCTAAAATATATATATATATATATATATAGTAAATAAAAAGCTTAAAAAATCAATCATTTTATGATATAAAATGATGTTAAAAAGTCTGCATATGCTTCTTTAATGATATATATAAAAATGGATGCTGGAAAGCCTTATTGGTTATATTAGAATCATGGAAAAATAAAAGATAACTTACTTTTTAATATTTTTAAATATTTTTAATTAATGTTCTTTTCACTTTAATATGCATATTACACACACACACACACACAAAAAAAAAACATTAAAATACGTGTATCTTAATGAAAAGAATATTAATTAAAAAAAAAAAAAAAAAAAAAAAAAAGACTTTCACCATAATTTTTGATAAACGACAGAGGACTGTCCAAAATATTAAAAAGTAAGTTATCTTTTACTTTTCCATTATTATAATATAACTAATAAAGCTTTTTCACCATCCATTTTATATATATATATATATATATATATATGCACACATACACACACACACACACACACCATGGTGCATCAATAAATCTGCAGCCTAACATGTTGTCAATAAAACTGACTTTTTATCTGAAATTCTCACAGAATAATAATGTTCAATCTGTGATTGATATTTACACCCTGTATTAAGTGCATTGACAAGAAAGCAGATTATGTTGAAAAATAAATATTTATTGTGGGTAATACTTGTAAAATCTTTTTGTCATTAGGCTGGTGATTTATTGATGTAGTAAACACACAAAATAAAGCGGGTTTAATACATTTCTCCTCTACTTTGAGTACAACCAAAAAGAAAAAAAAAAAAAATTAGAGCTCAAATCATAATTTAGGCAAATAAATAAATGAATGAATAAAAAAAAAATTAAAACAAGTTTTATACAGCATTATATTCAAAATGTAAGCATTTCAATCTTTCATCCAATAATAAGGCAAGATCAGTCGAGAACAAAAAGAAGGGAGCTAACTCACTATTATAGAAATTAAGTAAAGCTTAGTCCAGCTCAAGACTTTGAATAGGGAAAAATGGAGATAGGGTAATTGTTTTGCACCAATATTTCACATAGGGCGGCCTTTCTGCTTTCATAATTAGCATTTGAAATTCCAGATTTTACTTGGGTTCAAATCCTGACTAGTCTTAGCAGGAGAACATATACATCTATCTCCCCACTAAGCAAGCTCAACTTAATACTATACAGAGCCTATATATATATATTATATATATATTATTATTATATATATATTATATTATTATTTCTGAATAAAACTCTGATGATAAAGCTTTGCTTTGAAATCGATTAGACATATAAAACATATTTTTGTCTTTATTTTTTACGCATTGTATTGCCTTTGAATTTTATTATTTTATAATATATATATATATATATATATATTATTTTTGAACCCCGACAGTATAAAAAAAAATCCCGGCTCTATAATTTGTAATTACACAATACAAAATTCCGCCTGGAGAAAAAAAAAAAAAATACAAAATAAGAAGAAAAAAAAAAGGGATAAAAAAAGAAGAAAAAAAAGAAGAAAAAAAAAAGGGAAAAAGAAAGAAAAGACCAAATCATATGCACCAGCTGAAATTAATCAGTCGGTATTATTATAATGGCTAAAAGAAAAAAATACCATAAGAGTTGCCTAAATTAAATATACTAAAGTGCTCAATACACTAAGTAGAGCCAATAATTAATTTATTAATTATTAATTTATTAATTATTTATATACACATAGGGCTGGTTTAGCTCAGTCAGTAGAGTGTTCAGCTGGGAACTTCAAGGTTCCTGGTTCTATCTGTGGTAAAGTGAGGAGCGTGCGGTGATCCGCCTTAGATGCTAAAAAAACAATCTCCTTGGTCTAGCGCTAGTGAAAAGGGGATATACTCCCTTACTGTCTGGCTGATACTGACATTAGGCCACCCCAATGATGACTTATATACACAGATAAATATAGTGTAGAATTTTCCAAGAAAATGACCACAAGAAAATTCAAGATGACATGTACTGCTTATTTTCTGACACTAAGCTCTTGGCTTTGGCAAAATTAGATCTAAAAACAGTTAATCTCTTACGTCTTTAGAAGATATAAGAAAAAAAACTAATCTCTTTAAAAGATAAAAAATGGCTGCCCAGCTTACCTTGCTTTGATTCTTAACCAAGAGATTTTTTAATGCTCTTCTTAATATGGACTTTTAAAGATTTTTTTTTTTTAAAACCAATAATAGGTTTATCTAAAAAGACTAAAAATATCTATCTATACTTAAAAGTGGTTTATTAAATGCCAGACACACAAAGCCAAAAGATGTGGTAGTAATAAATATTTACCACGTACCCTACATGTACGGGTTAGGCACAAGGCCCTATTAAGGTGGGACCTCCACGAAACTCATGTGAGGCTGGTGCAAAAAATGCGTTGTTCCTGCCGGCATTCCCCCTCGGGGAGGGGGGGGGCTGCACCAGGCAATAAACCCAGCCCTGCTTCTTTAAATCAAGGGGGCAGGTGTTGCCTGGGGGAATAGCCCCTGGGATCAACGATGTTAACTTACGCAGTCCAGGGCCGAAGCCACCAGACCCTCAGGTCAAAACCAGAGTAATGCCTTGTATAAACGGACCAATTTCATATACTCACTGAAAGATATTTAATAAAAATAAATCTGATATAGAAATACAAGCTGAAATAAGTAAAAAGAAACCATTTAAAAGAGAACAGTTTGGTCATGTCAACCATACGAAGCTGGAATGGGGTTACTTTTTTTTCTCTTTTAGCTTTCTGATATCCGTCACTTGTCTATGGATTTGCACCTGGGTTGTGGCATAGGCTCGGTCAAGGTTGTACAGCTGACCAATAGTTGCTTAAATGACCGGCCTCCTTTCTTCACCAATGTTTGTCCAAAGAAAGGACAAGGTATTAATTATACAGATTGGGATTAATGTCTCCACAAGAATTGCCAGAACAACGTAGAACATGTCAGACTGCCTTAAAGAATCTAGCTTCTATTATTTTATTCCCATTTTATTTATTAAACATTATATATATATATATATATATATATATATATATGAATGATGAATCCAGCTTCTATGCAATGCAAGTATATATATATATATATATATATATATATATATATATTATATATATATATATATATGAATGAATGAAAAACTATATATAATACATGGAATAGAATCCAGCTTCCTCCATTTTGCTACTCCACTTTTGCAAGTCACCCTGCAATTCTGATATAGATAGATATTTGTCAACCCCTCCGCATGAGCAGGATGTGACACAAAGTCAACGTCTTAAGCAGAGTTTAACAGGTTTTGAATTCAGAGTTTTCCTTCTCCTAGACGGCTTATCTAACCAAGGTTAAAGAGCCCAGTCCGTCCTACTATTTACCCACAGCTGGAGGTGACTTGGATACATACCTTTCCCAAGGGTATTAGCGCTATGTGAAATACAAAAAGCCTCGTCCAGGATTTGAACTCCGGTCAACAAGTCCATTTTCTATGACCAACCATTACACCACACGCTTCCAATGCTCCAATGGTATAAGGATTGAATTCAGAGTTTTCCTTCATCTAGACTGGTGGCTCTTACCAAGGCTAGAGAGTTCAGTTGGCTCTACTATTTACCCATAGCTGGGAAGAAAATAGATTCATACCTTTCCCAAGAGCATTAGTATAATACACTGTAATATATAGACTGGTTCAAAATTTGAACTTAGCTTGCCAAGATCATTTTCTATAATAATAGACATTATGTCACTGTATCTTCATAGTTACTAAACTCCATTATAGTATCATTAATCATTAATATACAAATATGATGCAATGTGGTTAGTTGGTTGGCTATTTTGTTTAGTGGCATATCAACCCTTGTGGGTCACTCAATGCCAAATCCAGTCTTTTTGTATATATGATTTGTAAATTAATAGTTTGTAGGTAAATATTTTTGTTTGGTTTTATGAACTGATAGAAATAATTTAAAATTAACTAAGTGCATATCAGTATAATGGTAGAAATTATCTTATGTTATATTTTTCATTAACTTCATGTATCTTATTATAATGGATATTATGTCGCTGTCTGTAACTGAAACTAGGTCATGACTGTCATCACAATTTCCTTAGTTATTTAAGTCATATCCTCAATAATTATGAAATAGTCATTATTTAATCTTAATTAGCATCTTATTTATTAATGATGTCTCTTTTAAAGTCTAGCCAAGTTAGATTTGCTGCAAAACTGCCAATATCATTCAAGCATTTAAAATCCTAAAATATATGTTATATATCTTTAAGAAATAAAGATGTACACAGTATATGGTGGGAATAATTTGCATAATGATTTTAACAAAACTGGGTTCAATAAATAATTATTTGCTGTTACTGGTTTCTAATACTATCATGTTATTCTCAAATGTATTCAAAGCAATTCTATGTATAATTTTATATAGAAATCAATTATAACATTGAAATCTATTAATAATGGAGATTCGCTTCCGGTTTTTGTCTGTAACAAAAATTACGTCACTGCTTACGTCACATTATTCAAAATCGTCATAACAGAATAAATACACTCAAAATTTGAACATGCAACATTAGACAGTCCTCATTGTTTTTTAAAACAAGTTTTAATAAATACATGACTGGTATTATATATCTATATATAGTTTGTTTTATTTTAATACATATTTAAAGTTTACATTTCAAATTGTTTTATTTTTTAATCCTTTAATGAATTTGATGATTTTACTTACTTAGGGTACAAACTCGCTGACATTGAATTTTTTACTCCCACCCCTCAGGCAATACGTTTCAAAAATCTATTTTTACATCACCCGGAGGGCATTTTTTATTTTGTACTAGTAAATGTAATATTTCTATATTCATTTTTATTTAGTTTTGTTAGTCTTTTTAATTCAATATAATATTTTTTTTACATTAAAACTTAAATACTTACACCCGGCGGATGGTGCATATTTTTGCTAGTACTAATAAACTGGAAGAAATAATTTTCTTTAACTTGAAAACAGACCTAATTGTCCTATAGATGGAAACTAATAGGTACTACCATTCCGGAACAGAGTGGACATGGGAGTAATGGCAATTAAGAGATACTCCACACTCCCCCGGAACTCCAAAAATTGTAACCTCACCACTAGACGCAGCTTAGCGTTGTGCAATGTGGGTATGGGTAGGTTTGTAATAGATTAACATTTTGAGAACAGTCTTGCCTTATTTTTGGATGATGATGATGATGATGATAAGAAGCCAAAATGGCCAAATTACAATTACAAAATACAAACACTCCAAGAAAAAATAAAATAAAATAATAATCCCGTGCTGTTAGTAAGCATGCAAGGAGAGAGACAGAGACAGACAGAGAAGGGAGAGATATATTATAGAAAAGATTTTCAATCAGATAGTGTAGGTGGTTACTCTCTTCTGTATAAGAACCAAGGAGGAGAAGAAAAAAAAAAAAAAGAAAAAAGAAAGAAATTTAGAATGATTCCCCTGAATCAGATCTAAGGTCATCCATCATTGGTCAGAAAGGTCAATGATATATTCCTCATCAAATAGAACAATGTAGGAATAGATGATCCAAATCAGTAGACAGTTTTCTATTGTTATTTGATTCAGTTTTGGGGGGTCAGTTTGTTTGGGGTTTTTTAAATTTAAAAAAAATTTTTTTTTTAAAAAAAAAAAAAAACTAAAAAAGACGAGACTTCTTCAAGTATCTTTTTTAAAATAGTCGTTGCAAATGAAGAATACATCCCATGTATTCTTCATTTACAATGAGCATTTAAATATAGTTTTAACCCCTTACCTACAGGATACACAGGCATTGAAATGTACTCTCACAACCAGGTAAGTTGGTTGAAAACCATAATCTGTATCCTTTGCCTACCAGAACATTATAAACAATATAATGCTTCAAATTATGAACATTGTAATAATGGTATTTTCATTGTACAGCAAACTCCTTTGCCATAGATTTGTTTTTAACAATGCATAAAAGCGACTATTGGTAGGTAAGAGGTTGATTTGGAACTTTATACGTCTGAGAAAAACATCAAAAGTTAATTTTTGTATATTGTTAGCAATTCCATTTTTATTTAGTGTAGCGTGATTGGGAGTCCAAATAAACCAAATAACAAAAACTATCTTTGATATGGGTCAATTGAAAGGCATTTTTGTTGGCCCAATATGATTAACTGTTATCACACTGGCTAATTGCCATTTCCTTAAAAGGTAATAAGAAAAATTAACAGAAGAGAAACCAAGAATAAAAGAAATGTAGATGGGATGATGATGAATTAATGAGTTAAAAAATGATGATGGACTGAGTTTGTTATTTTTGGAGAAAAGGGAAGGAAATATGGATTTTCAGGGAAAGAGGGTTAATGTTTTTAATATCAAGATACAAAAATTTGTTTGAAAATTTACAAGAAATCATTTGTCTGATTTTTTTTAAAAATGAGGCTTGATAATTTGTATTATTTAGATTTTTGGGACTGTTATCCTCATCTTTATTGTTATATACACAATGCATCATTTGTTCTTTAGACGTTTCTTGTCTGAATTTTAGATGAGGCTTGATAATTTGTATTATTTAGATTTTTGGGACTGTTATCCTCATCTTTATTGTTATATACACAATGTTTTTGCCAAAGTTCTATGAAGGCTCCAAAGTTTGACATGACGGTTCCAGATTTCAATAAAAAAAAAATAAATAAAAAAAAATAAATAAAAAAAAATAGAAGAAGACTGGAGGGCACATCAGCCAAAATGTTGTGTATATAACAAAAAAAAGATGAGGATAACAGTCCGAAAAATCTAAATACAAATTATAAGAAACCATTTTGATAATTGAACCTATTTGTATTTTCGATGTTAATATTTTTATCAATTTATTCTTCAGCAAGAAAGAAAACCTTTTTTTCTACAAAGATTTCTTAATAACATCAAGAATACAAAAAAGAGAAGTTCAATTTTTGGGAACATTTTTTCATAAGACTTTTTTCAAAAAAGTATACACAATTCATCATGTAACGCTATTTTCCAATGCTAATTTTTGTTAATTTTATATGTAGCTATATTGGGACATTTTGTAAGATTATTTTACCCTACAACATTTTGATACAATGTAATAAATATGAGGATAGGGAATTTTATAATATTAGCTTACTGTAAAGAAGAAAAAAATATTAAGATACAAAAAGGAACTTTTTCTATTTTTCTCAAACTATAAAGAGCAATTACTGTATAAACAAATGGATCGTAAAACTTTTTGAAACTTAAATTTTAGATTAATATTAGAGAGTCTGGGACAATGCCAGCCTTACTAAGAGAAACAAACTGCGCATTTAAAAAGAGTGCGTTCTCAGTAATCTCCTCTAAAGTAGTGAAGCCTGGATCACATACTCATGCCACGAGAAGAAACTGGACAATTTCCACCTCGGATGCCTACGCCGCATTCTATGCATACGCTGGCAGGACAAAGTGCCCAATACAGACGTGCTGGAATGAGCAAACATGAACAGCATGTCCGCCATAATCTGCGATAAATGCCTGCGCTGGCTTGGTCATGTCAGGAAGATGGACAAAGGCTGCATTCCCAAAGACTTACTGTATGGTGAATTAGTAGAAGGTACTCACCCGGTAGGGAGACCACTCCTGCACTTTAAAGATGTCTGCAAGAGGGACATGAAGACATGCCACATCAACACCAGGGAGGCGTGTGCAGAAGACTGTGCGACCTGGCACCTCCTCGTCAAACAAGGAACGAAAAGGAGTTAAAAAGAGAGGAAAGAAGCCGCCACAGAAAAGAGAGCCAGAAGGAAGGAGAGGCAACAGCAACTCCAGCAAGCATCACTGTTTGTTTGCAGTCACTGCACCAGAGATTGCCATTCAAAAATTGGTCTGTTCAGCCACACACGCAGTTGCAGATAAAAATTTAAAAAAATTAAAATAAAAAAGAGAAAAGTGGACACTATTCCCATCGTCTTTAGTAGATGAAAGGATGCCAACATTAGTGAGTCAGCACAATACACAAGGTACAAACTTTGTGTGCAAATAGTTGGCCAAGGCTAGGCCTACAATTTCCAGCTGTAAAAGACTACAAATAGTCCCAATTCATGTAAAATAAAAATGTTATTACAAATATTGTTTTACTTACTTTATCCCATTATATGATGAATTATATCATTTTCTTATAATTTAATTATAAGATAAGAAATGGTTTCAAAAGGTTATTGGTATGAAACCAATCAGTCCTGATGGTCTTTGACCAAAAAGTGAAAGTAAATAAAACTTTTGTCTTTCTATTGCTGTACTTTGCCAAAAGAAACGTCTGTTTTTTTAATTTTTTTATTTCTTAATAAAATAACAAATGTTGGTTTAAGAAAAATAAAATACTTGGAATTACTGTTTAAGGTGTCATTTAAAAAAAATTGATATCATTTGAGATGTATAAGTTTACATTTATTTATTTATAAATACAGTAAGTTAAAAACTGGTATTCTAAAATAAATAATACTATAGTAAAATAACAAAAGCGAGGGGGTCTCATCGGCTGTATTTACATTGGCATAGTGCATTATTTTCATTTAAATCATTCAAAAACTTACAAAAACAAAAGGAAGTTGGAGAGAAAATATATCTCCACAAACATACGAGGGATCGGATGATACTCAAGTATATACAATAATGAAAACTAATTTTCAAAAAAAAAATTTTTTTTTTTTAGAATCTTATCTATAGGTAAATTTCTAAAACTGACAATATTTAGCTGTTGTTTGATTCAAGCTGAACTTTTGAGAAATTAGACATTTATTCATTTTATTCGCAAAGGTTGAAATGTTACAAAAATCGGACTTTAAAGTCTGTGACCTTCACTGTATGTGGGGGTACAAAAATTACTCAGCTCCTTTGGCAATGACCCTATCCTACTCAATTAAGTGCAAAAGGAAGGTGCAACCTAGGGGAGGGGGGACAGCTCAACTCTTTGGAAAATATAATCATTTGAGTTATTTAAAAACCTAATCCTATGATGAAATTGTTATAAAAGATTCTTTAATCATATAAGTAATGATAACCTAATTTTGTGTAACTATTATAAAAACAATCAAACAAAAATACCAGATGATTATTGAAAATGATATTGATTATATAATATTTAAATACTTGAAATTAATTGTTTTAAGTTGTACTTTAATATTTAAAAAAAAAATTGATATCATTTGAGATGTACAGGGTGTTTAAAAACAAACAAACTTGTATCTTAATTCTTGATAGATTTTCATTCAAATGATTTCAAATTTTAACAGTATGTGTAGAAACAACTTAAAGTTCTGTTTAATGTTTAAACATTTCTTCTTTTTCAGTACAGCATTCCCAGTTGATTTTTTTATTTGAGGTTATTGTTGTTTAATCACATTAGTTATATAGAGCTGTGTAAATGGAGTTCAGAACCGTTTGAATTATGCAAATACCCCCAGTGGTTCAAAAGTTATGAGAATTTAAAGCCCCGAAATTGGGGGTACAAATGTGGACATGATTTTGTTTCAAAAATATGTCAAATCACGGACCATTAAAAAAAAAGAAATTCAGTGATTTCTTCACCGTTTCTTTATTTTTGGAGCAATTTTGATAAAATTTGGTATTCTTATGTAAAATTGTATGTTCTTTCTGATTATGCACTAAAATTGTATGTATCTCTATGCTTTAACCCATTATTTAGAGTATAAGAGATACAGATAGCAGCGTTTCTTTCTTTTTTTTTTTTTAAAGTTAACACCCAATTATTCAACATTTTCATTATAATACTGCATATATATACATGTATAGTATTAATTCAAATAAATAACACCACTTTGAAGAAAAATAAAACATTTATTGCAAAAACACGGACATAAAATGAGGGTTCAGCCTATTTTATGGTAGGAATTTACAAGGAAAAAGTTAAGGATTACTGACTTTAAAACATACCTAAAAAAAAGTTCAGAAAAAAAAAAAAAAAAAAAAAAGTAATTTCGTTGTTGCGGAAATTTCCATAAAATACAATAATTATCAATTTTTTTACGTGTGAATCTGAAAATTCTCATGTCAAAAATTAATGTTAAATAAATATTGGGTAAAACTTGCAAATCATACTCAAAATCCCATGATATTACGGCTAAAGTCTCATCAAAATCCCATTATATTACAGAAAAAACAGAACCCAAATTATTTATTTTCCCCATTAAACTAACCCTAAACCCTTTATTTAAAATTAATAGTTTTATTACAAAATTTGTGGGTTCGTTTTTTCCTGGATCATAGTTTGTTTTGAAATGTACATTTTCAAAGAAAAGTACATCGTTCGTTTACGTATTTTGCACAGGTTGATTTTTCAAAGGTAAATATATGTATAGTATACATATATATATAATATTAATTTAAATATATAACATCACTTTAAATTTAAAAATACATTTCTAAATGCTTATGTTAAATAGTATAAAAGTAATAGATTATCTATTTACATGTTTTCACACAAACCCGGTCAGTGTGTGCCGTGTTTTGTTTACATTTCTCGTAATTTCAAGTTTGTTTTTTTTTCCAAAATTGAAACGGACGTAAAAAATAATTCAATTGTTAAAAACACATAAAAGTTAAATATTTAAAAAGATTATGTTATTTTATTTTTAATGATATAAACATTTTAAAAATCGGAAGAGAAATAAGCGATAGATTTAAACTTTATTATCTGCATAAAACAATGCCTCGCTGTTTAACGTAAACTTTACATTATGCTATACGCCTGTCGGACAAATAAATTTGAGTTTTTTCTTCAAAATCATAACTTTCGGAGCAAATCCCGAAGGGTTTAGCAATCTTTAAATTTCACAAATTTTATACGAAAATAATTTTGAAACTCTCTAATATTACAGACATAGTGCTTCTTTTTTGCTTCTCTATATTTTTTAAACAAATAGCCTTGAACTTTGTTCTCTCATATTTTCGTTTACACGGATCCTAGAAACAAAAAAAAAAAAAAAAAGACCCCGTTTGTACTTCCAGGTGTCTTCTATTTGAGTGCAAAATTTCAAGAATATTGATAAAGATTAGCCACTTTGATTTTGAAAAACAAAACAGCGTGTAAAATTTATCCTTAAAAAAAAAAAAAAACGGTCATATTTTTATTTTCAGCTGTTCGACCGAAAATACGGTTTTAACTCGCTGTAAAAAATAATTCAATTGATGAAAACCAATAAAAATTACATATTAGAAAGATTACTCTATTCTCTTTCCAACTATATAAAAAAAATTTAAGATTGGTTAAGAAATACTCGAGAAATTGCAAATTTAACTGATTAAGGTCGCAAATTTGAAAATGTCATCGTTTTTCAGCTAAATGCTTGTAATGCTATTCAGTATGTCTCAAAAGAAAAAAAAACAAACATTAAACATAATTTTGAGTTTTTTCTACACATACTGTTAAAATTTGAAATCATTTGAATGAGAATTGGTCAAGTTATTTGATTACAAAATGATATATATTTTTCTGAAACTCCCTATATAAGCATGTTTTTTTGTTGTTTTGTTTTTTTAAATAGTGTATATGATAGATAGATATAAATTGTATTATCAAGGCTAGATCACTTTTTAAAAATTTTCATGAGAAGCTTCTATTACCATAACAGATATCTATTAAAAAATATACATTTTTTCATGTGATAGTGTTAGATATTTGATTAAAATAAATAAGAAAATGTTTTTATTTTTTTTATTAGTAAAAAAGGGATTAAAAAATAAATGCAGGAAAAAAATAGCATTCCATTAGTAATTGGGGAAATTATTTCAATGCTAAAAAAAGAGAAGTTCTGGGTCTTCAGTTTATAGACATTTATAGTCACAATGGAGGGAAGAAATTTTATTCTATGAATATAAGTTTTAACAGCAGAAACTTTATTTTCTTCTTCTTACTTTTTCTTTAAGTTATAAAAGGGGCTCACTTACAGCCTCTCTATGGATTTAACTTCATCTTTTCAACATGAAGAGAGAGAAAGAGAGATAGAGAGATATAGAGAGAGAGAGCAGAATGCATCTCAAATAATAAGAGCTGTGAGAATAAAATGAAAAATGTGGAATATGTGTTACCTGTTTTTTTTTACTGTGACCCTAGAATATGGGAAGATGAATGAAAACGGTGAGTGAATGAAGGGTATGAATGAAGGTGATGAATGAGGAGGAAAAAAGAACAAAAACAGTGCCAAAATAAAATTAAAAAAAAAAAGGGGGGGGGAGAAAAATAACCTGCAGAAAAAAAAAAGAAGACAACAAACAAACATTCAGGAGTGAAAAAAGAAAAATAATAATTTCTAATTAAGAACGCAAAACAAATTGGGTTGTGGAAAATAGATAAGTAGAAATTGTATGAATAAATAAAAAGTAAATACAATTTTAGGAGAAAAAAAAAAAAAAAAAAAAAATTTCGATGATAATGCATATTAAGATTTTACAATGGTTTTAATATTATCCAAATCAGTTTGTATAGATGAAAATAATGTTAATTAATAACTAATAATAATTAGAAAAAAATCATAAAATAAATACTACCTATATCCCATAATAGTTAGTACATTTGTGTGTGTGTATATAATTATGGTACTAATTTACCGCTACTAAAGTTTTGTTAGTATTATATGCGTCATTCTGACTATTGTCCTCATCTTCATTGTTATCTGTACAATGTTTCGGCTGATATGCCCTCCGGCCTTCTTCAGGTATTTCTTAGACTTGGAACCTTCTTGTCGTAATCGGGAGCCACCATGGAACTTTGAACTTAACCCCGAATGACAAGAAGTTTCCTGAGTTCGAGAAGGTTCCTGAGCGACAAGAAATACCCGAAGAAGGCCAGAGGGCATATTGGCCGAAACGTTGTACAGATAACAATGAAGATGAGGACAATAGTCAGAATAACGCAGATAATACTAATCATCAAGCCTCATTTCAAACATTCAGAGATAAAGTTTTGTTGTTGTTGGCTTCCTTCCGTTTATGAGAGATGATGGAGTAGTGACTAATTTTTAAAAAAATGTTTTTTTCGAACTACGTAGCCTGGGCGGGTTGATATGAAGGATGAGTTGTTGCCCAGGCAGCAAATCCCCATCTCCACACTGCCGCTGTGATCCAAAGGAAAGGTAAGAAGCCAATGCAGTTTGGCAGTGGTAGTGTCGCATGAGTCGCTGGGTAAAGTTTTACTAATGGTAAATTAGTACCATAATATTTTATTTGAGATTTTAAATCAGCTCTGCTAATTTAGAATTGAGCACTTTATATGCAAACACTTTTCATATTTGCTATCCTCCTTATAATATATATATATATATATATATATATATATATATTATAAAAATGGAGGATAGCAAATATTGAAAGTGCTCAATACTAAATTAACAGAGCTGATTTAAAATCTCAAATAAAATTTCATAAATTTTCGGGATCGTTAGATTCCCTTCCTCAGATGAAGGATATGTGTGTGTGTGTGTGTGTGTGTGTGTGTGTGTGTGTGATACACAAAATGTAACTAATATTATAGGATAAATGCAGTATTAAGTTTAATTAAAAAATGATATACCAATAAATGTGTGATTAAATAACATGTGCTGTTTTTTGTAAATTTTTCATGTAAAACATAAAACAAAGCGGTAATCTGAACATTAGCTACATAAATGTGAGTAACTTCCCCTTGTTTGTATCACTTTGTGGAAGACGTTTGTTTTGGTTGGATATTTTCATTTCCCTGTAAATCTACATTGAAAATACGAATTTGTTCGAATCAATACAATTGCATGTTTTAACACAAAAATTTCAGAAAATGTATTCTTAATTTAAAATGAACTTAATTGTTATTAAGAACAATATTTACGTGTTAAAACATGCAGTTGTATTGATTCAAACAAAACAAACGGCTTCCTCAAAATGAAACAAACAATTGGAGGTTAGTCTCATTTACGTAGCTAATGTTCAGATTACCAACAAAGGGACAATGTAACCATTAAGCACCCCAAGTGAGAGCTGTTTTGAAAGGGACTTCTTTTGCTTTTCAATGTAAACTCCCGGTTGTTTGTTTACAAACAGGCAATTTTTTTTGCGTTAGAATTTCACTGTAAGATTTTTTAAAAGTTTGTTCATGTATATTTACAACCCAAAGGCATGTTTTTATACTAAGATAGTTTTTGATTATAATAAAAAAGAATAGTTATTTATTGGTTACTTGGTCTCAACATCCTTTTATTTAAATAAACATAAATATTTTGTAAATAAAAACTATTTTCATTTAAATAAACATATCTGAAATTCTCTTCTGATTAGATAAAAACTATTTTAATATAAAAATGCGTCTTTCATTTAAATTTTTTAAAACTTAAAAATATTCCTATTGAATTAGCAACAATATGAAATAACTATTGTTTTTATTAAAATTTAAAACTATTTTAGTATAAAACCGTGCCTTTGGGTTGTAAATATATATGAACAAACTTTAAAAAATCTTACAGTGAAATTCTAATGCAAAAAAAAAAAATAAATAATCACCTGTTGTTTGTAAACAAACAACTGGGAGTTTACAGTGAAAAGCAAAAGGTGTTCCTTTTAAAACAGCTCTCACCTGGGGTGCTTAATGGTTACATGGTCCCAACAAAGCTATTGGATTCCTAAATTGCATAATTTTCAAATTTTTTTTAGCCTTTCAATACAATCCGAAATGACATTTAGAAATGTAATATTGACAAAACCAAAATCGTTTTATGGCCATCCTTTTCAGGTGACAGTTTTTCTCGTTCTTCTTACTCTTAAAAATCAACAATTGAAGTAAAACAGCTGTTCATGGAACAAAGAGAAACAAATAGTTAAATATCAATAATTAGATATATATATCTTGAGAAATTTGAAAGACATAAGGTTTAGGTATATAAATATATTAAGCACATGTAACAAGATTTAAAAAAAAAAAAAAAAAAAAAGAAGAAATTGTTACCTCATCAAAAAGAATTGGAATAACTTTTTTTTAAATTTATTTTTTCTTTCTTTAAATATACTTTGCAATTTCTACTTAAGGAAAATGGGTTGCACACACATGCATATAAAGACAAGAATGAGACATAGATGTTTGTTAAGATTGTAGAAAAAAAAAACAAAAAGAAACAAAGAAAAAGATAATTACATAGCAGGGCAAACAAAACTCAGTTGTTAAGTTCACACTTTTGTTTTTTTTGTTTTTGTTGTATTACTAAAAAAAAAAAAACAACATCAATTCTTTAACTCTTTCCCTTGCGGCTGTTCCAGATTTTCTTGTTTTTTTTTTTACCCATATGAAGGGATATTTCAAAGTTCACTATTCACCTCAGAACTCCTATTCAAATAAAGTCCTATTATTATTATTATTATTATTATTATGTAAGCCAAGTCCTTCAACTCACTTATAATGAACTATCAGTGGCTTACAGTAGGGATCACAGTGGTGAGAGCCCTACTTTGACTGGGTTAAAGTAGGGGTCACAGTGGTGGGAGCCCTACTTTGACTGGGTTAAAATAGGGATCACAGTGGTGAGAGCCCTACTTTGACTGGGTTAAAGTAGACAAAGAGTTAATTATTTCCACAAATACTGATTTTTTTTTTTTTTAAAAACATAGGGCCGGTTTAGCTCAGTTGGTATAGCATCTGCCCAGGAACCTCAAAATACTGGGTTCAATACTGACCCTCGCCAACTCAGTGCATGAGTAGCACAGCTTGGATCTATGCAGTAAAGTGGGGGCACTCCATTTCATCGACTCCCTGATCAAGCACCAGTGAAAAGTGGATAGACTTCCTGCATCTATCTGATACCAGCAAGAGGCCACTCTGCCGACTTTACTAAAAGCTATTTTCCCCCAGAGTTTTTCTGCTAAGAAACCAATCACGTAACCAATAAGCACCCCAGCTGGGAGCTGTTTTGAAAGGAACACCTTTTGCTTTTCACCATAAACTCCCGGTTGTTTGTTTACAAACAACAGACGATTTTTTTTTTTGCCTTAGAATTTTACTGTAAGATTTTTTTTAAAGTTTGTTCATATATATTTACCACCCAAAGGCATGTTTTTATACTAGGGTGCCATTACCATAACATCCCATAATGCTTAAAACTTCAGATTCAATATAAAACCTCTACATAATATTCTCACAACTAATTAGGGATTTATCCAACCCATTCACCACGGATAGGATTGTGACACAAGGTCACAATTATAGGGCATCCCAACAAGGATAAAAACTGGTTTTTGGATCTGCGTGACTAGCATGCTAACCAACACACCACAATGGGACACCCTAGGTAATTACCCAATCCATTCACCATAGGTAGGGGTGCGACATAAATTTGCAAGTATAGGGCATCTAATGAGAATAAAAATCACTATTAAATAGTAATGGATCTGCAAGACTAGCTTACTAACCATTACACAATGATGGGATGCCCGTTCTCACTACTAGTTGTAGCCTCTTAAAATATATTTTTCTGTTTGAATTAGACAAGGTGTTTTTAATCATGGCATCTTGTTGGTTTGGACTAATTTTTTTTTTTGGGGTCTTTATTTTGCTGAAATGTTTTGGCTATTTTTTTAGGTGTATATTGTGTTTCGACTGATTGATCACCAAGAGGTTAGGGAATTGCATTCAGTATATTTACATTTTTGTGTAGTTGTTTCTTTAGAGTTTTTTTTTTTTAAAGTTTATTTTATTTATTTATTTATTTTTGTATACTGTCCTATCAAATGTGAATAAATTTTAAACTGATCTAAGTAAAAAAAGTCGACGGGGCGGCCTAAAGTCGGTATCAGCCAGTCAGCGAGGGAGTCTATCCCCTTTTCAATAGTGCTAGACCAAGGAGAGTGTTTTAGCATCTGAGGTGGAGCGCCACACCTACCATCAGCTTCTTACTTTACCGCACAGATCCCTGTGCTACTCATACGCTGAGTTGGCGGGGACCGGTATCGAACTAGGAACCTTGTGGTTTCTAGCCGAACGCTCTACCGACTGAGCTAACCCGGCCGGGTAAACCGATCTATTTGACCAAAATATTATGGTTCAGAGTGGACCTGGGAGTAATGACAATGTAGGGATACTCCACACTCTCCAGAACTGGATCCTCACCATCCGATGTAGTTTAGTGTCATATCCAGAACATCCCTTTTTTTTTTGGTCTTAACCCTCTGCAGGTGATATAGTTGGCATAATTTAAGACCTGAGATATAACTCAAAATACAAATTAAAGAGTACTTCCCCTTATTTATTGGCAATTAATTATATAAATTCTATTAATAGGATGTGATTTGACAACAGACTGGTCTTTAATCCTTTCGTTGTTCAAGGCAAATTAGAGGTGTCTACTAAAACGTTTTTCATTTAATTCTATCCTTTATTTCAAATGTGGTTTGAGAGCCACATATGGCTCTCAAAACAGAACGTGTTAAACTAGTTTAAAACCTATAAATTATTCATGTATTTGATAGTAAAACCAGAATGTGGATGTGAATTGATGCTTTAAAAAAAAAAAATCAATTGGTCATACTAGTTAAAAGTGTAGAAATAAACAGAACTATGTAGACACACACACAAAAGATGCTGCAATATGTTGAGGATTATTTAGTAATAACATCACATGCAGTGACTACAAAAACAACTTTGAATGATTTAGTGGTAAATATTTAAAAGAAAAAAGAAAAGATTTACCACAATTTAAAACAATTCAACTTTTCAAGACTTCAGATGATTTTGATCTTTCTTACCTTTAAAGGGAATGTCTTATTGTTCTTTTTAGTTTTTTTCAAAAACTGTTTTAAGGAACCAGACGACATATACTCTGTAATAAAAATTACCTGCAAAGAAACAAATGAATACACACAATGAAATAGTAGTGGGTTTATTTCATAAATGAAATGCATTGTTAAAAACTGAAATGAAGTTGACACCTTATAACTTTTCTACTTCAACAAGCAACATTTTTTAGATGAAGCATTGTCAATCATCATTCATTTTTATTAGTATTTTCTGTCATCTTTTGCTTACAGTCAATTGACGTTGAAAGCACAGGTACCTGCCTAATCACCAAAGTCAATCAGTGATGAGCCTGTTTCATACATAGATGGGTGACCATTTAAGCAACAGCAGGTACTGTAAGCAACCTGATGTCAAAATGACTTGATTCAGCATTAAATGATGTGAAGACATGTTCCAATATATCCCCTTCTCCACTGTTAAAGAAATAACAACCCCAGTTAATTGTGATAAAAAGCAACTGAAATTATTATTAATTTGGTTTGGTTTGTTTTATGGCATATCAACCTCGGTGGATCATTTAATGCCGACTAAGGTTCATAGCGGTAGTTTGATAGAAAACAAATGTATATATGTATAGATTTTAACTATTGTTCATATTTTTGTGTACAATTCCACTTCTTTTAGGAAATGTAAAATCCTGGATGGTCTTATTTTCATGAAAAGGTTTTTCAAATTACTTGCTTGGTAGTATTTTGTTCGCACTAGATCAAAGTCTACACACACTAGCAGTTTATGTTTCACTGTAAATCTCTCTTGGCATGTAGTGCATATTGGGGAATCATAATGATGTTAATGTAAGACAATAATTTTTACCATCTACAAAGTCATCTTAAAATAAAAAAAATTAACTATAAGATTTTTGAATTAAAATAATTTGTTGGCTTGTTTTTCTATCATTAAAAAAATAAAGTGAGTAATAATAGAAACCAATAATAGATTTTTATGGTCAGTGATTTTGTACAGTCACCCCTCCCCCCTCCCTTGCCAAATAAATGGAATGTTCAAGCAACCTTACAATATGTTCTTTTTTCTAATAGGAAATGTTTGGGTAGGATGGTAAAGCCTTTCTTCTGAAATAATTAACTAAGCACATTCATTTAAAAGGCTAAACTGAGAACATTGTAATAAATACTTCAGTTCACTTATATATATATATATATATATATATATATATATATATATATATATATATGTTGAAAAAATGAATAAAGGAAAGAAAGTATAGAATGGATAATATAGGATATTTATAGGATATAAATACCAGAGCTTGATCACTTCCGATAGGGTCAGCAGGGCAAGGGAAGTCTGATGTTGGAAGACCCGAAACTTCCCAATGAACCCTGCGGATTACATCACTGACGACAATCACCAGCGCCCCAAATGTAGGAGCGTATATTTAAAGTATGAGGATTTCCTATTTTCTTTGAAAAGTATTCGCTGTTATCCGTTTATTAAATGCTATTTATTCTCCTTGTACAGTTTCACAGAGTTTATTAAATAAACTTAATGACATCAGTAAAGAAGTGTCATGTGTCCCTTTCTTCAAAGAAGACCAGTAGGCAGTAAAAAAAGACCGCCTGTGAATTTCCTATACCCTAGGCATATACCATCCTGTGATACATTATTCAATACTGAAGACATTGAAACTTTTATCAGAATATCTTTTATTCTCTAGCATGCACTTATTGTATTGAGATCAAAATTGTCATTGTCTTTCAGGGTGTAGCATTTTTTTGTAATATTTTCGATTGATATATTTTGGCATCTCACAGTCAAATACAGTTTGTCCCCTTCCCAAAATTGGTGAAAGTACTCAGAGTTGCCAAATTGTACCTTATGTTACCAAAATATTGTTTTTTTGATTCATCCTAGTAGCAACATTTGGGGGGTGACATAATGCAATGTATTCAACATTTTACATGCAAAGAGAAGCGCGTGGTGTAATGGTTAAAGTCATGGGAAATGGACTCGTCGCTCCGAGTTCAAATCCTGGACGTGGTAATTGCATTTCACTTAGCGCTAATACCCTTGGGAAAGGTATGAATCCTACTCTCCCTCTGGCTATGGGTAAATAATAGGGCAGACTGTGCTCTTTAACCTTGGTTAGGCAACCGGTCTAGGAGAGGGAAAACTCTGAATTCAAACTTGTTAAACTCTGCTTAAGAAATTGACCTTGTGTCACATCCTGCTCGTGCAGAGGGGTTGGTAAATATATATATGCAAAGAGAATCGCATGTAAATATCAATATTAATCTCCCAGTTAATTATAATAAATGTGATTGTTAAACAAATTCTTGTCATGTAATAAAAAGAAAAATCCTTGATTACTTACACGGGGTTTCTCCCCTGCGGCGTCTGTCCAATATTTGTGAAATTTTACAATATTTGGGTGGTCCAACTGGATTAGATTATCAAATACCTGCCGGATTTTTTCCTGGAAATAAACAAAATTTTTTTTTCATGAAAAATAGTAATTAGATTTAAAGAAAAAAAAAGAGAGAGGAAAAAAAAAAAGGGAAACAATATTAAACAAACAAAAAACTTCCAAGTATATATATATATATATATATATATATATATATATATATATATTTGCAACAGCCAATCAGGTTTTCAGTAGAGGGGTTTACACTTGTCCAAAATCAATAAAAGTCAAATGTCTTTTAGAATTTCAAAGGTGGTGGGTTGATCAGAGTTTGGTTTGGTTTGGTTTGGTTTACGGCATATCAACCTCAGTGGGTCATTTAATGCCGATACAGTTTTTAAATAAAGTAATGCTTAATGGATACTCAATTTTGTTTATGAACTCATGTTTTTCTATTTAATCCATAGATGGGACCCTAACAGGTAATACCACTCCGATCTCTGATAGGGTCAGCCTGGCAAGGGGATGACCCTAACAGATACTACCATTCCAGAACTAGAACCTCACCATCAGATAGTTTAATGTCATTCCCAGGACATGAAGACCCTCAGCTACCACCTTCTAGCATATATGATAAAATAGGGTTGGGGCTTGCCATAGAGAAGACTTGCATAGATTGGGTATAGTTCCTCCAGGCAAGTCAGAGTTTAATGCTCAGGGACAAATAACAGTTTAAATGGTGTCTAATGGTTCAGTCAATTTTGGGTAGGAGGGGACAAAGTCTATGCTCCTGCTATTTGGAAAAGTCCATTAAATTGGGTAGGGGGTTGGTTGGGTTTACAGCATGTCAATCCATTGGGTCATTTAATGCCAAAGACGTTTTTTATTTTCTCAATTCTTGATGGGTACTCAATTCATTTTTTGAAAATTCAATTTTTTTCTATTCAACCCATAGATGGGACCCTAATAGGTACTACCACTCTGGGTCAGGGTGGACCTGGGAGTAATGGTGATGAAAGGGTACTCCACATTTCTCAGAACACCAGAATCAGAACTTCATCAGATAGAGTTTAACATCATACCCAGGATACTAAGACTCTCAGCCACTGATAAAAAAAAAAGTTGGGGGTTTGCCATAAGGGCAATAGGGTTGGGACAATCATATAAGTGCTAGGGCTTGACATAAGCAGCTGATTTATTGGAGGGGTTGGGAAGAGGGGATAACCGGTTATGCTAGTTACAATAAACAATAGTTAACTATCTTTTTGACAGAATCAGCACTATAATCAGGGTTTACCATGCAAGATGGAAGCACTTTCACAGAAAAACAGTTTAGTAGCACTGGGCTGCACCACAGGGACCCTAGCAAAGTGACTAGAGAATAAACTGGTTTGGTTTGGTTTGGTTTCATTTTACAGCATATCAACCTCAGTGGGTCATTTAATGCCGATAAAGTTTTGAAATAAATTAATTCTTAATGGATAATACAATTTTGTTTATCAACTCATGTTTTTCTATTTAACCCATAGATGGGAAAACTAGATGGGAGCTGCACAAGAATGCTGCATGCAATCTTAAACAAGACTTGGAAACAACACCCCAAAAAAACAGCTGTATGGCCACCTACCCCATATCACACAAACAATCCATCTAAGGCGAACAAGACAGACGTGACACTGCTGGAGAAACAAGGAAGAATTTAATAAGTGACGTTCCTCTGTGGAAGCCAGCACATGGGCACGACAGTGTGGGCTGTCCAGCAAAGATATACATTGACCAGCTCTGCACAGATACTGGATGATGTACAGAGGACCTCCTGGGGAGAGGGGGGGGAAGCAATGAATGATAGGGACAGTTGGCGAGAGTTTCTCATGGATATCTGTGCTGCTGGCATGACATGATGATGATGATGATTATGAAATCCTGGGTCATTTCCTATAACTCCAACATAAACAAAGGGGAACCACTCTTGACTGATAAATTATTTATTTATTTTCACATTAAACTAAACCTTAACCTGTCTTCTTTTTCCTAGTAGATCAATAATTTATCAGTCAAGAGTGTATTTGTTGCATACCCCACTTGTATGGGCTGGGCACAAGGCCTCGTTTTAATGTGGGCCCACCCACAAGCCGAAGCTCATAGGTGGGAAAGAACAAAAATTGCGTCGATCCCCTTGGCATTCCCCCTCAAAGGGGGTGCATCAGGCGCTGGATAATAAACCCAGCCCTGCCCCTTTAAGTCAAGGGGGCAGGTGTTGCCTGGGGGAAAACCCCTTAGGATCGACGCTAATAATTGTACTTTAACCCGGTCCAATGGCTGAAGCACACTGGACCCCCCCGATGGGGCAGGGAAAAAAGTCAGTCAAGAATGGTTCCCCTTTGTTTATGTTGGAGTTATAAGAAATAACCAAATCCTGTCTACTTTGGTGGTGCACATTAAAAGAATAATCTAGCCAGGTGATCCACATCTGCGTACCAGACACCAGGCTGCTATTATCAACTAACTGGGGGGTGAAAACACAAGGAATGTATCAGTCCTACTGGATAACACAGCCACAAGTATCAAAATCTTGCCACCAGCTGATCTTATGCGGCTGCAGAAAGAGCTGCAGGTGCAAGATGGTTGCACATCAGTGCATATGCCTTTGCTTTTGTGAGGAAGGAGGGCGTGCCAACTGACTCTTAAGATCTCTCGTTCGTTCACTCACGCATTTTAAGTGATATGCCAAGGTTCATTGAAAGTTGTCTTGCCATGAAGATCAATAGTTCACAGGTCAAATAGTTCACAGGTCAAATAACATACAGCAATTACACCTATTCTTTCTTTTTTTTCTTTTTTTTTTTAACTCTTAACGTCCTATACCACCTCATTCCGCCTGGCCAGAAGTTAAATTCATTTTCCTAATCCACCCCAAATGATAGCCTTTGTTTAGATGTAATATTAAACATTTAGAAGTCTTTGATTTAAGGAAAATAACAGGTAACTTTAAATGAAAAAGCCATTAAATGAAAAGCAATTTATTTAGGTAATCTGAACATTAGCTACATAAATGAGTAACCTCCCCTTGTTTCTTTCACTTTGAGGAAGCCGTCTGTTTCGGTCAGCCATTTTCATTTCACCGTAATCAATACAACTGCATGTTTTAACATGGAAATATCATAAAATGTGTTCTTAATAACAATTAAGTTCATTTCAAATAAATGCGCAAGCACAATTAAGAACACATTTTATGATATTTCCGTGTTAAAACATTCAGTTGTATTGATTCAAACAAATTTGTATTTTCAGTGTAGATTTATAGTGAAATGTAAAATGGCCGACCAAAACAGACGGCTTCCTCAAAGTGAAAGAAACAAGGGGAGGTTACTCATTTATGTAGATAATGTTCAGATGACCTAATTCCTATTAGATTACCTTTATTCCTATTAAGAATAGTTACTTGAAGCTACAATTGTTTACTAAGGGTTATCATTATTAGATACTTGAAACCATAATTGCTTAAAAATGAATAAATAAAAATAGTATTATTTGTATTATTCGGACTATTGTCCTCATCTTCATTGTTATCATTATTATATGTGCCCTCCAGTCTTCAAGTATTTCTTGTCGCAGTAACATAGAATAATAATTAACACAACTTAACACCTGTACCCCAGCTATGGTTAGTGGAATAAGAACAGTATACCCCCGTGGACTGAATAAAGAGTTAGGTTTGAAGTTCCGTGATGGCTCCCGATTACGACAAGAAGGTTCCCGAGTCTGAGAAGGTTCCCAAGTCGGACAAGAAATACTTGAAGAAGGCCGGAGGGCACTTCAACCGAAACGTTGTACAGACAACAATAAAGATGAGGATAATAATACAAATAATACTAATTATCAATACCTCATCTCAAAAATTCAGAGAAATAGGGTAGATAACAATAAAGATAAGGACAATAATCCAAATAATCCAAATTATCAAGCCTCATCTAAAAAATTCAGAGAAATAGGGTAGATAACAATAAAGATGAGGACAATAGTCCAAATAATACTAATTATCAAGCCTCATTTCAAAAATTCAGAGAAATAAAAAAATTCAACATTAAATAATTCAACCAACAAGGACTGAGATGCCATAAAACCAGCCAACCAAACAATATATCTAATTGTATTCCCTATTATTTAGGTTTAATAAAGTTATCACTATAAAGTGTAATGATGAGATTATCATTTTATTATTTTCTTTCATTTATTATTGTCTTACATTGTGTAATAAATATATCATTCACTTAAAATTGTATGTAAATATTTGTGGCGTTGAAAAGATGGAAAAAGTAGCCAACATTTTTCAATACCAGTCACTTTTGGCAGCCATGTTCCAAAATGGCTGCCATAGTCATTAGAATGCCAAACTTCAATGGCTCAATATCCAGTTCACTTTTAAATAAGCTGCATATGCATCAAATTTTGTGCTTAATTTATTTCAGTTCTTTTTGTCCTGCTTAATCTAGTGAGAATATGCTTTGAAGTTTATCAATAATCATTCACAATACTCAGTCATGTGTAAGGGCATCTCATCGTAGTGTAATGATATTTCTGTAACTAATATGTCTGCCTCTCTCTCCCAGGATAAATTAAAATCTGATAAGCCATATTTTTCTAGGGCATAAGGGGCGTCCCATCATGCTATAATGGTTAGCAAGCTATTCTCACAGATCCATTACTACTGAATTGTGAATTGGATCCTCGCTGGATGCCCCATACTTGCAACCTTGTGTCACATCCTACCTGTGATGAACAAGTTGGGTAAATACCTACTCTGTCATTTGTAATGGATTAAGGGCCGGTTTAGTTCAGTCGGTAGATTGTTCGGCTGGGAACCTCAAGGTTCTTGGTTCGATACCGGCCCTCGCCAACTCAGCGTATTAGTAGCACATGTATCTGTGTGGTAAAATGAGGAGCTGATGGTAGGTGCAGCGCTCCACCTCAGATGCTAAAAAAATAATCTCCTTGGTCTAGTGCTAGTGAAAAGGGGATAGACTCCCTCGCTCTCTGGCTGATACCAACTTTAGGCTACCCCGACACACAGTATAAACACAGTCATTTTTCATTGTCTAGGAATGACACTTTTTTTCTACACATAAAAGCCATGGAGAATTTATAAACTATAAATTTATTAAATATACAAATAATAGACAAATAATCTTTCAAAAGAAGTAATCCTCTCAAGTATGACGATTTCCAGGATTGTGGTGGCTCTGGAGTCTGACTAAACCTCTACTGAGAGACAAGATCCCCTCAATAGGGTCACCTGTTGGTCAAGGTTGGCAAACAGTAATACCTGACGATAGGATTGTGGTTGCTGAGTGACCTGGGTACTATGTGGTCTCATGACATGTAACATTTCTCTTTTACCCTTATTTGGGGTAGATGGGCGTTTGGAGAGGCTCCAGCCAACCAATCAGCTGGTCATGTCAAACTCTAGCACCTATATGTTACATAATCTATGCGGTTGCATAAGATTATTGTCAATCCCCTGTATTTCTAAAGGGATGGCCCTTTTCATATCACGGGTGGGACTTTCCATGGAATAGTACAGAAAGCCCGCGAAATAGGTGAAGTCACGTGGGACCTGGTTGGGTCCTCAGTTTCAGTTTGGACGTCGGGCAGAGAAGATGTCCTGCCTTAACTGTAACTCACTCTGCATACGCGCGCTATGTTAGTCAGATGTTTAGTTACATGAAATGTTTAGTTAAGTAAATAAAAGCTTAAGAAGATAACACGGTTTTGGGATTAATGAATGTATTGGTAACAAGACTGATCTAGAAGAAGAAATGAGTTAAGTGCGACCGACCCCCAAGACGAAGTCCAGACGTTAGAAGAACAAGATATCAAAGACGCCAGAAGAAGAATAGAAGTAAGAAAAGAGGTATGCAACATATATTCTTCTCCTGACCATATTCTTCAAATTGCTTTTATGGCAAATATCCAACCCCCCTTTTTTTTATATAGATGCTAGAAATCAGTGACAGAGGAGCAACCACCAGTATTTATTAATACACATGAACTTAATGAAAATTATTTATTAATCATATCTATATATATGTTTTGTTGAACTCAACAGACAATTCTTGTCTGACGAGTTTTTGTTCGATCCTTTCTAACTGTCGGGCCATCTTTTTAATATCTGGGTGAAATTTACTCACCTGTTGAGCTTTGAAGTTTTTCTTTTCTGAAAACTGCACTTCATTCCAGACGACCTCCATCCCCTCCTCCGTGTCCATAGCCAGGAAGGCACTGTCAATTCCTGGTACATCTCGTTGTTCAACCTAAAAAAGAAAATATATGTACATTAACAAAAAATACTCATATTAATATCTATATATGTCAAGTAGCAAGATTTTGTTAATTTGTAATCTATCTATCTATAACTTCTATATCCTGAAAAACCATTCGGGTGTAACCTAGGTAGATAGTGTCTGGCTCATGTAGGTTCTTATATCTTCTATACATATATAAAGAACAGTTGGTGTGTATGTATATCTGTGTGAAACTACAAAAATAAAACAATGACAATGTAATATATACACATTAAATATCACTGAAGATTTGATTTATATTCAAAGATGTTTAGAAATTAAAAAATACATACAAATAGCATTGAAATTCTACTTAAAAATGTTCAGTATTTGTAAATCTCAAAAGTAAACAAATCAATACACAAGGTTTTTTTAGTATTATCTGCGTTATTCGGACTATTGTCCTCATCTTCATTGTGTTCTGTACAACATTTCGGCTGATATGCCCTCCGGCCTTTTCAGGTATTTCTTGTTGGACTCGGGAACCTTCTCGGACTCGGGAACTTTCTTGTCATAGTCGGGAGCCTTCCCAAGTCCGAGAAGGTTCCTGTGTCAGACGAAATACCTGAAGAGGCTGGAGGACATATCGGCCGAAACGTTGTACAATCCCAATGAAGATGAGGAGAATAGTCCGAATAACGCAGATAATACTAATCATCAAGCTTCATCTCAAACATTCAGAGACAAGGTTTTTTTGCCCCCACCCCCCTCACTTCTGTACCCAGGTGACGCTGGGTAGCTGCTTCTAGTATGTGAATAAACAATATCTTTTTTTACATTAACTTGTATACCAAAGAACATTGTAATTTTCCTCTTTCCTCATGTGTGTTGCCATCAATCAAACTGACCTGAAACTGACCTTCCACCCAGCCTAGCTGGGGGTCCAGTGAGCTTCGGCCACCGGATCATGTTTAGTTAATTAATAGTGTCGATCCCAGGGGGCTATCCCCCCAGGCAATACCTGCCCTCTTGATTTAAAGGAGCAGGGCTGGGTTTATTGCCCAGCAACTGAGGCACACCCCCTTGAGAGGGAATGCCAAAGGGATCGATGCAATTTTTGTTCTTTCCCACCCATGAGCTTCGGCTTTTGGGTGGGTCCACGTTAAAATGAGGCCTTGTGCCCAGCCCATTACAAGTGGGGTATGAGACAAATACCCTGCCATCAATCAAAGAAAATTACATCAACATTTTGTTTGATCAGTGAATCAATTAATGATTTATTCATTTTATAAAGATTCATCTTAAGCAAAGCCAAATTGGCCACGTGAGCAAAAGGTTATGGTTTTTTTTACGGCAAATCAACGTAGGTGAGTCAATTTAATGCCAACAATGTTTTGAAATAAATTAATTCTTAACGGATACTCAATATTTTTTATAAGCACATTTTTCTATTTAACCCATAGATGGGACCCTAAAAGGTATTACCACTCCGGGCAGGGTGGACCTGGGAGCAATGGTGATGAAGGGGTGCTTCATATTCCCCAGACCTCTAGAACTGGAACCTCATCATCAGATAGAGTTTAACCTCATTCCCAAGACATGAAGACCCTCAGCCACTGCCTTCTAGTACATACATGATAAAATGGGTTAGGATTTGAATAGGAAAAAAAGATTGGAGAGAGTTGACCAACTGATATTAATGGCATGTCAACCTGTCTAGGGTTATACAACAGAATTCAGGCATGTGGTCAAATGGTTAGAGTTGCAGGAAATGGACTCGTTGACCAGAGTTAGATTCCGCAACAAAGCTGTTTGCATTTCAAATGGCGCTAATACCCTTGTGAAAGGTATGAATCCAATTCTCCCTCCAGCTATGGGTAAATAGCAGGGCAAACTGGGTTCTTTAACCATGGCTAGGTAACCAGTCTAGGAGAAGGAAAACTGAATTCAAACCTGTTAAACTCCGCTTAAGAAATTGACCTTGTGTCACATCCTGCTCATGTGGAGAGGTTGGTAAATATATATACAACAGCATTCATTGTATGTTAATATTTACATTTTTTGTGTGTTTGTTTCTTAACTCTTTGCCTATTAAATTTCTCCCATGGTGGTACCAAATTTTCTTTTACCTGTATGATTGGTTATTTCAAAGTTCACTATCTATTCATCTCAGAACTCATTCACTTGTTCCAGTAGAGATTTTTTACTGTAAACAAGTGACAGGTGCGAGAGACACTGTCAGCAGCTTACAGTAGGATCACAGTGGTGAGAGAGCCGCTGTGAGCAGCTTAACGTAGGCAAAGAGTTATGGATGTCTTTTTGCACCTCATCATTATTTGATGGCATCGACAGCATAGATTACCAGGACTCACTTGCCACCGTACCTATCAGTCATTGTCCCCAGCAGATCCTCCACAGGGCATCAGGAATCCGCATAGAGGCGGTTGATATCAGTTTTTGCTGGTTAGCTTACACTGGTGTGTCCAAGTGTAGCTGTCCACAGGAGAATATCACTCCTTGTTTCTCTGGCGGTATCTAGCATCTTACTGGGATGGTTTATGAGATAGGGAGTAAGTGGCCATGCAGCTGCTTTTTTGTGGGGCTGTTTTATAAAATTTGTTTAGGACAACATGCAGCATTCTATTTTGGTCCTATCAAATGTAAATAATTTTTAAATAGATCTATTTGACCCATGGATGGGACCCTAACAGGTACTACCACTTCAGGTCAGAATGGACCAAGACATAATAGCAATGAAGGGTACTTCACACTTCCCCGATTTCTAGAACTGGAATATCACTATCAGATGCAGTTTAGTGTCATACCCAGGACATCCGTTTTTTGTGGGAGGAGGATTTCACCCCTCTGTAGGTTTGGTTTGTTTTGGTTTTTTGCGGCATATCAACCTCGGTGGTCATTTAATCCCAACAAAGTTGTGAAATAAATTCATTCTTAATGCATAATACAATTTTGTTTATAAACTCATGTTTTTCTATTTAACCCATAGATGGGACCCTAACAGGTACTACCACTCCGGGTCAGAGTGGACCAGGGAGCAATGGTGATGAAGGGGTGCTCCACATTCCCCAAACCTCCAGAACTGGAACCTCACCATCAGATAGAGTTTAATGTCATTCTCAGGACATGTAGACCCTCAGTCATGGCCTTCTGATAAAAGGGGTTGGGGCTTGCCATAAGGGCAATAGGGTTGGGAAAATCACCCTCTGTAGGGGATACAGTCAGTGTATTCTAAGCCCTGCTAAGTCATCAACTTAATAAAAGGTTCACATTTTAACACTTTGCTTTTATTTCCGTAAACATTTTTCTGATGCAAATAATAATATCACCCAATCAAATGCGATCTACAATAATCAGGAGGTTGCGCTGTGACTGCCCGTCTTTGTAGTCAAATGGATTAGTGTTAAGTTTTTAACGGCCATTGCTTAGCCTTATAGCAGAATCGCTTATCTGGCGGAATCCTTCATAAAGAGTCCGTCGACAATGTGAATCCTTTGGTTACTAAAGTGTCCTCAGTTACAGGTAATCGTATAAGTCCTTCATGAGTATTGGTAAAGATCCTGGCAATCCTATATGCGTCCGTTGTCAAAGAGTGTATTTGATGTGTGACCATTATGGGGGGGGGGGTTAAGTATCTTATCAGGCCACTAGTACTGCCAATGATTGGTTAGAAGAATCAATCACGTGACCTTGGCCAGTCTATAAGTATAGGGGGATCTGGCACACACCTTATATACTAGAATAATTGAACAATTAGGGTTCGCATCGGACTAGATGCTGCCTACATATGCCGCACACCACTCATTTTTTGAACAATGAAAACAAACTGACTCATCGAAAATAGCTAGCTGTTCGCCATGCCGTCATTTCCACTACACTCCCGTGATCTGCTGATCACATATGGGATAACCCAGGGCGAGTCTCTTACTTAATTGGGTGAGCATTTAAGCAACAGCAGGTACTGCAAGTAACCAGTCCTTTGTTTATCCAAATGACTTGATTCGGCTTTAGATGACTCGAAAAGGGTTGATATGCCATAAAAAAAAAAAAAAACAACCAACAAAAAGAACTAGTTTTATGGCATGCGTTGCATCAATAGAAAAAAAAAAAAAAAAAAGAAAAATGTATTCGTGAATAATTGTTAGATGGATTTAATTCAATTGCTAATTGGTTACTGTTTACATCATCAACGGATTAGTAAATCCTGTTGATCCTGAGATTAATAATTATAATCAACCTTGGGATTTTCATTGACAACATCATATGATCCAAAAGAAACATCTCACTTTAATTCTGGATGTAGCTGTTTGCATTTCACTTTAAGCTAATGCCCATGGGAAAGGCATGGATCCATCTCTTCTCTCCCAAACTCACCCTCCAACTATGGGGGGGGGGGGCTTACGGTCAACTCACATTAAAAGCACAGTTCCCTCTAGATCTCCAAAGTTAAGATTAGATGAGTGAATATTATTTACATTTATTTACCATGTGTACAGGTTAGGCACAAGGCCCTATTAATGTGGGACCACCCACGAACCGAAGCTCATGGGAGGCGGGTGCAAAAAATGCGTTGATCCCTTAGCATTCCCCCTCAAGGTGGGGTGCCTCAGGCACCAGGCAATAAAACCAGCCCTGCCCCTTTAAATTGAGGGGGCAGGTGTTAAGCAATAGTGGGTACTCTAAGAAACTGAATATCAAAATTACTTTAATCAGCATTAAATAACCCGAAAAGGGTTGATATGCTGTAACCAATGATGGGTATATAGTAAAGGAGACAGTTCTTTAGCCTAAATATGGCAACTGATCTAGGAGAAAGGCGATAACATAGAATACTTAACATAGCTTAACACTTGTACTCGGTCATGGTTAAGAGAATGAGAAGTCTACACCGTGGATTGAATACAGGGTCCGGTTTAAAGTTACTCCCGAGTTCAAAGAGAAGATTGCCGAGTACAAGAAACAGCTGAAGAAGGCAGGAGAGCACATCGGCCAAAACGTTGTGTATATATAACAATATATATAAATAATATAACAATAAAAATAAGTACTATAGTCTCAATAAACCACATAATACACATTTGTTTGTGTCAGTTTACCTACTTTTACATTCATATTTTTCTCCCTTACACACACACACACACACACACACACACATATATATATTACAACAATGTACGGTTATCACTATCTCACTTGGTGAGTCAGTGGTGGGCCAATATTTAGTTTTATTAGGAGAGTGTTCAATATCTGTGATAGAGCTATTATATAATAATGATAAATATATTAATTTGTGTATATATATTTAATTACATGGATATTTTATCAGCGACATTAGGTTTCATGCTGTCTTTTTCAGCAATCATGAGGCAGAATTGAGAGAGTATTTGAGAAATTGAAAAAAATCAGAAAAATATGGTCCAAAAAGAATTTTCACATTGGTGTGTTGAATTGCATATCAGTATGTATAGGTCTGTGGGTTTTATTTATATGTAAATATATGCATGTAGATATGGCACTTGCATGCATATGTACATGCACTCATACGCACATATATATATATATATATATATATTTTTATATATATATTTTTTTGTTTTATCCTTGCTTCATACTTTTTCAGACTTATTTAATTCTCATAGTTGTTCATTTGTCAGACTACCATCCCCCTAAAAAAACTTGGCCCTGAAAAGTATTCTTTTTTCTCATTTGACTTCCTGTCGCCATGGTAACAGTCTTTTACATTTTGTAAAGAAAAAAATTATTTTTGAGGAGTAAATTTTTCATTTATGTAATTCAAATTATTTTGACTTCCTATCAGATGAGACTTGATTTGGGGAGCTTTATTAAATCAACTTACATTTATAAAGGCCCAATTTTGGTCGAAATAAATTTATTATGGAATAACAGTGTTGAGTTTTTCCTTCCTTCCTTTCAAAGATATATATATATATATATACACACACACACAAAAAAAAAACACACACACAGTGATGCTGATAGCTTTTTAATTTAGTGCATCCTGAGATGCACATATTTGCTTTGAACGAGTCCCTGGGAAAACTTATGGGTTCAATAGGGAAACAACTAACTCCGTATAACACCTACCTTGTAACCTATCCTGTGTTATTCTTTTCTAAGAAACTATTGAAATGTATTTACAGTTATCTTGCGCCCTTTTAGATTTTTGTGTGTCAGGGACGCAGGACACATACTTATCAGCATCTGTGTGTGTGTGTGTGTGTGTGTGTATCATCAACCTGTCACGCTGGCAGCACAGATATCCATGACAATCTCTCACCATCCTTCCCTATCATTCATTGCCCCTGGGAGATCCTCTGCACAGCATTCAGTATCCATTAGAGCTGATCTATGTACGTCTTTGCTGGGTGACCTACTCTGGCTCGCCCATGTGTTGGCTTCCACAGAAAAATGTCACTTATGAGTTCATCTTTGTTTCTCCAGCAGTGCCCAGTGTGTCTTGTTCGCCTCACACAGATGGTTTGTGTGATATGGGGCAGGTGGCCATACAGCTGTTTTCTCATGGTGTGTTATACACACAAATATATATATATATATATATATATATATACACACATACACACACACACAATGAATGTACCAGGTGTGTTTATATTAGCAACTTATTCAATCTCACACTGAGCAACTTCAAAGATAAACCAATATGTCTTTATATCATACTCATATGAAACAAGTGGTTTTCTCTTTATAAAAAAAAAATAAATGAAAAAAAAAAAAAAAAAAAAAAAAAGCTCCTCAACTTTACCGCACAGATCAGATTACCAAATCTGTGCTACTCAGTTGGCAGAGATAGGTATTGAACCAGGAACCTTGCGATTCCTAGTCGTGTGCTCTACCGACTGAGCTAAATAAAAGATCTATCAGCAGACACTAATGTTTTATATTACATAATCTATATTATATCTAGATAAACCATGAACCAATTGGCTTCCCATTGTAACAATGATATTGATGCAGTTGCTTAGGAAGAAAAAAAAGTCTAAATAGTATTTTATAGTTATCTCCATCAGATCAAAAATTTATGAGTAAAAAAAAAAAAAAAAAAAAAAAAATGACATTCAATACAAAAACAGCACAAAATTATCAGTTTCAAATTGGATTGGATATTGTTTTATTCTTGAAGAGGATTTTAAGTATATTGCTTTAATTTTAAAAAGATTGGTTGGATTTTAACAGTATGTCAACCCATTGGGTCATTTTATGCAGAAAACGTTTGTTTTATTCATTCTTGATGGATACTCAATTTTTTTTTAAAACACATTTTTTTAAAAATGTTGTTTTGTTCTATACAGATGGGACCCTAACAGGTACTACCACTCCGGGTCAGAGTGGATCTGGGAGTAATGGTGAATAAAAATTAATGGCTATCAAAGACAGTAGAGTTCTACCTGCTATGAATTGTAAAAGGCTTTGCTGGCAGCACAGGTTCCCATGATTCTCTTGCCATCCATCCCTATTGATCATTACTCATTTTTTTGTCTAGTTTCGGGAGAGGGTTGTTTTGGGGGTGCACATGACCCTATTGAATAAAAATATCTTTAAAGAGATCTGTTTGACCTAGAGATAGGACCCTAACAGATACTACCACTCAGGGTCAAAGTAGACCTGTGAGTAATGGCAATGAAATGGTACACTCACACTGCCCAGGAGGAGCCTTACCATCAGAGGCAGTTTAGTGTTATGCCCAGGACAGGTCTTCCGCACAACATCCAGAATCCACACAGTGATTGATGTAGGTTTTTGCTGGTCAGCCTACACTGGTGTGTCCAAGTGTAGGTGTCAAGAGGAGAACATCACTTATGAGCTCATCCTTGCTTCTCCAGAAGTGTCTACCATGTCTTGTTTGTCTTATTTGGATGGTTTGTGTGATAGAAGGTAAGTGGCCATACAGCTACTGTTTTGTGGAGTGCTGCTTCCAAGATTTGTTCAAGACACCATGCAGCATCATTGTGTAGTTTCTATCTAGATTTTTTAATATCTTTTTACAAGCATAATAATTGTTAAAGCAATACTAAAGTACTTTTTGAACCTCAAAGGTAATGTTTCCAAAATATTTACAAATCACAGAAATGTTTGTTTATAGTCAATGATGTTTACATCATTTTAAAGTTTGAACATTTACCTATTTTTCTACGCAATAGTCATTTTGGCTAATGCATTTTGCATGTGTTGTTCAGTGAACCTCATCGTCGTTGCATCATTTATGCATGTCTTTGACATCCATGCGCCACTCGCCACACACTTTCACTAATTGGTGATTAATTTCAATCAAAGGTAATGTCTCCAAAATATTTACAAATCACAGAAACATTTGTTTATAGTCAATCAATGATGTTTACATCATTTTAAAGTTTGAACATTTACCTATTTTTGCATCATTTATGCATGTTTTTGACATCCATGTACTACTCGCCATACACTTTCATTAATTGGTGATGAATTTCAATCAGTTTAATGCTGTTTGCGTTCTAAAACCAAATAACTGTGTAAACTTCACACTTGGCGGTACCATCAACTGAGATCTCCACCAGAAGTGACTACCAAGCCAAGACTAAGCATGGCAGCAAGACACGCGTATGCACAAACAGTTTCACCAACAGCCACATGAACAGTTTTTCCTGCGTCCCTAGTGCTTTGTATGCCTTACTTTTGGGATTACCTTGTATAAAAAGGAATGGTAATCTCTATTCTAACTAGAAGCAAAAAGTGAACTTATGTAAATACAATTGATAGCCTGATGCTTATGGAAATACTTCCATTCTCAGACTGAATTAGGTTGCCTAAAAGAGTAACCAAACACAGAATATTCGGTAGGAAAATAAAGACAAGTCAATTAATACTATATAACATTTAATTCAACAAACCTCAAGGAGGAAACTAAGTTCCTTCCCAAGCTTTTATTGTCACTATAAGAATTGAGGGGGGATTAACTCCCATTCTCATAATGCATTAGGTTACCTGAAAGAGAGTAACCTAACACAGAATATTTGGTAGGAAAATAAAGACAAGTCAATTAATACTATATAACATTTAATTCAACACAACTTGAGCTAGGAACAAGTTAACAAGGATAATTTCTGAAGTGAATAGCTAGTGGACTTTGAAATAACCCATCATACAAGTAAAAAATACTGGGAAAATTTGGTAGGCAAAGAGTTAAGCATTTCAAGTTTTTTTTTTTTTTTTAAATTGTTTAACCTTAGGTTATTTTATACTGAAAATGTTTTGTTTTATTCATTCTTGTAGGGTATTCAAATTTTTTTTTAAACAGATTTTTTAAAATTCATTTTTTATCTATCTAACCCATAGATGGGACCCTAATAGGTACTACCACTCCAAGACAGAATGGACCTGGGAGTAATAGTGATGAAGGGGTACTCCACACTCCCTAGAGTTCCAGAATTGGAACTTCACCAGTAGATGTAGTTTAATGTCATACCCAAGATACTAAGATCATCAGCCACTGCCTTCTAGCACATACATTATAAAAGGGGGGGTTTGCCATAAGGGCAATAGGGTCAGGACAGTCATATAGGTGCTAGGGATTGACATGACCAGCTGATTGATTGGAGGTGTGGCTCCGCCCGCCTGTCTAAGTAAGAACCAAAGTGGAGCATAGCAAGTTATGAACTACTTAGCAAGATTTTTGTCAATAAGCATCATGAGTGGCCCCTACTGGGGTGAATTTCCCCCCCTGCAGAAGTGTAGTTGGCATATTCTACCATCCCAGCTGACTGAGTGAAGCACCTTTAAGTTTCTCTCCATGGTTAAAACATTTTATCCAAGTGAAAGGTTCAGTTTTCATCTTCAGACACATCTTGATGTGTTCATTATCACAGGTCTGATAGAAATAGGAAAACAAGGTACACCCCACAAGAACCTATAAAATCAATATTGGACATCTGATAAAAATAGTTGACCAGAGCTTAAATTTATTTAAATTTTAACTGAATAAGTAAGATATTTCATTTTAAACTAGAAATGGACATCCAGCGTTGCCTGGGTAGAGGGGGGTGGGTGATTTTTTGACTTTTGAAATTTACAAATGCTGGACATTTTTAAGTTAGATTTCAATGCTATTTCTATGTATATTTTAATTTTTGAATATCTTCCAATATAAATCAAATCTTCATAATTTTTGCACAAAAAGCAGGAACTGGTGATATTTAATGTGTGTGTGTATATATATATATATATATATATATATATATATATATATACTTTGTTCATTGTTTTATTTTCATTGTTTTGTCCGGACATACATACATACCAACTGCCCTTTATATATCCCCCCAGGCAACACCTGCCCCCCTTGATTTAAAGGGGCAGGGCTAGATTTATTGCACAGTGCCTGAGGCCACCCCCTTGAGGGGAATGCCAATAGGATCAATGCATTTTTGCACCTTCCAACCATGAGTGTGGGTGGTCTCACATTAATAGGGCCTTGTGCCTAACCTGTACACGTGGGGTATGTGGTAAATATCATATATCTATAGATAATAATCATTAATTACAAAAGACTCCATATATATTTTTTTTCTGGGTCCTAAATTTTCTTGTGACCAATCATTTTTCATATTTGGCCTTGTGACACCCCCTAATCTCATGGTTCCCAAAGAGGGCCATATGGACCCTGTTGAGAAACCGTGCTCTAGACCAGTGCTTCTCAACCTTTTTCGGCTTATGGACCATTTTTTATTCAAAAAATTCCCATGGACTAATCCTACTTTTACTTTTAAGCTGTTCCATTTTCACACTAAAAGACTTAATGAAAAGACAAAATAGTCTATTTAACCTTTAAAATTTATTTCAGTCCATTCAGCTAGTGACTACCTTGATCTTGGTGTTTCTGACACAAGATATCATAATTGATTTTGATGGAGTTATTCAGTCTTAGTCTGATAGTTCCTCTGCTGTTGAGATCTAATTTATTTCTTTTCCTACTGAAAACATCCACAACAGCCGAAAATCCAGATTCCACCATCCATGTAGTAGGGAAAGAAATGATGCTTGCTTCTACATGTTGAAAATATTTGGGTGCGAGTCGATAAATTAGTTAAATTTTTGTGAAATGGCTAAAAGATTTTTGTGGCTTCGAACTCTCTGTGGACCACTAGAAATGTTCTGTGGACCACAGATGGTCCGGCTGGACCATGTTGAG
>CM042160.1:86400520-86490520 GCA_023376005.1 Doryteuthis pealeii
TTTTTACGTCACTTGATACAATAACATTAAAAGTTTAGGTCACTCACAAGGAAAATAAGTGGGGAAAAAAAAGCTTAAGTTTAGTGTCGAGTGTGTGTATGCACGTATCCATGTATGGTGTGGGTGTGGGGGGATGATGATAATACAATCAGGATTTTTTTTCTATTTTGTTTGTTTGTTTGTTTGTCAATGCAAGGACATGGAACAAACAAACAAACAACAACATTTGTATCTGGTTTTTTGTTTGTTTGTTTTTTTTGGTTTTTTTAATGTATGTACTGTGCGAGTTATTTCTTTCACTAAAACCAAGAGAGAAGCAATCAATCAAGGTCATTAGTAGTATTTCTGTTTTGTTTTTTTGTTTTTTGTACATACATCGGAAATGTAACTCCACATATTCGCACAGGTGTCTGTTTTTACTTCTTACTATTAGAGGGCTGTTTATCTTACAGCAATAGAAAACAATCCTCAAAACAAGATTTTAAAATACACATATTCAGATCATGGAAGGAGATTAATGAATGATTTAAGAAACATAAGTGCACACTACAACAGTATTAGTATTGTATTTAACATACCAGTTGTACCTATCAAATTGTTCGTTGCCAATGTTTCTACTAGTCTTTTTTTTTATACAACTTGACCAGCTAGCTAGCTAGTTTTAATTTTTTACTTTAGTAAAGCCAGACAATCGATATGCTAATATTAGATATAAAAAAAATTAATGTTTATTATATATTATCTTAAAGAGTATTGTTAATTTTTAATTTAAATCTAAATATTTAAGAAAACTATTTTATCTAAAACGACAGTAAGATATTCTAAAAAATCTGGTGACGGAGTAGATTTCTTAAATTCATTTAGCTAATTTTCTGTTTTCAAAATTAAATGAAGATGAGAACATATTAATTAATAAATATGCAGTTTAATATTGATTACAATGAAGTTAAATTAAAATAAGGACATTAATTATAGATAATCTATAAAGAAAAATGTTAGGTGATCAGTACTCTGACTATGTCTCTGAATGTGAATGACAAATGACATGTTTAGGTTTCTAGCTTTTTTTTTTCTTTCCAAATTTAAGCTAAATTATTACACTATACAAATGTTAACTGCGAAAATAAACCAAATATTATGACTGACAAGATATTTTGAGAGGATTTTATTAATTCATTTTTTATTTTATCAAATAAACTTAATTCTGGAGAAGAAAAATAAGAGAAAGAAATAGTGAATGGCACCATGTGTTAAATTTAGGCTACGAATATTTCATATTAAAAATGTTTACTTTTTCTTGTAAACAAGAATTTAAACTTTAACCTTTAGTTTGTTAAAACTGATTTTATATTATATTAAGGAAAACATTTGATTTAAAAAAAAAAACGACTGTTCTTTCTTATTTTTTTTCTACGCTTTAATAACTGTTTTTATCGTTTCTTGCATCATGTCGCAAAATTTACAAGAATCAAATAAATGTTATGTCATGTTTAAAACGAAGAAAGGACAAAAAATCTAAGCTAGAGCAACAAAAACATTTTAAATTATTCTTTTCAAAATAACAAAAACAAAAAAAAAAATTATTTATCGAGAAATTTCCTATTTTTACTTTTCATTACGTCTGATTAATATTGGTTATTATTGTTTGATGTTAAATAACACTCCTTTTTTTTTAAATACAAAAATCAAATATTTTATTTTTTCCCCTTTTAATTCAATCTATTCAGCATAAAATCCAATGTTTATCAAATGTCAATCATTTAAAACTTTTATTTTTATTTTTTAAAGATAATCTCTCCAATTTTTTTTAAGCATTCAGCTGACTAAATTAAAAACAGCAAAGAGATATAGTACCTTGTTGCATATTTAAACCAAAATATATTAACGGTTATAAAAACAATAAAAGCATCGACAGACAAAGTTTTTCTTCCAATTTTTTTTAATTAGATATTTTTAAAAACCAATCGTCACATAAAAAACAATCATATCATAAGGGTGGGGTGTAACGTCAGTCACAAGAAAAAAGATTTTTGTTTTTGATGGAGTGGATTCCTATTTTGGACCTGACAGCCACAAGATGGGGACGTGAAATAAAAGTCGTTTGGTGATTAAATAATAAATCATACATACCTCTTCCCTTCGCTTTTGCCATCTCCCACATGGACTTTCTTCTAATACTTCACTTAAATCGTCCGATTCATCGCCGCTGTCTGCTTTTAAATCCGGTCGAGTTTCAGCTTCTCCATCGGCCATCATCAACAACAAAAAGAAAAACCCCACTCACTTCACTCCACTCGACTCAAGTGAATGGTTTAAAAAAAAAAACCCGTATTTTTTTTATAGTTTAAGTTATAGACCCCTCAATTTTCGATTTTTGGGTGATTACTTTGTTTCTTGGGATGATTATTTTTTAAATGCTAAATGTGTTTTTTTAAAACCAGCTTATTAGACTTCTCGTAATCCCCCTTACACATCCAAGAAAAGGGCGTCGTGGTTAGAACTTGAGTAAATGCGTCATGCAAGGGCAGATAACACCGGAAAAAGTTACAGTTTCTCGACAGGGGCAGTTAATAATTTAAAAAAAAAATAAAAATCACATTTTCAAAAACATTTTTTATTGGTCAGCCAAGATAAATAAAAATAAAAATATTTTTGGTTCTTATTTTAACAAATATACGGGTTAATTTAGTGTTTGATATTCAAAATATGCCGATTCATGTTGAGTGCTGCGCTGACGTCACGTGGTATAGCTAACTCAAACCGCGAAATAGAATGCACGTGTATACACCGCTGTAGCTTTGTTGTGTTAATATCGTTCTCAACTAAGCTACATTTTTTACACCGGTCGCGGCTATGGGAGTCTATCTATCAACCCCAATCACCGAAAAGTTTTCGGATGATGGACAAGGAAGGAATTTCAGCTATGGAGCATCATCCATGCAAGGATGGAGACTAACGCAAGAGGTAGGTAGCCATCTTCGTCGTCACACAACTCCATAACACATATTTCCTCCTTTTTATTTCTTCTCCTCTAAACGCTTGAACTGTCAATTTCGTAGCATAAAATAACGATAAATGGTTGGTAGAGTTTGAGCATTCAAATTCTGAGGCTTTAAATCTTGTAATTTACCATCAATTCAAGTTTAATATACGCATTGACTTTATGACGGTTTTCGACCAGAGGCTGTATTTGCACTACTACTAGTAACTCCAAATTGAGGACTTAAGTGTTTTTAACTCTTTGAATTATTTACTTTTTATTCGAATTTATTTTATCAATTGAGGGGATATTTAAGCTTGGCTTGTACTTTCTCAATAATTTGGTCTTAAATCTTCGTTTATGTTATATTTTCTGGACTTTGGTTTCTAATTTTTAATGTACGAGAAAAAAAAAGATTAAAAAAATCTAGCGTGGCATCCATTCTTTATCTTTACTTACAATTGCTGATGATTCTGTTTTGTCGATTTAAAAAAAAAGAAAAGAAATCTTATAAAAAATAAAACCATACACACATATTCTTTGTCTTTTCTTTCCTTATTCCAACCCATTTCCACAATCATCTTCCCTCCTTTTTTTATTTTTTTTTATTTATCTTTTTACCGTTGGTGTTTGTTTTTTTAGTGTTTTTTTTTTCTTTTTTTTTTTTCAGGTAACGATAAAAATAACTTTCAAATTGTATAGATTTTTTTTTCTTGAAAAATGGAAAAAAAAAGTTTTTTCCTTAATTTTTTTCTTTTCTTTCTTTTGCCCGCTTGATTTCTTTCTTTTTAGAGGGAGGGGAAATTATTAAATTATAGTACTTTAATTTTAGAGATCTTAGTTTGTTTTTTTTTTTTTTGTTGTAAAGAAAAGTTTAGTTTATAGATAACAAAAAAAAAAAATATTGCTTAGATCGTTTGAGATAAATTTACGTGGAATTCTGAGCTTTTAACCCTTATCGTCACGTTTATTTCAAGATGGGAGACTGAACCGATCGAATTCACCGAACAAATTGATCTTCTTACCTACACGAAGGCAATCCTGAAATTGTCAGATTTTATGCGGAGTGGGAGGGTTGTTTTTTGTGGGGGTAATGAGAGGAGATCTCCTTCAATTTTGTGAAATTTAAGTTTAATTTTCCCCTTGGCTTAACCTATTTGGCTATTCAGAAAAGGAAAAGGAATTGTTTTAAAAAATTGTCGAACAGGACGAAGTGGATTTTTTTTCTTTTACTTTTTAACTTTGAGTCATTTTCTTAAATGAAAAAGTGTGATATTATTCTCATTGCAATTTTATCGGATATAAATGTTTTATTACACATTAAATACTTAGATCCATTAACTTTTTACATTTGAAATTATAAAATTTAAGTATTTTATTTCTTTTAATAATGTTGATCGTTGTTAGGCAAAAAAAAGAAAAAAGAGGTATTTGGTAGTTGTTACTCGACTTCACCGTTTTTTTTTTAAAGAAAAAAAAAATAGATTTAAAAAAACTTAATCTAATCTTCCAAATGATATACCTAATTTAATATTACACTACTTTTTGCTTATTTTGTGAATTACTATTTGTCGAAAATACTTTAAAATCTATATATACTTGCTGGAAAACTACAAAAACAGTAAACACTTAATAATAATAATTATGATAATAAAAAAAAAAGCATGAAATGTTTGGTCACGTGATTGTTTAAAAACTTGACAAGTTTTCGTTCTCATATCATTTTCAAACTTCTAGCATGGATAAATATTTAAATTTGAAAAGTTTTTTTTTAATTGTGCAAAAACTTGAAAAAGGAGTCCTGAAAAAAAGAAATGTATATGTATATAACTGCTGTTGTGTATCCAAGAAGTTGGACTGAAATAAATATCTGGGCATGTTTTGTTTGTTGACAAACAAAAACAAACAAAACCTGGTAACAATGGTAATAGTATTACTAATATACATTGTATAGAGATTAAAAATTAATATTTTAAAATTTGAATTACTAAATTCTGTAGCTACTGTGTTGAAATATTGATTATAAAGATAAGTCTTTTGGGAGAGTAAAAATCAGATTTTAACTTTTTGTAATGTTAATTTGTTGTGATCATTAGATTAATAAAATTCGCATTAAACAGTTGAACGAAAATTGATTTTAAAAGATTTTTCTTTTTCTTTTTTCCTTAAAATGTTCACCTTATCAACAAGACTGTAAGTCGTTAATATCGAGCTAAATTGAAGGTCGTGCAAGATCCCGACATTATTCACTGAACTAAAAATCATTATCATTTATCGACGAGATCTTCAATTACAGAGATATTAATCCTAATTAATTCGTATTTGTGCGAATTAGCTGTATTTAAAAAAAAAAAAAAAAAAAAAGAGGAAAAATGTCATTAAAACTTGTTTTTGATGTTACACTTTTGGCCCGGTTGTTAATTTGTTCATTTTGTTTTAAACAAATAGAAAAGCCACTTTATAATTTAAGACTAATAAAAGTTCCTTCGTTATTAGGGCTATTTGTAAATGATTCTATATATGTGTGTGATCACTTTTTTTTTTTTAAATGGGGTAAAAATCGTTTCTGATAAAAACATGGAAACAAAATGTTAATTATAAAAATGTTATCTCCCTTGTGTGACGAAAGTTGCCATTTTTAAATTGAATTTTTTGGAGGGGATTTTTTTTTTTCTTTTCACTTTTTTTAATTTTTTGCTGCGAAAACGTGTTGGGAATATTCACAAATGAAAAATGGCATTAGGGATAAGAAAGAATGTTCATTTTCTTTAATTGTTACTCTTTAAAAGAAGAGGGGAAACATTTCCTAATTGAAAAATGATCAACATTAAATTTCATACCCTACAATTCACCATAAGAAACCACGGTCAAATGAGGGTAACTACTACTGATAATAATGTTACTGTCTTCTGATTGGTGGTTGATAATTTAAATAACTGTAAAGCTAAATAACAACAAATTTTGGTGTAGTAAATTTTTTTTACTTTCATTTTGAATGTCCTTTAACATTTTTGATGTTTTTTGTTAAGTAAAAGAATGAAATTAGAAATAAATTTTAAAGATTAAAGACAACTTCGAAAGTGGCCAAATAAATACTTTTTATGAATGTATTGGTGGTTAAGGGGTTTGAATTCAATTTTCTGCTGTAATTTTTCACATTCTTAACTTTTGTAGAAATTCAGGTGTATTTGTTTTAATCTTTAAAGTCTTGGTGATTGTACGTAGAATATGCTGACTCCCTTGCAGAGAAGGTGGACTACCACTTTATGACCATTACTCTCTGGTCCACTCTGACCCACATATAGTATAACTGTCTACAAAAACTCTTAACAAACAAATGTTCTATGAACGCAACTTCTTAACCTCAACGCACAGATTAACCCTATACAAGTTGTCATGCCATTAAAATCATTTAAAAACTTGTTAAATACTTTAAATATTTTATTCTAAATATGGATGAAAGTTAGAAAATTCTCAGAATATTACTGAGACTTTGAAGAGTTAGTGAAATATTAAATTCTAAAAATGTAATGTGTTTTATCTTAAATGATAGTTAACAATGTAGAGACCCTACTAATAACTAGGTTTTAAGGTAATCTGAACATTAGCTACATAAATGAGAGTAACCTCCCCTTGTTTGTTTCACTTTGAGGAAGCTGTATATCTTGGTCGGCCATTTCCATTTCACGTAAATCTACACTGAAAATACAAATTTGTTTGAATCAATACCGCTGTATGTTTTATCATTAAAATATTAAAAAATGTTTTCTTAATAACAATTAAGAACACATTAAGAACACATTTTATGATATTTTCGTGTTAAAACATGCAGTGGTATTGATTTGAACAAATTCATATTTACGGTGAAATGGAAATGGCTGACCAAAACAAACGGCTTCCTCAAAGTGAAACAAAAGAAGTGGAGGTTACTCTCATTTATGTAGCAATGTTCAGATTACCTTATTTAATTATAGTATTGTTATGTTATAAGAATTAACAGGAGTAACAGCCTATTTTCTTTAAATGTTTAAAAGCAGGAAAATTAATATCTATTCAAACAAGCATATTTTGGTTAACATGCAACATAGGATTTTTTAATAGCCAAGCAGTAACATTATGTTGTAATGTCAATAATATATTGAGATATTGGGAATATTTCTTTTAAGCTCACATTTAAGTACACTGATTATTTTCATGTTATATACACATTAAGTTATTAATGGTCTCTAAGATTAACTCCACTTGTCACTGAATGGAAAATGTTTGCTTGCTTACACATTTCCCTACAATTTAAAAATCCATGAAAAGCTGAAGTAATAGACTCTTGGGAAATTTTTTTTAATAGCTTATCTGGTTTCTTTACAACAATCTTTATCTTAATGCTTACTGTGAATAATTGATTTTACTATTTGCAAAATCTATGAGATTCAAGTAAAATACAAGTGTGATTTTTCTCTTTCTACCTCACTTTTTCTCTTCTCTACCTACCTCACTTTCTCCCCCCTCTCTCTCTCTCTGAAAAATACAAAATATAGAAGAGAACTGTGTTGATTGATTAGATGTTTATTTTATTTTTAAACATCAAATTACTAATGTGATCTATTAAAGTACTTAGTTTTCTAATAAAAATATAACAGAAATGCCTAATGAAACAGTTTGAGTGTGCATTTCAGTTACTTTTGATTATTGCTATAGTCTTATAACTCTGGTCAACGTATATATATATATATATATATATATATATATATATATATAAATAAAATCCATGTGAAATAGGCTCATCATTTTTCTCTTGACGGTTTTAAAAAGCAACACTATAACTAATATTATTGCATTATAATGTATCAACCGCACGTGGGTCGGTCATCAGCAAAAACAAGACGGGAAAAAGTAAGCAGCGTTCTGTTTTTACTAACGGTTTTCCGACCCACGTGCGGTTGATACATTATAATGCAATAGGGTCCTCATATAGTTCTTTTTAAACCGTCAAGAGGCACACTTGATGAGCCTATTTCAAAACATCGATTATATCAATTGGTCTACTTTTTGATCTAGATTTAAGAATTTGAATGTTTCAAGGTTTTCAAATTAAGCATGATGATTATTCTTTATTGGATTGAAATCAAAAATTTTAAAAACCACATTTCTCTCTTTTTGTTGAAAAATAGTAAATTTAACTATATTGAAAGTGTGTGTGAGAAAAATAAACAACATTAAAGAAATATTCTAGTTTGTCATTACTTTTTGTTCATCTGATATACATACACACACACACACACACACAAGCATGACCCGTTGGATCACCTATTGAGCTCTAGGTAGATAATTGTGATCAGGGGAAAAGTTAGTTTGCAAAACAGATTAAATTAAATAAATACGACTGGAGAATTTAAAAAAAAAATCATTTCACTAAAATTTGCAATGAAGTCAAAAAACTGACTGTCTTATATATATAAGCCAGCCATTACTGTTAAAAATTAACGTACGAATAAAGTGGGAAGTTCAATTTACTACTCACACTCTCCAATCTCTCTGTTTTCTCACTGAGAAAACTAACGTATAAGGAGTAGTCAATCAAGATATGAGTGGAGGGAAAGTGGCAGGCAGAATGTGAAGTAAGAGACGGGTGTTTTTTAAATTTTTTTTTTTTTTTTTACTTAATTGCAAATTATAACTATTTATAACCAAATAAAATGGAATTTTTTCCAAACATAATCCCAAAACTAAGGAACATTTTGGGATGTATTTTGTGTCATTAAACTAAATAGGAAAAAAGCCTTTAGCAAACAATTATTGATTCACTCAGCTTTAGTATATATATATGTGTGTATGCTTGGGAAATATAGTGCACCTTCTCTACCATTTGGATTCCGATATAAGAAAAATTGCACGAGGGCTTGAACATAAGCATGGATGATCAAGAAGAAATATTCCATTGTATTAAACCAAACCTATTCAAATAATATATATATATATATATATCACACATTTTATCTTTAATATAATTTGTCTACTCTATTGTTTCTCTAAGATTTATTTTTGCCAGTTGGCATACATTTTGTTTAAAAGTTAAAATGATAAATTTTCCCAGCATCCTTTGCTAATTCATGCAAATAATTTATTTTCTATAATTCTGAATATTTCCCTTTGCTTTCTCTTTTTAGGATGCTCATAACTGTCTTGCAGATTTCGATGAGAACGCCAAAACAGCCATGTTAGCTGTGTATGATGGACATGGAGGTAAGATGTTTAATATTATATAAAGTTGTGGGGGTGGGTAGGAATACTCTTCAAACCCAGAAGACCTGTTAAATTTTCTATTTAAAAAAAAAACAAAAACAAACAATATAACCTTTTCAACAAGACCTAACCAAACTGATTCTTTCCCTAAAACTGACCAAACATAACCAAATACCACCATAAAACCCATACTCTAAGCACCGAAACCCATATGAAAAACAAATTCTACGTAACCCTTTTTGGCATTAAATGACCCACAGAGGTTGATATGCTGTTAAACAAAACTGAAACTTAGCTATACTTAACCACTTTAACATCAAATCTGTACGAGAAGAGGAATTTATATAAATTATACACTGATGTGATCTGAATAATATCCTCATCTTGATTGTTTATAGTCACAACATGTACTCTTTGGCTGAAACCTGATTATAATAACCCTGATTAGGACATCATCATCAGGTCATGCTCTATTAGTCATTTAACCCTGGCAGATCTTCTGCTGGCATCTTGAATCTGCACAGAATAGGTTGATGTAGGTTTTTGCTGGTTGGCTTACACTGTTGTGTCCACGTGTAGGTGTTCACTGGAGAATGTCACTTGTGAGTTCATCCTTGCTTCTCTAGTAGTGTCCAGCATGTCTTGTTCATCTTACTTGGATGGTTTGTGTGATAGGAGGCAAGTGGCCATTCTTTCTTGCAAGTTGTTACATAATGTATCATCTTTCTATTTGCAAATAAGATTGCTATTCTAATTTAAGGCTAGCTTTTCCTTTTCTGGGTAATCTGAACATTAGTTACATAAATTTCTGGTAATCTGAACATTAGTTACATAAATTGTTTGTTTCACTTTGAGGAAGTCTTATGTTTTGGTCGGCCATTTTCATTTCACCATAAATCTACACTGAAAATACAAATTTGTTGAAATCAATACAACTGCATATTTTAACATGAAAATATCATAAAATGTGTTCTTAATTGTGCTTGCGCATTATTTGAAATTAACTTAATTGTTATTAAGAACACATTTTATGATATTTTCATATTAAAATATGCAGTTATATTGATTCAAACAAATTTGTATTTTCTGTGTAGATTTACAGTGAAATGAAAATGGCCAACCAAAACAAAACTTCCTCAAAGTGAAACAAACAAGGGGAGATTACTCTCATTTATGTAACTAATGTTCAGATTACCCTTTTTTTCTTTTTTTTTTTTTCCCCCCTCTAGGTGTTATCTATGCTGAATATTTATTTATTATTTTGTAATTCAGAAATATCATTTTAGAACGTTTAAAATGACTCGAGTAACTGGATAGAACAGGGTGTAAAAAATAGAAATAATACTCTGAGCAACTACAAGAAAAAATTAGATTAAACAAAACCAAGGGTAGGGAACTGCATGTGACTTTCTAAACAATAGAATTCAACCTTGTTGAAAAGTCAATTAAAATTTCTTTAAACTGCAATTTTAGAATTTGATATCACAATATTTTCTCCCCAAAAAATGGTTAGTAATTTTTCTTTTAAGTAGTTTATATTAATAAAATTTGAACTAAATTATTAACTAAAAGTTTAAACTTTAGATACATTCTGTTGTAACCATTAAAAAAAAAAAAAAAGTTTACTAAATGAGAAATAACCGAACAGGGGTTGGAAATGAAATGGAATCTTTTATAACATTAACAAAATACAATACTCGTCAGCAGTGTGAAGGAAGGTAAATCACTGCTAGTGGTATCAGATTACTCAGCATAATACTCCCGTATTTATGAGTGTTGGGATATACCATTAATGTTAAAAGCTAGGGTATATGAGGATTGGGATATACCATTAATGTTCATAGGTAGTATATAACACATACTAAAAATTTTTGAATGTGTTTTTTGGGTAATACATTTCTGCATGGTGTTGAAACCTGAAAAGGTTTTGCACATTTAACTAAGCCATATAAAAAATGCATCAATCTTTAAACAGTATTCAATGTCTGAAGGGAAAAATTGAGTCTTTTTAGGATTTTAATGTGTTATACCCAAGTACATAGTATAGTACCTTGGGAAAAGGTATGAATCCAACTATTTTACTTTCTGCTATGGGTAAATAGGGCAGACTAGGCTCTCCTTAACTTTGGTTAGTCAACCAATATAGAAGGGAGAAAAAAAAAAACCCTGTTAAACTCCACTAAAAAAAATCTTCTAGGAATTGCAAGGTTCTGGGTTCAATATCAGTCCTTACCAATTCTGCGCATCAATAGAACAGCTTACATAATCTGATCTGTGTGATAAGGCTTCCGGGAGCTGACATTAGGTGTGGCGCCCCACCAAAACCAATCTCCCAGGTCTAGCGCTGTTAAAAAGGGAATAGACTTCCTCACTGTCTGATTGGTACTGACAATTGGCCACTTCACAAACTAAAATTTTTTAATACATTGTTCTTTTTGTGTGTAAGTCTTATTATTGTGTGTTCCTAAATCTTCCATCTGTTATCATCCTGAAACACCCTCTGGTTAAAAATGAGACCATCCAAATTGTTCAAGATGCAATGCAAAAATGTAAATCCAGATTTTCTGGTGTTGCTTAATCGTAGATTTCTCATTTGTCCCATTTTATTTTACCCAATTTTAAAAATGAAACATTCTAAATGGACTTAAATGCTCAACATAAAATTAAAAGGAATTGAAAAAAAAGTTACATGTTTGTTTTATTTGTAATAATGAAATTGTGAATTATGGAATATATTTTGATCATATATCGTCCCAGCCTCCTGACCTAATTTACGCTATGTTTTAGCGAGCCAGCGTCTGGCGAATTTCCAGACCAACTTAGATGTTTTCTGTGTTGTATTTTGTTGCTTTTTTGACTGCAAATTAATGTAGATGTTTTAAATGCCTTCTCCAGATTTTTATCAGCAAATCAATGTAAATATTTTGCAACCTCTCCTTTAAGAAAGAGTAAGAGAGGGTTAAATCAAGATTATTGTACTTTTTACATATTGAACTATTTGCAAAAGCTCTTAAGTAAACCTATCAAACATTGTAATAGTTATCATCCTCATCCTCATCATGTCATGCTGTTTATATGAGTTCCCATGACTTTTTCTCAATATCAGTCCCTATTGGTCTTAACTCCCGGCAGGTCTTCCGGTATAAAAAGATGAAAAGAAAGAGAAAGAAATCAAGATTATTATACTTTTTACATATTGAACTATAATTGCAATAGCTCTTAAGTAAACCTATCAAACATTGTAATAATCAAATTATGATACTGTGGTATATCCATAGGTCCTGCAAGTTATTATTATTATCCAGGTACATAATTATTATACCCACTATTGTATTTTTTGTTTTGTAGGTTCCGAAGTTGCAGAATATTGTGCATTGCATCTCCCGGATTATGTAAAGAAATTGGCAAGTTATAAAGAAGGAAAACTAGGAGATGCACTCCGTGAGGCGTTCCTTGGTTTTGATGCTACATTGATCACAGAAGAAGTTGTGAAGGAACTTAAAATGTTGGCAAATATTCATAAAGGTAACATGTCCTCTTCAGTGCTGTAAATTTTCCAATAACAGAAACCGGGAAAAGTGGTCTTACTCTACTCTATTGCATTAGGAGATTTTCTCTTTTTCTTTTTTCTTTTTTTTTTTTTCTTTCTTAAACAAAAGTCAAGGGGCCCTGCCTGGGGCTAACACTTGATTCCTTTATAAATAGTATTTGTATCCTACGGATTTTTTAGGAAGGAGTATGTTCCTTTGATAGCTGCTATTTGTACTTTATAGCAGCTTGGTTTAACCTGGTATTGTTTCAAGGTATTTTTTTAAAGTTTTGCTTTACCAAAACTTAAAAAACTGTATGGGTCACCATTGTCTTGTAAATGTGCTGGGCTGCACAAAGCTAAATAGTTGCACTAAGATATAATGTTGATAATGACTGCACTGTGAGTATGAAAGATTTTACAAGTATAGTGGTACCTTGACTTGTGAGTGTCCCAACTTACAAGTGTTTTGAATTACAGACTGTCACCCAGTCTCTTGTTTTTTTGTTTTTTTTTTTTTTTGCTTTGTGTGGAGAGCTAAAATTTGAGGTACTAGTAAACTTCAGATACGCTTATGCTAATAAGTTCACTAAAAACATTTTTAGTGTTATGTTCCCATCTATGGGTTAAATAGAAAAAAAAAGGAGTTGAAAAAAATTTTTTGAATATCAATCAAGCCTGAATATCTTCGGCATAAAATAACCTAACAAGGGTTGACAGGCCGTAAAATTCAACAACAAACCATTATTTAGAGCTTCGAAAAAGTTGAACCCATAATGTTATTTTCTTGGCTCTTCTATGCTCGCCCATTCCTCTCTTTTTTGTCATCTAATTGTCACTGTCTCTCTCATGCCACCATCTTGTTTCCTTGCCCGTTGTCTTATCTTGTCCCACCTTCTCCAACCCCCTGCTGTTTTATCCCACCTCCAACCCCCTGCTGTTTTCATGTTCCCAATTGGATGAGCCATAAGACCATATTTTTATGAGCACATAACTTTATTTTTTGACGACTTACATTCTGTTGTATAGACATCGTTGTATATACCCAACATTGGGTATATAATCGAGAGATTGACCATGTGATAGAGAGAGAGAGATAGATACAGAGTTGAGACTTACTTGTTTGTTGCTACGTCTAGTCGCCATATTTTCGTTTTCTACTTCTTTGTCCGGTCGTGTTGTCTAGTCTCTTTTTCTAAGGGCTTCTTTTTTGTCATGCAATTAATTAACTACAAGACTTTGATTTTCTTGATCAAGATTTATTTCTGCCCATGTTCCTCGAGTTACAACCTCAGCAGACAGATAAGCATCCTCTCTGCTTGACGTCAGGTTGAAAACTGAAATCTAAATCTAGTCACATGTTTCTCGCGATGTATTCTCTAGGGGTCAGAGAGCTATAACCGTTACTGGTATTTTTCCACTCTCTGATTTGAAAACCAATGTCCCCTTATTCTACAGGGTTTGTCAATAATTTATGCTACCACATAAATTATGTAACACATTCTACCCATTTCGCAAATATTTGGGAACCAGTTAGAGATGGAAATTGATGTGAAACCTTCAACTGCTTCTCACTAACTGGTTCTTAGCTAAGATAAATCTTCTAACTTTCTAGAATTTTAGTCACTTAACATTAACCTATCCATTGAAAGCCTAGCTTTCAAATGATCTGGGGGTCATCACCTGTCTATTACACTTACTTGGCACAGTGGTTTTCATGACAGTTTAAAATCTTTTTAAACTATCTACACCATCTCACCGATAATAGATACTGGTAGTCTATTATGTGTTTAGAGATAAAAAAAAAAAAAAGAAAGGTGAACCCATGAATCAAAATCTTCTAAGTCTCAGATTATTTAATTTTAATGAAATTTTAAGTACTTATGACCAGATAAGAATAATCAAAACTGGTTAATTACTCATTTATTTGCAGGGAAGCAAATAATAATGAATTAGTGATCTATAAAATAATTCACTCAAAAATTATGATACAAATGTATTCAATTTAAAGTTTTATTTGTAAATTTTTGTATCAAACCAAAAAAAACAAGACTGCTTGTTATTATTGTAATTGTAAAAACCTACAAAACTAAATAGATTTTTAGTAGTATTTGGATTATTCAACAAGAAATACCAGAAGAAGGCTGGAGGGCCCATCGGCCAAAACGTTGTACAGATAACAATAAAGATGAGGATAATAGTCCGAATAATCCAAATAATATTAATTATCAAGCCTCATCTCAAAAATTCCGAGAAATTGTAAATAGATTTTTTTTTTTTTATTATTATTACAAATTATCTCTTTCTATTGGCATGTGTCTGTGTGTAACTAAACTTTGTAAAATAAGATTAATTTTGTCACTTTTAGGTTATACTTGTTCAGTATTTTTTTTTTTTTTTTCCTACAATATTAACCCATTCTTTGTGTGTATATATATTTTTTACTGGTCTTGTTTTCTTTAATATAAAAAATGCTAATATAGGTGGTTTAAAAAAAAATCTTTTAAAATTGATAGAAAATTACTTAAAATTAAAATTAAAAATTTATCTAAAAATATTGAAATTTCAATTAAATTCTATAACTACCATTATGTCACAAAATGTCTATGAATAAAAAAAAAATCTAAAAACTTTGTATGTAGTGTTTTTCAGAGCCATTTCCATGACTAATACAAAAAGTTACATGGAATAAAATTGGAGGCACACGTGGCATAGTGGTTATCATTATAGGAAATGGACATGGCAATTTGAGTTCAAATCCTGGACGAGGCTGTTTACATTTCACAAACTGCTAATACTCTTGGGAAAGGTATGAACCCAACTATTCTCCCTCCAGCAATGGGTAAATAGTAGGGCAGACTGGCTCTTTAACCTTGGTATGCCAACTGATCTAGTAAGAGGAAAACTCTGAATTCAAACCTGTTAGACTCCGCTTAAGAAATTGGCCATGTGGTAGTTGTGGGGGGAGGGGTAAATACACATTTGAAATAAAATTCTCTGCCAGATGACTGAGTTGTACAAAAGTTTTTATAAAGTTTTTTTATAAAAAATTAAAAAAAAAAATCTATCTTTGTACAATGAGCTGATTTGATAATATTAAAGACACTATGATGCTATACCCACTATTTTAACCAGCATAATTTGGAAACAATCTTGAAATAACAGATAAAATAAAGAGAAAGAAATAATTGGCCTTACAAAGTAAATTCCCACGTTTTACATTTTTTTCATTGTTCTTCCACTTGGTGCTGGATATTCTTGTGCCAGGACTGAGAAGTTTGTATACAGAACTGCCAACTTCATTCAACTACCTGTCTCCCCAATTCCAATAAATATATATAGGATGTCTGAAAAGTAAGGTACAAACATTTATTAATACAACATGTTTATACTGTTATATAAATAAAATATTGTGCGTATGTTACCAGCACTACTATGCTACCTTCTCTTGCAGCTGCCATTGAGATTGATGCACTTGTCTCATCGACAGGACTTAGAATACGTCGACTGCATCCTCTGCAGAAGGGTAAGACCCCCTCCAAAGAGGTGTCATGGGTATGACACTGACCTGCATCCGGTGGTGGGGCTTCACTTCTGGAACTCTGGGGAATGTAGAGTACACTTTCAATGCCATTACTCCCAGGTCCACTCTGATCTGGAGTGGTAGTACCTGTTAGGGTACCATCTATGAATGAAATTGATATGTTTGAAAATTATGAATATTGGGTAGGAATGCTTGAAACCATATAACTGTGCAAATAAAGAATAAATATTGAATAGAATTATTGATGTTATATATTTACCACATACCCTACAGGTTAGGCACAAGGCCCTATTAACTTGGAACCACCCATGAACTAAGTGCATGACTGGCTGGTGCAAAAAAAGCGTTGATCCCGTCAGCATTCTCTCTTAGGTGGAGGGGGCACCTCAGGTACAGGGCAATAAACCCAACCTGCCCCTTTTAAATCAAGGTGGCAGGTGTTGCCTGGAGGGATGGCCCCCTGGGATCAATGATGTTAACTTATGCAGTTCAGGGCTGAAGCCACTGGACCCTCCGGTTGAAACCAGAGAATTATTAATGTTAGATGGATGTACTTGAATTCATTTAACTGTATGCAAATTATTTATATTAAGAATAGTTACTTGAAGTTACAGTTGTTTACCAAAGATTATTTATTTGAAATCATATAATGGTGTAAATGCACCATCTACACAACACACACACTTCCAAGGAGTTTCCTGAGTATGATATTAAACTGCATCTGATTATTAGGCTCCAGTTCTGGAGCTCCGAGGATTGTGGAATCACCTCTTCATTGCCATTACTCCCAGGTCTACTTTGACTCAGGGTGATAGTACCTGTTAGGATCCCATCGTGGTTCAGATAGATATGTTTGAAAATTATTTGTATTGGATAGAAATACTTGATACCATATAACAATATGCAAATTGTGTTAAGAATAGTTACTTGAAGCTATAATTGTTTACGACGGATTATTACTTGAAACCATATAAAAAGTAGTCGTCGAGGGCGGCCTAAAGTTGGTATCAGCCAATCAACGAGGGAGTCTATCCCCTTTTCACTTGCACTAGACCAAGGAGATTATTTTAGCTTCTGAGGTGGAGCACCACACCGACTATCAACTCCTTACTTTACTGCACATATCCCTGTGCTACTCATACACTGAGTTGGCAAGGACCGGTATCGAACTAAGAACCTTGTGGTTTCTACCCGAACGCTCTACCGACTGAGCTAACCTGGCCCCTTTTGCAAATTATTGGCGTTAGGGATATTTAAAACCATATAACTGTATAATCAAATTATTATTATTAAATAGGAATAGTTACTGTATAAATTGTGTAAAATTATAAGTACTAGCAAATATATGCACCTTCCGGGTGCAAGTATTTAAGTTTTGATGTAATAAAATATTACATTAAATTAGAAAGGCTAATGAAACTAAATAAGAATACAGATAAAAAGATTTGAAACAGAGGGAGTATAATAAAAGATTTGAAACAGAGGGAGTATAATAAAAAATGGAACAACTGAAACTTACTCTTCCACCACTCTCGTCTTTCATTGTTATTTTTTCTTATTTAAGTATTTAGTTATAAGAGGAAGTAAAGAATAAAATGACAGTTATTTCATCTTGTTAATGGATTTCATTTAAGATTCATTGAAGAGATTTTTGCTTATATTCATTAAAATAAAACCAAACAGTTAGAAATCAATAATACTAAGCACATATTTATTAAATTCAATTTTTTAATATTAATATGCAAATTAGCCTTCCCGTTCACACTGTAAACTGCTATTTTGTTGTATATATAAATATAATTGCATGTTATTAGTATGTAGACATAGTTAACAGTATTAATAATGTAATACAATTTTATTAATAATTGAGGTTTAGATAAAAATAAAATCATGGAGAATGTGATGTCAATAACTAAGAGAATTGTGACTTGAGTAGGTATATAGTTTCGGTTACAGACAGAAAAACACACAATCTCCATTATAATAAGATTAGATAGAAATACTTGAAACCATAAAATTGTGTGTAAATTATTTGTACTAGCAAAAAAATAATGTATGTACAAATAAATTTTTGAAAGATATTGCTTGAGGAGGTGGAAGTTAAAAATTAAATGTCGGAGAGTTTGAACTATAAAATCATCAAATTTATTAAAGGAGTAAAGAAAAAAAAAAAATTTGAAATTGAAACTAAGTTCTATTAATTTTGAATATCTATCAAAATAAAACAAACTATATATAAATATATGATACTGGGGATGTATCTATTAAAACTTGTTTTAAAAAACAATGAGAACTGTCTAATGTTGCATGCTCAAATTTTGAGTGTATTTATTCTATGTTATGACGATTTCGGGTATAGTGACGTAAGCAGTGACGTAGTTTTTGTTACAGACAAAAACCGGAAGTGAATCTCCATTATTAATAGATTTGACAGAAACACATGATCTACAACTTGTGAAAACAAATGATTATAGCTAAATTAAGTAGTAAAGTCAGTGGAGAGGCCTATTGTCTATATCAGCTAAACAGCGAGGGAGTCTATCCCCTTTTTGCTTGATGTGGAGCACCACACCTATCATCAGTTCTCAGATGCTGTTTACTGCATATATCAGATTACCCTGCTTGTGCACTGAGTTGGCGAAGGCTGTTGTCAAACCTGGAACCTTGCGATTTTTAGGTAGTGCTTTACCAACTGAACTGGCAATTTAAACCAATGAAATAGGACATTGAAGTTTTGATTACAATCAAATGAAGGAATATATTTTTTACATGAAATAATCCATATGGAGTAGATATGCCGTTAAGCAAATAAACCCAACCAAAACCACATAAATACCCTTCATAAAAGACTAACATCTTTGACTGTTAAACACTTATTCATGGAATGCAGGGTTTTTTGCTCGCATCAGAAACTGTTATTTTAATGCAAACAATATGAAAGATCTATTTGAAAATGTCGATATGAAGGACATTGTCCTTTTTGAGGGAAATAAAATCATTCCCTAGAATATAGACATGAACTTAATCAATACCATACATAATGATCCATAATGGTGCTAACATATTTTTTTTTTAAATTACTAAAAAGTATAAATATAAATACACAACATATATTACTTCCTAACCATTAGGCATGACATAACCCCAGACGGGTTGAGATGCCATTAAAATCAAATCAACCCACCAACCTTCTTGAAGAGTATTTATACATAAATACTCTTATTTATGTGCTTATGTATTGCTGGGACAAGTGCATCAATCTTGATAATGTCCACTGAAAAGGTTACATAGTAGTACTGGTAACATATATACAATGTTTTCTTTGTATAATAATAAACAGGTTGGATTAGTAAATGTATGTAGGTTGAAAATGGAAATGAATCCAATGGTATGTTGAATGGATAAAATAGATTTACTAACACGTGTTTTGGCCAGAGGTTTGTTCATGTACATATGTATTCTATTTATTATTATTTTAAGTATAAAATGAAATAATAATAATAGAAAATTATAAAATCTATAAGCATACAAAGAACAACGGCCTTCATCAGAGTAAAATGTTAAGTATTTGAAGTTAAAGCTGTCAAAATATAGAGAATTTTGAAGTGTTCAAAAAAATAAAAAAAATTTCTTTTTTTTTTTTTTTTTTTTTTTTTTTTTTTTTTTTTACAATTTATTTGAGAGACGCTCCACAGCAAGAGAAAATAGTGATGTTTGTATGTGGTTACAGTTAGAGAATATTTTTGAAGTAATGTTAGGTGGGATTTAAATTTTTAATGTTTGGGGGCAATTTAAAAAAATTATTTGAGTATGTGTATTGTGTTGGTTTATTTATTTATTATTAATATAATCATAGTGATTAATGTTAAAAAAAATTTATGTTTTAATAAAAGTATGTTATTAAGATATGTAATTCGATTATAAAAATTTTCCTGCCTTTATTTTTCCTTTCAACAATCAATGGTATATATTAGTCGCATTGTGTTTTATGCATAAGGAGATTAAAAACAATTGAAAAGGGTTTTACATGCTCATACATTGACGGAACAAGTTCCTCAATCTAAGTGGTAAAGTTACATAGTAGTGCTGGTAACATATGCACAATGTTTTATATATATAGTAATAGAAATTTTGAATTAGTAAATGTTTCTACCATACTTTTTGACACCCCTCATACATGCAGTAGGTGGCTGTGATTATTGTCATAGAAAGTGGACACTGTAACACAAGTTCAAATCCTGGACAAGGCTGGTTGCATTTCACATAGTACTAATACTCTTGGGAACAGTATGGATCCAACTATTCTCCCCCCCTCCCAATTATGGGTAAATAGGACAGACTAGGTTCTTTAACCTTGGAAAGGCAAATGGTTTAGGAGAAGGAAAACTTTGAATTAAAACTCCGCCTTGAAATTGATCTTGGGTCACATCCTGCTCGTGTGGAGGGATTGATAAATACATACATTCAATCGTATTTTGTGGAGGTGCATAGTGTAATGGCTAGAGTCGTAGGAAATGGACTCGTCGACCAGAGTTCAAATCCTAGACAAGGCTGTTTACATTTCACATAGCACTAATACCCTTGGGAAAGGTATATCATCCACCCACTCTCCCTCCAACTATGGGTAAATAGTAGGGTAGACTGGACTCTAACCTTGGTACAAAAACCAGTCTAGAAGGTAATCTCTTCAAACCTGTTAAACTCCGCTAAATAAAATTGACCTTGTGTCACATCCTGCTTGTGTGGAGGGGTAGGTAAATACGTACATTCAATATTATCTGCCTTGAATTGTAATTAATAATGAAGAGTATTTCAACCCTATCACATAAATCATCACATATTTTACGCACAGCAATTGTAATATCTGATGTCACATTGGGCTGAGACAGGAGGTCAGGTTGACATTAAGCCATATCTCTACTAAAAATAATGTTAGGATAGTAGTGAAGGAATTGTTAGAAAAATATTATGAGGAATTTAATGAAATAAATATGTTGTGAAATTTTTTCTAATAATGAGGATTCTGGAGCCCAAAATCTTTTTTTTTTTTTTTTTTTTTTTTTTTCTTTTTTTTTTTTTTCCTTCTATTTTGGCTGAAGAATGCTGGTTTTGACATAATTTCCTTTAAAATGATGCTTTGGTGGTAACTGAAGTCTCATTGGAAGTATATTGTTAAGGGGAATTTGGTAAAATACACATGCTGAAAAAATTTTAAAATAATTGAGTGTTTGGGGCCCAAAACTCCTGTTTTGCTTACATAGTTGAAGAATCTTTGTTTTGACTTAATTTCCTTCATAATGAAAATTAAGAGTAATCTGAACATTAGTTACATAAATGAGTAACCTCTCTTGTTTGTTTCATTTTGAGGAAGCTTTGTTTTGGTCGGCTCTTTTCATTTCACCGTAAATCTACACTGAAAATACAAATTTGTTTTAATCAATACAACTGCATGTTTTAACACGAAATTATCATAAAATGGGTTCTTAATAACAATTAAGTTCATTTCAAATAATGTGCAAGCACAATTAAGAACACATTTTATGATATTTTCGTGTTAAAGCATGCAGTTTTATTGATTCGAACAAATTCGTATTTTCAGTGTAGATTTACGGTGAAATGAAACAAACATGGTGGGGGGGTACTCTCATTTATGTAGCTAATGTTCAGATTACCCAATACCTTGACTTTGAGTTTTCTGTTATGAGTTGTCACTTGGTTATTTTTTTTTTTTTTTTTTTTTTTTTTACTTTATGTGGAGAGCCCCCCCCCCCTTTAAATAATTGAAACGAATAAATTTTTAGTTAAGAAAATTTATTTGCTACAGTTGAGGAAAAAAAAAAGATTTCTCTTTGTTTTGCTAATGATGTCAGAGTAGGTAGACTTCTTTTCTTTCTTTTTCCTAATTCCTCTTTCCTCTTTATTCTCTACCACCCAGAAGTGATTGTTCACTTAAGAAAATAATCTGGTTTAAATGACAGTGCAGATTACATATTTTCATTTTATCGACACTCAATTAAAGGCTCCTTTCAGTAGCTGTGAAGTTCGGTGTTGAGTCACATCCTATTTTTAGAATTTATATTATAATTAATTGCAAATAAGAACTACTCTATAATTAGCACTGAAATAGTTACCTCCCTTGAGAAATAATGCTTGAGTGTAGCACAAAAAAAAAAACCACTCCACATTTATTAAGTTGCCAGTTTGGATTGGAAATTGCTTTATTCCCCAAGTTAGAACATTTTATCCCTATGGTGCTAAAAAGATTTTGCTATGCACTGGTAACATACAAAAATCAGATCTTATAATAATGAAATTTGTTGTGTACACTGCTCAGGTGCATCACAACTCGTCAAAGTCTCATATCTAGTACATAGAATAATGTACTGATGTCAGGAACAGGAATAGTGTACATTAATAATGTACCTGTATGTGTGTGGAGGGGGGATATCAGGTATAGTGTTGGCGGATTACAGGAATCACGGAGGCTTTGAAAGATGCAGTGCTATTATAATGGAGATTGTGTGTGTGTCTGTCTGTAACCGAAACTATATCAGAACCTAAGTCACAATTCCCTTAGTTATTTATGTCAAGTTCACCATGATTTTATTTTTATCTAAACCTCTATTATTATTCTTGGCCTTATCTACATATTAATAGCATTCAGTTGTATTTATATATACGACAAAATATGGTTTACAGTGTGAACGAGAAGGCTAATTTGCATATTGATCTAAAAATTTGATTTTTAATAAATATGTGCTTTGTATTATTGATTTCTAATTGTTTGGTTTTATTTTAATGAATATGAACAAAAATCTCGGGAATAAATCTCAAAAGAAATCCATTAACGAGAAGAAATAACTAATTTTATTCTATACTTCCTAATTAACTATAGTTAGGAAAATTTAGCAATGAAAAGACGGGAGTGATGGAAAATTATGGAAGAGTTAGTTTCAAAGTTGTTCTATTTTTTTTTTTATTATACCCCTTCTGTTTTAAAATCATTTTATCTACATTCTTATTTAATTTCATTATTCCTTTTAATTTAGTATATTTCGGTGCTGTTATAGTATGAGGCCTACCTTTTATATTCTGTTATAGTATGTGGCCTACCCGGTTTGAATGTGTCCTACCTCGGTAAGAATATATTTATAGATATAAATAGTAGGCAATTTATTGAAACTAATTATTTTTCACATATATTCAATTTCAAGAAATGCAATTCGGTCATAAACTGTATATAGTAATTAAGAATGATTAAAAAAGAATTTATCCATAATTTACATGAATCAGAGATCTATTTAATTCTAAAATATTCTGAAATAGGGTTAGCAGTCATTATTATAACCTTATAATATGCTTTTTGTGGTAGGCCACATACTATAAGAGAGACATGATTTCGTAGGCCACATTCAAAAGGTAGGCCATATACTATAATGGTACCTATATTTCATTACATTAAAACTTAAATACTTGTGCATGGAGGGTGCATATTTTTGCTAGTCATTGTAATACAGATTACTGGTTACAAAGTATCAAGAATAAATTTCAAAATAGCTGTTAATGTATGATTATTTAATAGATTTTTATATATATATTATAATATAAACATCATTGAAGTAGGTATTTACTAGAGTTGAGCGGTTTGGCAATTTTGCTTTTGGTGCTGATTTCTACTTTTTTATTTTTTAAAAAATTTTTTTTTATTTTCCTTGAAACCTGTTTCCATTTCGGTTTTTATTTAGCTTTTCTTTTTTTTTTTTTTTAAGAAGTCCTTGATTGTCATGTGTCATAATGATTAGATATTTAGAGGGACTGATATTCAGATGTGTATTTTCTTTATACCACGATGAGATGCCCACAAGGTCTCAAATATTGGGAGAATCCAGTGAGGATCGAATTCAGTAGTTATGGATCTGTGAGAACACATATTTGTGGGTTGCAGGTTCAATCCTGACTACAGGCAAAAATAATATGGAATACTTAACATAGTTTAACACTTGTACCCAGTCAAAGTTAATGAGAACAACCTACCCCAATGGATTAAATGAAGGGTTCATTTCAAAGTTCTGTAAAGGATACCGTTTATGGCAAGAAACACTTGAAAAGGGCCAGAGGGCACATTGGCTGAAACTTGTAGATTACAATAAAGATGAGGACAAAAAATCTGAATAATATAAATTATCAAGCCTCATTTAAAAAATTAAGACTATTTTTTAATTCATGTTGTTTTTTTTACTAAATTCTTTCCTTGAAATAGGAAAAGTGTGCAACTTTGTTTAAAAGATTTTGTTCAATCAATAAAGTCCGAAAGACTTGTATTGGTTTGGTTTCTTTGAGAGCATATTTGACCCTCTTGGATTATTTAATGCCAAAGCCATCCTTGTAGAAGAACAGTAGTAGTACTATTTAACTCCTAGCTGGGCAGATGAGGGCATTCATACCTTTCCCAAGGGTATTAATCCAAAATTGAATATAATAGCATGACTAGAGTTTGAACTCGCTTACTATGATGTCGCAGTCCAGCACATTAACCACTACCTCATACAACTCCATTTTCTGCCTTTTTTTCTACCTGAATCCAAAAAATCATACTCATTTTTTCTAATCAGATCAAATTTTTAAGATACAAGCTTTACTTAAAATGTATAGAACAGTATTATAGCTATGACAAGTACATTAGCCACTACGCCACGAGGACTCTCCCAAATCCTTATAGAAGAACAGTAGTGTTACTATTTAACCCATTACTGGTAATATGAGAGGACATTGATATTGGAATGTTAACTTCTTTTTTTCAATGTTTGACTTGTTTCCTTTTTCAATCTTAATTTTTCGATTTGATTGTTTTTAAAAAAATCTTTCTTTTAAATCCTATGTCCATCTGGAGGCAGCAATTTAATTTGGTCTTTATGAAAATCTGTTGGAAGAGATCAAACTAATTTCTAATATGGAAGCGTGTGGTGTAATGGTTAAAGTCATAGGAAATGGACTCGTTGCCCCAAGTTCAAATCCTGGATGTGGTAATTGCATTTCACTTAGCACTAATACCCTTGGGAAAGGTATGAATCCTATTCTCCTTCCACCTATGGATAAATAGTAGGGAAGACTGGGCTCGTTAACTAATTTCTAACATACTTTATATTTCTTTTTGTGTTCTTTCTTCTCTTATACTTATCTTCAGAAATCGACACAGTGATCAGAGTTCAAATCCAGGATAAGGCTATTTGCATTTCACATAGTACTGATACTTTTAGGAAAGATATGAATCCAGCTATTCTCCCTCCAACTATGGGTAAATAGTTGGGCAGACTGGACTCTAACCTTGGTATGGCAACTGGCCTAGGAGAAGGAAAACTCTGAATTCAAACCTGTTAGTCTCTGCTTAAGAAATTGGCCACCTTGTGTCACATCCTGCTCATGCATAGGGGGTGATAAATATATGCTCTTTCTTAGTTTCTTGGAAATTTCAGTATAGTGTTGGTTTTTGTTTGGGGGGGGGGTATTTTTTGTGTTCTTTCTTCTCTCTGGAACTTGAATATAAATGTTTGCATTCATAGGTTTATAGTGTTAAACTTTTTCTTTTGTCACTAAAAATGTTTACTTGAATCAGTTCAGATATAATAGAACAAATGCAAGCTGTTAACATTATAAATATATATATATATATATATATATATATATATATATATATACTAATGAAGCCATCATTTGCTTCCTTGGCAGCAAGTCTATATGGGTAACATGAGGATGAACATAGGATGGTCAATGCTGACCTCTGAGGTTGGCATGGGTCAATTTAGAGTCAAAGCTGCTATTTTCTGGGTAAATTATAAATAATAATAATAATGAAATTTTATTGTGTACAGTGCTCAGGTGCACCACAACTCATCCAAGTCTCATGTCTTTAGTACACAGAATAATGTATTACAGCATACAGTAATAATATACATGTATGTGTGCACGTGCGTGCATAGGTATAGTGTTGGCGGACTACAGGAAGCATGGAGGCTTTGAAAGGGGCAGTGTTTTGGCAGCCTACAGTGGATGCGGGCAGCTTATTCTATGCCTCGGAAATTCTGAGCATGAAAAAATGTTTCCAAATGTCATTGTGAGCAATGAGTTTATTATGGAATGGGTTGTTTAAGAGTAGGACCCCCACCCCCCACCCCAAGGAAAAAAAGCATTTTTTGCCCCAGAAGGAAAGATGACTAATCTTGTTTATCCAGAAGCATTATCAATATAATTTTTTGTTTACGTTTTGTCGATACTTTTTGTTAGTTATCATTAGTTAATTTAACTATAAGCTTTAAAGCTGGCATTACTTTTTTTTTTACCTGAGCAAGAAAAAATATCTCGGCTACATGTGCGTGTGTGAAAAGTTGGTGGAGACCTATTGTCAGTATCAGCCAAACGACGAAGTCTATCCCCTTTTTGCAAGCACTAGACCATGTGGTACACATCAGGCAACAGATCATTCATTCATTCATAATATATATATATATATATATATATATATATATATATATATATATAATGATTTTAAATAATATTGAAAAATATTTACTAAAGTAAACAGTTACATAATGTGCTAATCAGATAAATATGTTGAAAATATTACTAAACTGCCTCTGTCCCATATTTTTTGTTACATTTTCAAATGTATTTCATACATTATATATACAAGAGATATTTTATGAAACAGAGGTAGTATTTACATTCATAATCTTATAAAACAACGGCTCTTAATTTCTTGAATCTGATAACTTTCTGAAATGAGATATGGTTGAATATTTTAAAGAAAACAGGAATTTTTTTATTTATTTTTTTTTTTTTATTTTTTTTTTACTGCTAGTTTAAAATGAAAAAGATAAGAATATTGTATGATCTGAGTAATGTACTTCTCAAAATATCAAGATAATGTTGACTGGCTTTCATTTTCACTTAAGGTATCTACATTTTTATTAGTATTACTAATAGTAATAGAGTACCGTTTAAATTGTAATCTATTACTTTTTTTAAATGAGTTGTTTCCCTTAGATACTAAAGCCATAAATTATAGTAATCTTCTGTGTAAGGTTAAAAACCATTGCTGTTTGTTGTTTTCCCCCCCATCTTGTGATTGGCTGTTTTGTTGAGGGCTGTTTTATTGATTTTTCTCAATGAAAATTCTTTCTATTTTTGCTAGGCAAAACAATTGAAAGGTCAAATGCACTAAAACCAAGATTCTACCATGATTCTTCTTCATCATCTTCTTCTTCATCATCGATTTATTCCCCAGTCTCAGGTTTGTTGTTGTCTGTGTTTCCTATTTTATAAAGAAAATTTTACTTCTCTCCTCCTTTTTACCTTTGATCAGGGGAAATTAAAGGTTTCTTTTTTTTTTTTTTTTTCTTTTTTTTCTCCATAATTGTAAGCTTTAGAATTATTTAAACAAAACTAAACAAAAAAGATTTAATAATAATAATAATAATAATAATAAGACTAAAAGAATTAAAAAAAAATAAAAACTAACTTTCGTTCTCTTTGCTTTTTGATGTGCCAACAGTACAGTCTCAGTAGGTATAGCATCTGCCTAGGTTCTGGGTTCGATACTGGCCCTCGCAATCTCAGCGTATGAGTAGCACAGGGATCTGTGCTGTAAAGTAAGAACTAAAAGAATTTAAAAAAAACTAACTTTCCTTCTCTCGCTTTTTAATGTGCCAACAGTTTAGTCTCATTTGGTAGAACATTTACCTAGGAACCACAAGGTTCGATACCGGCCCTCGCAATCTCTGTATATGAGTAGCACAGGAATCTGTGCAGTAAAGTAAGGAGCTGATTGTGGAGTGGGGCGCTCCACCTCAGACGCAATTACAATCTCTTTGGTCTAGTACTAGTGAAAAGGGGATAGACTCCTTTGCTGTCTGGTTGATAGTGACTTTGGGCCACCCTGATGACTTTACTTATTATTTTATCTTCTGCTTTTTCTGGCTTCTATTTTGGGTCTCTTCTTTCATGTGAAACTAATTCCTTTTCTACCAGGATTCTATTGTCGTTTTGATGTTTTTGTTTTTGCATATTGACACTTGTTCTCTAAGTTGTTAATGTGTCCATTTATTTCATATTTTCACAGTTTATGTTCCTTGTTGTCACATTACTTTATGATTATATTACTGCTTCAATTTAACAAGGATTCTAATTAACATTTCATAGTCTTATATACTGGACCCGTCCCAAGAACACGGAACACTTGTATTCATAAAAATTAAAGATTATATCTTTATTTCCTTGGTTGTGTGCAAACTGAGAGTCGTTAGCAGGGGTTACACATACATGGAGCCTTTGGGAGTTCTCTGCAAGCGATATCGAACCTGATCTTGGTCTGCCCAAACCAGATTTCCATGGGCTTTTTTATTATTGTTCAACTCACGGGTCACACCTCTTTAATCGTGAAACCTATTCAGTTTTTCTGTAGACGCACCTCCTCGCCCATACAGCCTGTTTTCATAGGTTATGGGCTACGCCTACACGGTGTCAAATGTACACCTGCATCTCTGGGTGCAAAAGGTCAGTTCAATGCCATATCCTGTTTTTGTTTTCAGGTCCACACTTGACACCCACACACTTCCTGCGTGCAGCCCAGGCTCAAACTGATTGACCAGGCAATATATTACAATAATTATTTCTATAATGTCAAGAATTAAGATGATTAAAATATGATGCTCTGTATAAATACTGACTGAACAAAATTATTATTCATTTGCCAATTGGACTGGAAATTGCTTTATTTTCTAAGCGTATTGCTCGAATAAAAAATCTTGTCCTGGATATGACATCAAACTGCAACTAGTGGTGAGGTTCCAATTCTTGAGAGTGTGAAGTACTCCTTCATTGCCATTCCACTCTGACCCGGAGTGGTGGTACCTGTTAGGGTCCCATCTATGGGTTAAATAGATAAAAAGATAATCCAAAAATGTTTTTGGCATGAAATAACCCAACAAGGGTTACGTGCCGTAAAACCCTACCAATCAACCAACTAAAAATCTTGCTATGGTGTGCTGTTTTTACTTGATTATATTTCCATGCATACAAACCTAATGAAAATTTTATTCTCTAGATTTCTTGGACAAACCCACATTTGTGGTGGACTGTAATGTATGTATTGAATGACCTCTCTGCACTGACTGACCTCTCTGCACAAGCAGCATGCAACACAAGGTCAGTTTTTAAGCAGAATTTAACAAGGTTGAAATCGGTTTTCCTTCTCCTAGACTGGTTGCCATACCAAGGTTAAAGTGCCCAGTCTGGCCTACTATTTACCCATAACTGGAGAGAGAATAACTGGCTTTCATAGGGGTGTTAGTGCTATGTGAAATTCTACCTGCCTCGTCCAGGATTTGAACTCTTCTCGCCATGTCCATTTCTTACAATGATAACCGTTATCCCCCTGGCATCTCAACTATGTACGGTAATTTTGCCTTCCCTACCCCCCTGGTCAGTTGGTGACTGATGACAAAGCTCACCTACAATACTACATGTCCTGGGAATGACGTTAAACTCTATCTGATGGTGAGGTTCCAGTTTTGGAGGTTTGGGGAATGTGAAGCACCCCTTCATCACTATTGCTCCCTGGTCCACTCTGACCCGGAGTGGTAGTACGTGTTAAGATCCCATCTATGGGTTAAATAGAAAAATGTATTTATAAAAAAAAAATTGTATTATCCATTAAGAATTGATTTATTTCAAAACTTTATCGGCATTAAATGACCCACTGAGGTTGATATGCCATAAAACAAAACAAAACAAGCTCGACTACAATAACTCTTGGGGTAAGTGGGAGAAATGATCACACAAGATTTGGGAAGTTTTAGAATGATCAGTCAGTCAGTCTGTACTGGCAGAGGACAAGTAAATTTCATAGTTGATGAGACTCTCCTCTCCATTGGGAGGGGGGGCTGTGATTTGTGAAACTATAGAATCTTTCCTTTTATATACAACTCAAGAAAATACTTTTTTGAGTCTCCTTGATTTGGAATAGGTTCAAAGAACGGCTGAAAACACTAATAAAGGGAATGCTGCTTTTGGAGTCTGTCTTAAGATTTACGTTTCTTTTTATATTTCGATCAGAAAATATTTCTAAATAACTTATTTCTTCATGTTGCTATTTACGCTTTCCTATTTTGTATGGAAAAATTGTTGTTTTTTTTTTTTTTTTTTTTTTTTGGATAGCTTTCACATTAACTCTGCCTACTTTAAACCACTCACAGTGACTCTCCCACCAGTGTGATTCTACTACAAAAGCTGATGCTTAGTTCATTATATGCAGGACTCGGAATACAATAATAAGACTTTATTTGAATAGAATCTGTTCTGAGGTGAATTGATAGGGAATTTTGAAATATCCCAGTATACAAGTAATAAAAAAAAAAATAGCCAAAAAATTTGGTACAGCCCGGGGGGTTGATAGGCAAAGAATTAAATAACCCACAAAGGTTGGTATGCCATTAAACAAAATAACCAAATTAAACAGATTTTGTTCTTTGCTTATAATTCTTGGGTACTAATCTTTTCAGACACTATTTGATTCCACTCATTTAGAATAAGAAAAAAAAATTTAATTTATTTGCTTAGTAGAAATCTTGGGACAAATTTTTAATGCTTTACACATATCTTTGCTTTTGTATATCTTGTATCTTCTTGGTTTGTAAAGTGTTTTGAAATATGTAATAACTTACCAATAATAAAAATCATACTACTTTGTGAGTATTAAATATTAATGGAAAAAAATTGAATATATATATATATATATATGAAAATGGTGACTTACTGGTGAAATTGGTCACAATGGTTAGTTGATACAAGTTTCACAATGATAAGACAATGATATAACAAATATAAAGTGCTCAATACATAAGTAGAGCAAATTTATTATTATAATGGTATACACAGGAATAACCTACTCGAGATTCACCATAAGGATCTTCAGGGTTAAATCCACTGAATTAATCAAGATATTGATTAATTGCAGCCGATTGTACGCGTGTATTTTGTGTATACCATTATAATAATAATAATATATATATATATATATATATATATATATAGTCTATGCTTCTAAATTATTTAGTTAGGAATTAATGAAAAAAAATTTCAAAAAATGCACTGCTATGATTTTATTGCACCCTTTTAGATTTTTATTCATAACATTAAGAATGTTAACTGCTTAGCCAGTGTGTTAGAATCTTTCTGAAACATAGGCTAAGCTAATGTGAAACATATCCCACCCACATCTAACAAATATCTTCCAATAATCTTCATACAATGACTGCTATTTACACTATAGCATTGCAACCAACAAAACCTTCATCAGATGATGACTCTGGGTTCAGGCATGGTTTCGGGGCCGAAGCATCATTACCACTAACCCAGAGCGCCCCAGCAGTATCTCGCGATACCAACAGACTTTGTTGGTTTGATGTCACAATATAGGACTGCCATATCCACGCTGATGCGGTTAGAGCTTTCTGCTGGATCTTTTTTTATGTATTTCCTCTTGTCTGGTGGAGAAAGTCCAAGTTTAGACAAAGTGTAAAGATCATTGTCAGGTGTCGACAATAGCAGAAATCATAACGTTTAATGTATGAAATTTACATGGAAATGTTATTATGGACATTTGGTAGGTATTTACCTTAACCCATTTGCCATGGGTTAGGATGTGACACAAGTATAAGACATTCAGCAAGGATCAAACTTGTTCTATTTAGTAGTAATGGATTTGTGAGACTAGCTTGCTAATCATCATACCAGTATGGAACAACATTATGGAACATTTGGTAATCTGAACATTAGCTACATAAATAAGAGTAACTTCCCTTGTTTATTTCACTTTGATTAAGCCATATGTTTTGCTTGGCTATTTTCATTTCCCTGTAATCAGTACAACTGCATGTTTTAACACGAAAATATCATAAAATGTGTTCTTAATAACAATTAGGTTCATTTCAAATGATGCGCAAGCACAATTAAGAACACATTTTATGATATTTTCGCGTTAAAACATGCAGTTGTATTGAATCGAACAAATTTGTATTTTCAGTGTAGATTTACAGTGAAATGAAATTGGCTGACCAAAACCTATGGCTTCTTCAAAGTGAAATAAACAAGGGGAGGTTACTCTCATTTAGGTAGCTAATGTTCAGATTACTGAAAATTTTGTATATAAATATCACTGATATAATTTACTTGGTATACACAATGTTGGAATTTTACTTGTAATATGCTGTTCATTAAGGAAAGTCTGTTTTTTTTTAAAAAAAAAGATTTTTAATATAATCCACTAATTAATTGGGATCTCTTTTTTTTTTTTTTTTTTTTTTTTTTTTTTTTTGTAAGTTATTTTAAAAAACTGTTATATAATACATAAATAATAAGAATAGAATCCTCTGTTTTTCCTCTAAATAATGTCTGACGAAATCTTAGAGAAACGAGATTCCACAGGTGTTGTTAATTCGACCTAGCAATTGCTAATTACTGTTTCCCTTGTATCTTTGGGTTATTTTCTATAACTCCAACCTAAAAAAGGGGAACCACTCTGAATGAATTTTATCTGTTAATTAATCTACCCATTATTTTCCCATTAAACTAACCCTAACCTCTTTCTCTTTTTTCCTAGTTGATCAATCAATCAATAAATAATCAGTCATTCAAAGTGGTTCCCCTTTTTTTAGTTTAGAGTTATAGGAAATAACCTATCTTTGCTTAGTAAACCTTTTCCTCTATTCTTAATACTTGTTTCTTATTATTTCTCTGTTAACATGGGTACTTGAGTTACAACACAAACAAAAACTATTAAAGAAAAAATGCTTTGCACTTATATAACTATAAATATAAAGTATTGAAGTGAAACAAAAAAAAAAATTAAAAGTAATTGGTAATTTGCTTGAAGCATTGTTAAGTATGTTATAATATATTAATGATTTGAAGGCAATTACAATGCGTATAAAAAATAAAAACAAAAAGATGTTATTTTTGTCTTATCGATTTCAAAGTAGAAACTTCATCTTCAGAAGTGTATATCAGAAATGTACGTGCTTAAGTTTTTTTTTTTTTTGTTTTTTTTTTGTGTGGTTATAATTTTTTTTTTTTTTTCTTTTCTTCTTTCTTTCTTCTTTTTCTTTGTTATGAATGAAATGGGCGAAAAACTGTAATTTTTTCTTTTTTTTTTTTTTTTTTTTTTTTTTTTTCTTTTAATGTCTGTTGAGAAAAAAAAAGGTTTTTACTATATTTGGTAAATTACTTTCGTTTTTCAGTGGAAGAGGTCCACGATGAAAATGAGGCCGACATGCTGCGAGCCGATGCCAACATTCCTATTGAAGAATTAGTGGCAAAGTATGCCAAACAAGGAATTCCTCAAGTGGCTGCAACCAAAAAACAGAAAGTCGACGAGTCACCGGCCATCCGCTCAAAAAAAGTAAGCATTATTGGTAAGGGCGGTGGTGACGATGGCGATGCCGACAGTAACACAGACGACATGGTTGGTTCCAGCAGTGGAATCAACAAGATCACCAATGGCCATGCTGATAATGAGAATAACTTGAACACAGAAAAAGAATTCAAAGACAGGAATTCTGAAAGCAAAAACAATGAGGATGATGATGATGATGAAGAAGAGGAGGATATGGAGGATCGATGTTCAGAGAATGATTCAAAGATTAATTCAGCCAAAGAAGCCGATGCAAAGGCTGGCAAGTCGAGCAAAGATGGTGAGGCTGGATCTTCGTCCAAAGTTGATCATCCTGAAACTACTCCCTCTTCCACATCCGTCTCATCTTCAGAAATGCAGGTTTCAAGTTCAACATCTGTGGGCATCATGGATGAGAAACCTGGATCATCAAGTGGAGGACCGTCAGGAAGTGGGGTAAGAATTTTCACCTTTTTAAATAAGAATCTTATTAATGGAGATTGTGTGTTTTTCTGTCTGTAACCGAAACTATATTACTATTCAATTCACAATTCCCTTTATTATTTACATCACATTCTCCATGATTTTATTTTTATTTAAACCTCAATTATTAGTAAAATTGTTTTACATCATTAAGACTGTTAAGAATATCTACATACTAATAACATGCAAATATTTATATATTCAACGAAATAGCGGTTTACAGTGTGAATGGGAAGGCTAATTTGCATATTGATCTTAAAAAATTTGATTTTAATAAATATATGCTTAATATTATTGATTTCTAATTGTTTGGATTTATCTTAATAAATATGAGCAAAAACCTTGGGGATAAATCTTAACAGAAATCTATTAACATAAAGAAATAACTGTAATTTTATTCTTTTCTTCCTATTTTAACTAAATAGTTAAATTAGGGAAATTTACCACTGAAAGACGGGAGTAAGGGAAAATGGTGGAACAGTTAGTTTCAAATTTTCCGATTATACCCCCTCTGTTCCAAATATTTTTATCTGAATTCGTATTCAGTTTCATTAGCCTTTCTAATTTAACATGATATTTTATTATATTAAAACTTAAATACTTGCACCCGGAGGGTGCATATATTTGCTAGTAATAATAATGAAATTTATTGCGTACAGTGCTCAGGTGCACCGCAACTCATCAAAGTCTCATGTCTAGTACACAGAATAATGTATTAGTGTCACGAACATGAACAGCATACTGTAATGATATACATGTATGTATGTGTGTGCATATGTGTGGATAGGGCAGGTTGATTTGTCACTTGTTTTTTGGGGAAATTCAATACAGCTTTGATGGCGAAAGCTGGGATTTGGTGTTATAAGAACTGACAGCAAAAATTAGATTCCTAACTTTAAAACTCATTTGAGCATTTCATTTTAAAGATGTCAGCAAAAATATATACAAATACCTCATTTCCGCAGGATTTTGATGACAAACTGACTTCAAAATTTCATTATTTCAATAATAAATCGAAATAAAATTGATTTTTTTTTTTTTTTTTTTTCATTACATACAATGAATGGAAAATATATTCAATGCTTTAAATTTGCATTGTTTATAGAAAATTGTACTAAAAGCTCCTACACTATATAAAATTATGTAACAACAGAACTGAATCGTTCTGTGTATTTCCTTTCAAGGAAAATGAAGGTCTGATCTGGTGGCACAATGATTTGGTTATAATGTGCTTGTGCCTTGCTTCCTGTCCATACACAATCTGTGAAGCTTCCGTTGTTAATTTAACAGCTCTTTCCACACTTTGTGAGTGGGCACAGGTAATTTTGGAAATTTCAGTTCTGTTCCATTCAGAGATTCTAGATTTGTTGAAAAATCTTCTGCAACTGCAGGTTCACAAATCCCTCTTTGTGAGAGGTCAATTAAAGTTGACTAATGTGTAGCTTCAAAATGATTGAATTAATTTTTTTCAATCTTTTCTTTGGCGGTTCGCTACTTCTGAAAAAAAAAAAGAAACTTTATTCAAACTTGATTATATTTTTGCAATGTAATTTGAATAAAACTTATAATTATTCTTGCAAATTGACATAACTAATTAGGTATGAATAAATGTTTATTTACCAAATGGACTAAATCTTTTTTATGGCCTTTTCCCTCACCTCCAATTCATTGGACTTCAACACTGACAACAAAATATTTTCTTTTTTTTTTTTTTACTGATGCTCATTATGTTACTGCTTTTCAATTTAGACAAAAATTTGACCTCAAATAATCGATTTAATTAATTTTAATTCGTTTTTAAAATTAAAAGCAGACACACACACACACACCCTTAGATAGCTTAAAGTTTTTGAGTATAAAATAGTATCAGCTACATTTTTTACTATGAAACTGGAACATAACCGTATTTTAATAATTATTCTATTTTTTTCCATTGAAAAATAACAAATCCTGAATGTTAGGAAAGAAAAAGGAAGCGATTTTTTTTTTTTTTTTTTTTTTTTTTTTTCCCCCACTGTTTAATGATTAATAATTTCTCAAACCAAAACAAATCTAAACGAAAACAGTTTAATCTCCATTTTGTCTCTACAAGTAAATATTTTTTTTATTATTTATAATGCTTATTCTTTTATATAAATTATTCATTAAATTATATTTAAACATTTTTTTTCCTTCGCAGTACATAATCTTTTGACTGCGGTAAATCTTCCCTACATCACGGAAGCCACATTCCAGAGCCTTAATTTTCAGCCTTTAAACTCGTTTCCTCAAAAATTGGTAATGATTTGGGAAAAAATATTTTGTGTCGTTATTTATCATGTCAAACCCCAACTATCATTATCAGTGCCGTACCCCAGTTCAAAATCAACCTTCTCTAATGTGTGGATGGGAGTATTAGGTATAGTGTTGGCGGACTACAGGAAGCATGGAGGCTTTGAAAGATGCAGTGTTTCGGCAGCCCACAACAGACGCAAGCAGCTTATTCCATGCCTCGGCAACTCTGAGCGTGAAAAAAATTTTCCGAAAGTCATGTGCGCTATGCTCATTTATGAGGACGTGACACAAGGACATTTTTATATGGGCCCACCCATAAGCCAAAGCTCATGGGTGGTACGCACAAAAAATGCATTGATCCCGTTGTCATTCCACTTCAAGGGAGGTGCCTCATGTACTGGGCAATAAACGCAGCCTTACCCCTTTAAATCAAGGGGGCAGGTGTTGCTTGGGGAGATAGTGTTGTATACTCTTCTTTTTACTTCTATTTTTCTTCTGTTCATCTTTGGTATCTTACGTTCTGTGTCTGGACCTAGTCTTGGGGACTTCGTGTCTGGTCTTCTAGGTCAGTCTTGTTGCCAAGACATTCATCAACCACAAAACCATATTATTTATTTAAACTTTTATTTCTTAACTAAACATATTCCTCTAACTAATCACAGCGCGCGTGTGCAGTGAGTCTCAGTTAAAGCAGTAACATCTTATCTGCCTGACGTCCAAGCTGAAACTGAAAACCTAACCAGGTCTCACGTGACTTCATGTATTTCGCGGGCTTTCTGTAATATTCAATGGAAAGTCCCGCCTGTGATATGAAAAGGGCCATCCCCTCAAATTACAGGGGGTTGACACTAGCTCCCTGGGATCAACAATGTTAATTAATAACACAGGTCCAGTGGCCGAAGCACACCGGCCACCGCCCCAAAGGCCGGGTTATTAATGTGTTTTTCTTTTTATGTTTGAATATGATTAACGAAACTGATAAGAAATATTAGGATAGACTAAGCTCTTTAATTTTGGTATGGCAATCAATCTAGACCACCATTTCTCAACCGGTGTTCCCTGAAACCCTAAGGTTCTGCAAAAGGTCTCTAAGGGTTCCATGATAAGTGAGATGCTAATGCACTTGTGACTTTTTATTTAATTTCATATATGTAATACTAGAAGTGGCTACCTAGTGTCACCTAGGTAGGGGGGGTAAAAGGTAGTCTCGTAGATCCATTATTGTTGAATTGCAAGTTGAATCCTCGCATGATGCCCCATTAAAATACCTATGTAAAAAAAAAAAAAAAAAAACCTTGCGTTGGTCTAGTCACTCTGAAAATGAAAATTGTGTCCTATTTAAAATACTAAATGCAAAAAATTTGATGTTGTTATCATTTAAATGTAATTTTTTAATCATCTTCACGATTATGATCAAATCTTCATTATTTTTGTTCAAAAAGCAAGATCTAGTGATAGTGAATGTGTATAAATATTTACATTGTTACTAATTGTTTTATTTTCTTAGTTTCCTCCGGACATACATACACACAAACTGTCCTTTATATATGGATAGATAGATTACTAAGCACACAATATATTCTTGGTTATTGTAATATAGACATCATCTTATCTAACCTATTATGTTATTAAAAAATATAACAATCCTTGGTAATATATTAAGTGAGATTTGTGTGAATTGAGCATTTTCAAAAAAAAATTGACCCGTATTAATTTTTCCTTAAACCAGTTATTCAACAATATATACTATGATATTTACCATGTGAACTACGATGAAAATAAAACGATAAAAGATATAGGATATAATTTTGTTTTTTTTTTGCACAGAGGATCCTTGACACATGTAATTTATTTTAAGGGTTATGCAAGGGTAAAAAGATTTGAGAAACGCTGGTCTAGGAGAAGGAAAACAGGATTCAAAACTCTCTCTGGAGAGGAGGGTACGCTATTCCTGCCCAAGACACATTGCATGAGTAGCACCCACTAACTAAACCAGATTACAGAATAATAAAATGTTATCTTATCATTGTGCCATATTGACACAAACACGTGGAAAAAAATAGTGGCCTGGTGCCTCAACGTTAAGCAAGGCACGGAGAGGGGTAAGGCAGAGAGAAGAGTAGCCTCGACAGAAAAGAGAGCCAGAAAGAGAGAGAAAAGCCAGCAGCCCCGGAAAGCATCAGTTTGTGTGCATTCAGTGCACCAAAGACTGTCACTCAAGAATTGGCCTGTTACACTTGCGCAGTTACAGATAAAAAAATTTTTAATTTTTTTTTATTTCGGACACTACGCCATCTTCCTTAGTGGACAGAAAGGATCTAATAGTAATAAGCATCTTTAATAACCCATTTCTCTCCCCCCCCATACCATTAGGAATTCATTTCTGTCCTGTTCCATAGTTATCTCCCTTGAACTACAATAATCAGACTGGGAACACTGACTTAACACTATTATTATGAAGTTGAAAATTGGCTTGGAAAATTTATTCAAGTTTAGATCATTTGAATACTATTGGCTTAATAAATATTAAGAAATTTGAAAAAGCAAGTGTTCCAAAAATAAGTTGAATTTATTTATTGACGTTTAAACGTTTCGGTTTCTTTAAACCTTCATCAGGATGTATAATGGGTGAAGAAATTGATGGATGTTTTATAGATGACAGGAGATGAAAAAAATCTTTTATAAAAAATTTTTTTTGTTGTGTAACTATTTGTTCAGCGTTATATTTTTGAAAGGCGAGTCGCAATCCGCACACGCGAAGATGTCATGGCACATGACGTAACTTGAAGAAATACATTCAACAAAAGACAAGAAAAAGTATTAATGGACTGATTTTATGAGAACAAAGGGAACAAAGTAGGAATGATAACTAAATAATTAAATAAAGCCTGGTATTTTGTAGTTATTTAATGAATATATAATGTGCAATTTTTGCTGTTATGGTAACATGCATCCAAATATCAGATTATTATTATGATATTGATTATTTCATTGTTTTTATTTTTGTTTTCTACAACTTTTTCTTTTTATCTGATTTCAGGAACCCCAACCTGGTGGCTCTGGGTGCTCACCCTCCAAAAAACTACCCCTACACAAGTTTGAAGAAATGGATGATGAGGATGAAGAAGACCTAGATGATGATATGGAAGAAATGATGGAAGGTGAAGAAGAGGATAGTGATTTAGATGAAACAGATGAAGAATACGAGGAATGGTGAGAGATGCTTTTATATTGTTAATCATTGCATTTGCTGTCTCTATTTTATTTCCATATCTTTTTTTTCTTCTTCTTCTTCTCAGAATCTATTAATAATGGAGATTTGCTTCCGGTTTTTGTCTGTAACAAAAACTACGTTACTGCTTACGTCACACTACCTAAAATCGTCATAACATAGAATAAATACACTCAAAATTTGAGCATGCAACATTAGACAGTCCTCATTGTTTTTTTTGTTTTTTTTAAACAAGTTTTAATAAATACATACCTGGTATTATCTATCTATACATAGTTTGTTTTATTTTAATATATATTTAACTCTTAACATCCTGTTGAGAATTTTCTAAGTCCAGAGCATTCCTATAAGGATATATAAAAAAAATGTCTAAAAATAACCTTTGCTCTAAAGTTACCTGTCATTTCCCTTAAATCAAAGACTTCTAAATATGTTTAATATTACATTTAAACAAAGGCTATCGTTTAGGACAGATAAGGAAAATGAATGTGACTTCTGGCTGGGTGGAATGAGGCAGTATGGGATGTTAAGAGTTAAAGTTATCAGAACTAAGTTTCCATTTCAATTTTTTAATTTTTTACTCCTTTAATAAATTTGATGATTTTACTTTACTTATGAGACAAACTCTCTGATATTAAATTTTCAATTCCCATCCCTTCAGGCAATATTTATTTTATGTCACCCAGGGGCGTTTTTTTTTTATTTTGCTAGTCTTTATAAAAAAAAAAAAATTTAAATTATATTTATTTTGTTGATTACCTGGTCATCACTAAAGAACTATGTTCTGTTATTATGTTGACCACTGCAGAGGGGTATAGCACCCCCCCTCCCCTCTGTGAGGACACCTATTGGCCGTGGGTGACAACATGTGATGCTTAATGATGGAAGCCTGGTGGCTGAGCTGTCCATGACATACCACACTCTACTTTAGCTAGATGGGCAGTTGGAGAGGCCCACTCCGGTCAATCAGTTGGTCACTTCAATCCCTAGCACCTATATGATTGTCCCAACCCTATTGCCCTTATGGCAAGGCCCAACCCATTTTATCATATATATGCTAGAAGGCAGTGGCTAAGCATCTTAGTGTGCTGGGTATAACGTTAAACTGCATATAATGGTGAAGTTCTAATTCTGGAGGTCTGGGGAATGTGAGTACCCTTTCATCACCATTACTCCCAGGTCCACTCTGACCTGGAGTGGTCGTACCTGTTAGTGTTCCATCTATGGGTTAAATAGGAAAAAATTGAATTTAAAAGAAAATGTTTTTTAAAAATGTTGAATACCTATCAAACATGAATAGAAGAAAACATATTTGGCATAAAATAACCCAACAACGGTTGACATGCCATTAAATTCAACAAACCAAACTAATTAAGAACCTCATATGGGCATATCAAGCATCGGGACATGAGGATTGGATATTTAGTTTTTAAAAAAAAAGTAAAGTCGTTGGGGCGGCCTAATCAGTGAGGAAATCTATCCCCCTTTTCACTAGTGCTAGACCAAGGATTTTTTTTTTTTTTTTTTTTTTTTTTTTTTTCTGAGTGGTATGCCACACTTATCATCAGCTCTTCACTTTACTGCACAGATCCCTGTGCTACTCATATGCCAAGTTGGTGAGGGCCAGTATCGAACCAGGAAACTTGCGATTCCTAGCCGAACGCTCTACTGATTGAGCTAAACCGGCTGTATGGATATTTACTCTGTGAATATTCTACTGTTCATGTGGTTTATGTTGCATATTCTCAACATTGCAAGTTTTCCTGGCTGTCATTTGAATATTTGTGTGGGACTTTCTTTTCCTTGCTCCAGTTTTGGTGGCAAACTGTTCTTCCTCAAGGCAGAGAGATTTCTTTTTGTGAGCCATACCGATGTCATATGTAATTGACAACAATAAACTACAAAAGAATTGTGTGTTTCTTAGTCATAAGCATATTAATCTGTATGCAAGATTTCGAATCTGAATGATATCTCTTTTATGAGTTATAAGTTGACATGTACATACCAAACTTTCTTTTTATATATATATATATATATATATATATAAAGATACCCAAAACAAGTGTTCAGGTATAGAAATAGTTAACAGTATTCACATTTGAGAAAAGTCAAAAAGTAATAAAATCAATATTTTTAATATTATACTAGAGGTAATTAGGTTAAACTGTAATTAAAAATTAAAATCTAGTTTCAGATCCAAACGAAGCTTAAAGACCTTAGCCAAAGAACCTACTGCAATGCGATTTTCAAACCAAGTGCTTGGTTTGAAAATCTCATAGGTGAGAAATTGTCAGTAAACAAACACCATCGACTTCATGTCCACACTACCCTAACTTAGATATACATGCTCATATATATATATATATATATATATATATATATATATATATATATATATCTTCTGTTGCCAATTAATTTAAAGACAATTTGATGTATGTAGATCCTTACTTTCTACACAAACAATTATTTCTATTTCTGACTTTCTACACAAACAATTATTTCTATTTCGTGGGTGACTTTCACTGGTTTTTGCAATTTGATTTTAATTATTTCCAAATTATAAAAATTGTTATTAAGAATCACCAAAAAACAAGTTCAACATCTCCATAAACTTTTGATTAAAATAATTTGTTTACAAAAATTTAGAAGCGGGGGTTACCGGTGACAAGTTAAAATGTGAACCTTTGATTAAGTTGATGATTTGGGGTGCCTATTGGGTACTTGGTCCACCATCTTAAGGTTTTATAACTGAAAATTGACTCTACATTGATTTTTTTTCTTTCTTTTTAATAGTGACAGCAGTGATGAGAATTCATTTAAAGAGGAAGAGGAGGAGGAAGAAGAGGATGAATGTGAGGAAGATGATGACTATGATCATCATAATATGATAAAAGAAAGCGATGAGGTATGTTTATTTTAAGGAGCTCCAAATTTTTTTGGTAATCTGAACATTAGTTACATAAATGATTAAAAAAAATTGGCATTAAATGACAAAGGTTGATTTTGCAATTAAGTGTTTAATCAAGAACATGTTTAAGATAATTTTTTTTTTTTTTTTTTAAATCTTAATTTTATTTTAAATTGGTGGCGTTATAGTATGTGGCCTACCTTTTTTTTTTTTTTTTTTTTTTTTTTTTTTGATTCTGTTATAGTATGTGGCCTACCCAGTTTGAATGTGTCCTACCTCATTAAGAGTATATTTATAGATATAAGTAGTAGGCAATTTATTGAAACTGATTCTTTTTCACATTCAATTCAATTTCTAGAAATGCAATTCAGTCAAGCTGTATATAGTAATTAGGAATTAAAAAAATTTATCCATAATTAACATGAATCAGAGATCTATTTAATTCTAAAATTCTGAAATAGGGTTAGGGTTAGCAGTTATTATTATAACCTTATAATATGCTTTTTATGGTAGGCCACATACTATAAGAGAGACATGATTTTGTAGGCCACATACTATAAGAGAGACATGATTTTGTAGGCCACATACTATAAGAGAGACATGATTTTGTAGGCCACATACTATAATGGTACCTTTTTAAATCTTTTCTTTTTAGACTTTTACAATTAGACTTATGGACTCTTCTAATTTTCTTGTCCATGTCCGGACATGTCTCATAATAGTTTATTTTTTATTCGTAAATTTATTAATATGTATGTCTATATATTTGAATTTCTCCAGCCTGGAATGGACAGTGGATGCACTGCTGTAGTTGCCTTGTTGAGGGAGCGTGAACTTGTAGTAGCCAATGCAGGTGATTCTCGCTGTGTGTTATGCCATGGAGGTAAAGCTGTCGACTTATCCATTGACCATAAACCAGAAGATGATGAAGAGAAACAACGGATTGAAGCAGCTGGGGGTAAAGTCACTGGTGATGGACGAGTCAATGGTGGACTCAATTTATCTAGAGCCATTGGTATGATCTTTTTTCTTTTTTTTCCTTTTTCTTTTTTTTTTTCTTTTTTTTTTTTCTTTTTTCTTTTTCTTTTTTTATATTAATAGTCCTTTTCTATTATAGTCAGGGGTGACTATTATAGAAAAGAACTTTTGGACTGAAAATTAAGGGAAATTGTGCGTCTTGTACACAAAATGATTTAAGTAAAAGATTTTAGAACTTGAAGATTGTGTCTGTTCATTTTTCTTTTCGGAAATCTAAATATTAGCTACATAAATGAGAGTAAACTCCCTTTGTTTATTTCACTTTGAGGAAGCTATATGGTTTGGTCGGCCCTTTTCATTTCACCGTAAACAATACAACTACATGTTTTATCATAAAATGTGTTCTTAATAACAATTAAGTTCATTTCAAATAATGCGCAAGCACAATTAAGAACACATTTTATGATATTTTTGTGTTAAAACATGTAGTTGTATTGATTCAAACAAATTCGTATTTTCAGTGTAGATTTACGGTGAAATGAAAATGGCTGACCAAAACAGACGGCTTCCTCAAAGTGAAATAAACAAGGGGAGGTTACTCTCATTTATATAGCTAATGTTCAGATTACCTTTTTTTCCACTTTTTGTTAGTAAATTTCATTTTATTTTCTTTGATTTTCATTTAAGATTCTGACAACACAAAATCTGAAATGTCTTTAAATTTTTCTTATTTCTTTAGGTGATCATTCATATAAGCAGAATGCAGATTTACCGCCTGAGGAACAAATGATCACAGCATTACCAGACATCCAAAGTCGAACTTTAGATGAAGAAGATGAATTCTTGGTTCTTGCTTGTGATGGAATATGGTAAATACATTATTTACTTTTTTTTTTTTTTTTTTTTTTTTTTCTTATCAATATTTTTAATTCTGTAAGTGGGCATTTAAAATATTGAAATATAGAGGGTTAACATATGGATTCATGCCTTGCCAAGAGCGTTAACGCAGAGTGAATTGCGATTGCGCATTATTTGGAATGAACTTAATTGTTATTAAGAACACATTTTAGGATATTTTAGTGTTAAAACCTGCATTTGTATTGATTCAAACAAATTTGTATTTTCAGTGTAGATTTATGGTGAAATGAAAATGGCCAACCTAAACAAACGGCTTCTTCAAAGTGAAACAAACTAGGGGAGGTTATTCTCATTTATGTAGCTAATATTGAGATTACCCAATTAAGGCCTAATCTGTCTCTTGGAATAGTTTTTAATGTCAGAACCTTTTTAAAGTCATAAGCTCCCATATGAGATATGTCATGGATTCTCCATGACATATCTCAAAAAGAAATGAGAATGGGACAATCTTTCTCAAAAACAAACAAAAAAATTCAACTGGAAAATTTGAAGACTTTGCAATTCTAACCAGAATATTTATGAAGATTTTCTTGGCAACGTGGACTTTTAAAAAAAATCTACTATTACCTGTTGCTGCAATAAATGTATAAATTGTTACAGTCTTATGGGCCATCCTTTAGGCTTTAAGCAAGAGCGCTTGTCCAGTGGAAATCCTTGATTAAGAATCCTTTGGTTCTCCTTAGTATTGTAAGTTCCTCCTCATTTGGTTGCAAATGCACTATGGCAAGTATCAGTGTTTAAGTAGTGAATCAGCCATGTATTATGGCTGTTGATTGGCACAGGAATAAACCACGGGACCTCGCACAGTCAATAAATTTAGGTGGTGTATTGCAGGACACCTTATATACTCCAAATATTCCAACATAAATAAATTTAAGAACCAATTTATTTAACTTAAAGAAGATCCGATGTTATTGATTGAGGTTTTTTTTTTCTAAAGTTGAATAATGTATCTTGCCCATTTATTTAAAAAAATTCTATTTATTTAAAATTGTTTTTCTTTTGTTTTTAGGAATTTTATGTCTAGTCAAGAAGTTGTTGACTTTATAAGAGAACGTCTGAAAGATCCGATTAAACAATCCAAATTGTCATTGATTTGTGAAGAGGTAGGTTGAAACAAGTTTTTTTTTTTTTGTTTCTTTATTATAAAAAAAAGATAAGGAATTTATATATACTAGCAAATATATGCACCCTCCGGGTGTAAGTATTTTAGTTAAATTTTATAATAAAATATCATATTAAATTAGAAAGGCTAATGAAACTGAATAAGAATGTAGATAAAAAGATTTTGAACAGAGGGGGTATGATTGAAAAATAGAACAACTTTGAAACTAACTCTTCCATCATTTTCTGTTACTCCCGTCTTTCATTGGTAAATTTTCCTAATTAAACTGTTTAGTTAAAATAGGAAGTAAAGAATAATATTATAGTTATTTCTTCTTGTTAAGGGATTTCTCTTAAGATTTATTGAAGAGATTTTTGCTCATATTCAATAAGATAAAACCAAACAATTGGAAATCAATAATACTAAGCATATATTTATTAAAATCAATTTTTTAAGATCAATATGCAAATTAGCCTTCCCATTCACACTGTAAACCTCTATTTTGTTGTATATATAAATACAATTGCATGTTATTAGTATGTAGATATAGTCAACAGTGTAAGTAATGTAAAACAATTTTATTAATAATTGAGGTTTAAATAAAAAATAAAATCATGGAGAATATGATGTAAATAACGAAAGGAATTGTGACTTGTATAGTAATATAGTTTCGGTTACAGACAGACAAACCCACAATCTCCATTATAATATATAATATATATATATATATAATATATATATATATATATATATATTAAATAAATAATAATATATACTTTTTCAACAATGCTTCTAAAAACAAACATCCAAAATCTTATTTCCTTTGCCAGGGCAAGGGCCTGGTTTGTTGTTGTTGTCAACGTCCGTGTACCTAATATGGTAGAGGCGTATCATTATCATTGACAGGTTAATTTCGCATGTATTTGTGCGGTGTGTCAGTAGCCGAGCGGTAGAGTCTCTGACTTTGCATGCTGGACTCCCAGTTTCGATTTCTGTCAGAGGGAAATCGGTAGTATACATCGCTGATGAGACTTAATAAAGTTGAAACAGGCTGTACGATGTTCTAAAGCACCGCACATTTGTTTGCTGAGTTCGCTTGTCATGATTATTTTCTATAATTATCGAATTTTATACGATATACGCATTGTAATTGCTGTCAAGCAAAAATATAAATAATAATTTAATATAATATAATATATATATATATATATATATATATATATATATATATATGAATGATAGCATGGATATGAATCAATGCTGCCAGTGTGATTTTCAAACAACATAGGTAATAAACTGTGAGAAACCAAGCGGCATTGACTTCTTGTTCATGCTAGCCTAACTTAGACATACATTTGTGTGTATGTATGTATGTATGTGTATATATATATATATATATATATATATATATATATATATACACCCAGTGATGCTGATAGTTTTTTTGATTTAGTACGTCCTGGGACACACATATTTGCTTTGAATGAGTCCCCAGGGAAAATTTATGGGCCCCAACTAAAGTTGGCTAACTCCTACTTTGTAACCTATCCTGTGTTATTAATTTCTAAGAAACTATTTAAAATGTATTTACAGTTAGCTTGAAATGGTGAGGGAAGAAAAAAGAAAAAAACTAGGACGCGTAAATACGATTTTACTGGGTCCTTTTAGATTTTGGTGCCTGTATCCCTATCAGTGTGTGCGTGCCTATAATATATATATATATATATATATTATATATATATATATATATATATATATATGTGTGTGTGTCTGTGTGTGTGTATATATATCCATCCCGAGTGTTGCAATTTTGTTACCAGCACAAACTTACAAAACAAAACTTATTTTTTTGTGATTTGTATGCTGCAATTCATTCGTGCGTGAGAAATAATTTAGATTTTACGTGTTAGAATAATTTTATTTTATTTTTACCTTTCTTTTGTTGCATCTCTTTTTCTTTCTAAGAACCACAAGAGTTGCTCTGTCGCATAATGGCTAACATGTTGGGGTGTGACATTGTAATATGCGATTACGAACTTCAGTCTCGTTATTATGCTCACTTTTGAATTAAGGAAATGTATGAACCTCCTCATCACCCCCAGCTGAAGGATAAATAGTACCACTACTGTTCTTATATAAGAATGGCTTGAAGCGCGTGGTGTAATGGTTAAAGTCATGGGAAATGGACTCGTCGCCCCGAGTTCAAATCCTGGATGTGGTAATTGCATTTCACTTAGCGCTAATACCCTTGGGAAAGGTATGAATCCTACTCTCCCTCCAGCTATGGGTAAATAGCAGGACAGACCGGGTTCTTTAACCATGGCGAGGTAACCAGTCTAGGAGAAGGAAAACTCTGAATTCAAACCTGTTGAACTCCGCTTAAGAAATTTACTTTGTGTCGTATCCTGCTCGTGCGGAGGAGTTGGTAAATATATATATATATATATATATATATATATATATATATATATATAAGAATGGCTTTGGCATCAAATAACCCATGAAGGTTTATATGCGATTAAACAAAGAAACCAAAGAACGACACCTTAATGATATAAATTAGTTAATTAAATATTCAAAATGTAAACAGCCTTGGAATCTTATTCTGGATTTTTTTTAATTTGAAAAATAGAAATGTCTATTCAAATGCGACTGTCATGAAAAAAATGCTACTTTTGTGGTGGTGGGGGGGGTCTTTTTTCTGAATTGATACAAACCGAGTTCTAAATGTTCCCTTTCTCTGTGTCATTTTAATGAGTTATAGTTTTCCTGTATTATTTTGTTGATGTTTGATTTTGTTTCTTTCAGATCTTTGACTATTGTTTGGCTCCAAACACAATGGGTGATGGTACGGGTTGTGACAACATGACATGTCTTATTATAGACCTTCAACACCGTTCCTCGGGCAGCAGCAAACGATCCTCAGATCAGCTGAAAGCATCGACAGATTCCACAGACAAAAAGAAAGATGAAAGTGAAAAGTCTGTAAAGCGACCCAAGCTCACTGACAACAGTGACTAAAATCTGGACATTGTTGTTGTTGTCTTCGTCATCATATTCTCCTCCTCCTTCTCCTCCTCCTACTTCTCCTCTCTTCTTTTTTTTTCTCACTGACAAAGGCGATGCTGCTTAGCAATTATTAAATGGATGGATCGATGAATAGGTTGGTGTCTACAAGAGAAGCAGGATTGTTAGGCAAAATGTTTCTTTACATGGCACAAGTAACACATAAGTACACGCACATAAACCTATGCTCATATATCTGCAAAACTTTACAGTTTTTATTAGGAAAAAAATTGTAAGTTATGTATAATATATGTATATAACAATTTATAAGTTAGAAGTAAGGAAATGAATCCGACGGTATAAGTATAGATAAAAGGATATGAAAACACACAATGCTGTTAAAAGGAAATATGAAATAATGAAAATGTGTTTTCATATCCTTTTATCTATACTTATAACAATTTATATATAATATATATGTATAGAACAATTTATATATAATATATATATGCGTATAGAACAATTTATATATAATATATATATGCGTATAGAACAATTTATATATATAATATATATATATATATATATATATATATATATATAAGTTGGGTAGTGTGGCCATGAAGTCCACAGTGCTTGGTTACTGAGTTTGGTTTGAGAATTGCATAGGCGAGAAACTGTCAGTAACCAAGCACCAGTCTTCAGGTCCATGCTCTATCCATCATATTGAGTAACATTTACTTATAAATATAGCACACCATATTATATATATATATAATCTGTGTGTGTTAGGAAGAAACTAAATCCAACAGTATTTGCAAAAATTATGGATAAATGTGAAAAGTAAGTCATAAAGATGATTTATTAATATTTGAAAATTTAGTCTGAAACATTGTGATTATTAAATATATATTATGTTTTGATTATAGATACATATTTAATATATATTCAGTATTCGAAAGATTTTGAATCTCAACTAAATTTTCAAATATTAATAAATCCTCTTCATAATCCTTATTTTAATTATTTTTACACACACACACACAATCACATGTGTATGTTAGATGAATTGTAACAGTGGCCTTTAATGAATGATATTGATTCTTCTATTAATGAAGGAGTAAAGGATTCTAATTAGCATTTCATAGTTATCATGTTAATATGAAAATTTGGAAAATTAAAATATAAAATTCAATGCAAATGCAGATCCCCTACAAAATTATCAATCAGTTGCAAATTGAACTGGAAGAATCTCATCATGGTGTGCCAGTTTTGCAGAGTTACACTTATATACATATACAAATGTAAAAAGGACTTTAGTTATATACACTCGCTCACTCACACACACACACACACACACACAGAGACATCCACAAATTTAGCAAATTGAACTGGAAATTGCTTTATTCTCTAAGAGCATTTTAAGTTTATTGTTCTAATAAATGTTGATATGATGTGCTGTTTTTCTGGGTTATGGTTACATGCAAGTATAACGAGAACTTTAGTTTTATATATATATATATATATATATATATATATATATATATATTATAGATGTGTGTGTGTGTGTGCGCACATTCAACTCAATCACAGACATGTACAAATTTATCATTTTAGTTGGAAATAGCTTTATTCTTGAAGATCATTTTAACTATTGTTCTATTAAAAGTTGATGTGATGTGCACTTTTTGCTGGGTTATAGTTAGATACAACATAATGAGATCTTTAGTCATATATATATATATATATATATATATATATATATATTATATAATATATATAATATATATAACACACACACACACACACACACATTATTTCATCATAGACCTCCATAAATTTATCATTCTGTTGCAAATTGGACTTTTTTTAAGTATTGCTCTGATAAAAGTCTATATATGAAACAGTTTTTGTTGGGTTATGGTTAGATACAAGCATAATGATAAATTTAGTTATATATATATATATATATACACACACACACACACACCTATGATTATTCTACATAAAACAGCTGTACTCTCTTATTTCTCCTGCTGTCTCTTGACAATGTCACTATTCCATTTATCTTCCATCAAAGTTGCAAGCCTGAACTATTATCTACAATTTGCTGTTCACCAGCAAAGGAGATTGTTTTTTGTTTTTTTTTCTTCCCTCTTCTGTGGCTGCTGTTAAATAGCCAACTGGAGATAAACCCGATTCTACACCCACACCACCACGTCTACTATAAAAATAAAAAAAACCCAACAATTCTTACTGATCTGTAGCTGACCCATCAGTTTTGAATTGTTGGATGATTTACCTGCCTAAGAAAGAATAATTTGGCCCTTGGAACCTGCCAATACCTACTCACTAATTCTGAGAGATTTTTTTTTTTTCTCCATTGTCACTCCATTAAAACAATTATACCAACAAAAGAAACTTTAAAAAAAGAAAAAACAAAACAAACAAAAAAAAAAAAAAAGCAACCAGTACCATCAGTCCATTTTTATTGTCATTCACTGAAACTTTCTCTTCTTGTTTTACAAATCACTGAAAAGCAAAAGGAAAAATATATTTTGTACAATTTGAGAGAGACAAAAAAATTAATAATAATAATAATGGGATAGGGGGATTTTAATGCAGGATTTTTTTTTTTTTAATTTTATTTTCTTTTCTTTTTCCAAAAACCTATTTCCTTCCCGATCTAGAGATTTTTTTTTTTCTCCCTTGTATAGAAAAGAAGAAGAAAAAAAACTTAGTCTTTCCCCATCTCCCATCATCTATCTTTTCACCCACTTCCCCCCGCCCCCAACTCTTAAACCGTCTATTCTTTTGTTTTCTCTTCAAAACTCTTTTCTACTTTTCTGCTGCTATAATCAAATAAAATCATCAAACCAAATTTGACTCCAAAACATTTTGAATCCACTTTCATCACTCATTTGTTTATTTGTATCATATTATGGGAATATTTCTCATTCTAAAATTTAAAATGAAATTTTCTTGGTAATCATTTTTGGAAAAAAAAAAAAAAAAAAAAAATTAAGAAGAAAAATTTAAAATATTATATTTACTGTCAAGTTACACTGAGAGCACCACTGAGCTTGTTCAATACTTAATTGGGTGACCACTTAAGCAATAGCAGGTACTATAAGCAACCTGGTTCCTTTGTTGATCAAAAATGACTTGATTCAACATTAACCCGAAAAGGATTGATATTTTGGATTTGGATTTTTTGGACGATGTGCTCTCTATCCTTCTTCAGGTGCTTATTACCAAACTCTGGAAATTCAGGAGTCTTCACGTAACTTCAAAACGAACCCTTTATTCAATCCACCAGGGTAGACTGTTCTCATTCCACTATCATCAAGTACAAGTGATAAGCTATGATAAGTATTCTGTTATTATCATCCTTGACCAGGATTGAACCTGCAACCAATAAATGATTGTCAGTTAAAACTGTATTAACTCAGCCCCAATATCTGTTGAGCCATGAGTCAAGTTAATACAGTTCTAAGTGACAATCTGTAGGTTGTAAGTTCAATCCTGACCATGCGTAATGATAACATAGAATACTTAACATAAAACACTTGTACCCGGTCAGGGTTAGCCGTATGTGAACAGTCTACCCCCCCCGCTCCCCCCCCAGACTGAATAAAGGGTTTGGTTCAAAGTTCTGTGAAGGCTCCCAAGTTAGACAAGAAACACCTGAAAAGGGCCAGAGGGCACATCCAGTTGAAATGTGTATATAACAATAAAGATGAGGACAGCAGTCTGAAAAATCTTAATAATACAAATTATCAAGCCTCAAAAATTCAAACAAAGTGTTGTTATGCCATAAAACTAAATAACAAACATAATAAAAATCATGAATCCACATTTGGGAATTTGAATAAATATAAAATGTGCAAATAAAATAAATACCAAAACCAAAAATGTTTATAACAATGGAAACGTTGCATTCAATATAGTGTCAGTGTGTCAGTCTTAAAATTTGAACAAAGTTTCATTTTTGGCTTTTGATATTCAAAAATATTTTGTTTTAAATTTCAGGAATGTGGCTTTTTGACATATTACATTTGATGAGAAATGTACTGTATTATTATTTTTTAAAGAAAGAAAAAAAATTACTGTAATTGATTGTTTAGGATGAGATAGATATTTTTTTTTTTTTTTTTTTTTTTTTTTTTTTCTCCTTGTAGTCTTCATTCATGAAATTTTAAGAATTCCTCGCAGTGACAGAAACTGTATTAAAAAAAAAAAGTTTAATGTTTCAATAAGAATCTATGAAAATTTCAGTTTTTCCATTAAACAAACATGATATACAAGGTGTGTCCAAAAGAAATCAAACTTTGAAAAAAAAATGCTTTACCAACAATTGAGGTTTCAATATACACTTTTTTTTAATTTATTTTTTTATTTATTTTATTTATTTATTTTTTTTTCCTTCTCCACCGTTTATACAATTTATACACCATTATTTCCTGTTTCCAAAAAGAAAAAAGAAGAAAATATGAGAATTGCTTCTTTTTTTCAAAGCTGAATTAGACAAACTTTTAAGAGTTGATTTCAGATTTGGGAAACACACACACACACACACACATATATAATTACATACACACACACACACACACCAAAGGTCAGCAAGGTCCAGACCGAACGCCCCCCCCAATGGTAGGGGTGGTTAACCAGCTGCTGAATAACTTCTATTTATTGCAAAGTTACATGATAAACATTAGGTTTTCCCATTTATGGTCACTACAAATAGTTATGTGATAGACAACACTAAACTACAGAAGAATTCAAAATTCTTAACTCTTAACATCCTGTTGAGAATTTTCTAAGTCCAGACACCCATTCCTATAAGGATTTATCAATAAATGGCTAAAAATGGCCTTTTTATTTAAAGTTACCCGTAATTTCACTTAAATCAAAACTTCTAAATATGTTTAATATGACATTTAAACAAAGGCTAATGTTTGGGGTGGATTAGGAAAACGAATGTGACTTCTGGCCGGGCGGAATGAAGCGGTATAGGATTTTAAGAGTTAATAACTGTAATTCTTCTACTGCCACTTAATTCAAAGATAATTTCATGTACATTGGTTCTTACTTTCCATACAAACAATTCTTTCTATTTCACGAATGATTTTCGCTGGATTTTGCAATTAATTTCGATTATTCCCTAATTTATTACCAAGTTATAAAAATTATTGTACCAAAAAAAAAAAAAAATGCTGAAATTAATCACAGTAATTAAAACTTGGGAATCCAAAATTTCAGGATTGCGGGTCCAGATTCGGCCCAGAGTTTAATTATATGCTCACAGTCTGCCTGATTCCAAAATGGTATGATGTGTTGGGCTACAGTCTATAGGCATAAAGTTGAAAAATGTAATTATATTAAAAAGTCTTATTAAACGGTTTTCCTAATTTTCAAATGTTCTAAAGTTGTTCAACTAGGGGGGGGGGGTCTTAGGAAATTAAATTGGCGATCCAAGTTCAAATCCTGGATGAGGCCATTTGCATTTCACTTTGCGCTATCCTTCTTTTCTCTCCTTGGCTTTGGGTAAATAGTAGAGCAGACTGGGTTATTTGATCTAACGGAAACTTTTGAATACCATGTGACTTCCCATAGCCAATCAATGAATGCCCACATGATTTCTACGTATGTAGCCTAGGAATTCAAACTAGCTTTACTCCACTTAAAAATTGACCTTGTGCCACATCCTGCCCATGGCAGAGGGGTTAGGGTAAATCCATTCACACATACATACACACACACACACACACACACACACACACACACACACACACACCATTTAGTATGCGTATCTCCAGTACTAACCTCATGATGCGGTTTTGTGTTTGTTTTTTTAGGGGGTAGGTCTACAGGTAATCTGAACATTAGTTACATAGATAAGAGTAACCTCCCCTTGTTTCTTTCACTTTGAGGAAGCCTTATGTTTTGGTTGGCCATTTTCATTTCTCCGTAAATCTACACTGAAAATACAAATTTGTTCGAATCAATACAACTGCAGGTTTTAACACGAAAATATCATAAAATGTGTTCTTAATAACAATTAAGTTCATTTCAAATAATGCGCAAACACAATTAAGAACACATTTTATGATATTTTCGTGTTAAAACATTGTTGTAGTGATTCGAACAAATTCGTATTTTCAGTGTAGATTTACGGTGAAATGAAAATGGCTGACCAAAACAAAGTTTCCTCAAATTGAAAGAAACCAGGGGAGCTTACTCTCATTTATGTAGCTAATGTTCAGATTACCGGTCTACAATAGGTTACTGCTACACAACATTTTTATTGTGAGCATTTCTAAAATCTCTCCTTGTCCTGCGGTTTTGAAAGTTCCATTTCTTTTTGGACACACCTAGCTACAAACTTTTTGTAACCGGATTCACAAATTTTTAGCTGTCTCCTTCTATGGAAGCCTATACTTGTAATAAATTAAATAAAATCACGGTTCAGTTAAAATGGACCAAATTGTTATTTATTGTTAAATAAAATAGACGTTGGTTTAAAAAGAAAAAAAAAAAAAAAAAACAAGTATGCGTTGATCAACGCATACTTGTTTTTTTTTTTTTTTTTTTCTTTTTAAACTGTCTATTTTATTTAACAATAAATAACAATTTGGTCCATTTTAACTGAACCGTGATTTTATTTAATTTATTACACGTATAGGCTTCCATAGAAGGAGACAGCTAAAAATAAATTTATTGGGGGGGGTACCTTTTGATTTCCATGTTTTAACACACGTAGACATGCCTACGAAGAAGTCAGAAAACAGCATAGCTCACATGACTTTTAGAAACATTTTTTCATGCTCAGAATTGCTGAAGCCTGGAATAAACTGCCTGCATCAGTTGTTCGCTGTTGAAACACTGCATCTTTAAAAAACCTCCATGTTTACTGTAATTTGACAACATTATACCTGACATCCCCCTCCACACACATGCACGCCTGCCCTGTCAGTGGGGCGTTAAAATGCACCAACTGCAGAGGGGTAAGACTCCCCAATGGGGCCACCTGTTGGCTGTGGGTGGCAACCCGTGATGCTTAAGGATAGAACTCTGGTGTATGAGCAGTTCATGACTTGCAATACTCCACTTTGGCCCTATCTTGGGCTAGACAGGCGGTCAGAGAGGCCCCTCCGATCAATTGGCTGGTCACATCAAGCCCAAGCATCTATATGATTGCCCCAACCCTATTGCCCTTATGGCAAGCCCCAACCCCTTTTTATCATATGGGTTCTAGAAGGCGGTGACTGAGGGTCTACATGTCCTGGGAATGATGTTAAACTCTATCTGATGGTGAGGTTCCAGTTCTGGAGGTTTGGGGAATGTAGAGCACCCTTTCATCACCATTGCTCCCTGGTCCACTCTGACCCTGAATGGTAGTACCTGTTAGGGTCCCATCTATGGGTTAAATAGAAAAACATGAGTTTATAAACAAAATTGTATTATGCATTAAGAATGAATTTATTTCACTACTTTGTTGCATTAAATGACCCACTGAGTTTTGATATGCCATAAAACAAACCAAACCCTATGCACGTGCACACATATATTATGACTACGCTATTCATTTTCCTGACATTAGTACATTTTTCTATTACTGCACATGAACTTTGATGAGTTGTGCACCTTAGCACTGTATGCAATAATTTCATTATTATTATTATTATTATTGTATTTATGAAGAGAAAAAAACAACTGGAGGTGGGTATTATTTTACTGTAAAATTCATTTTTTTTGTTTTCAAATACTTGATTCCTTTCACATTCTAAAGAATGTGACTGTTGTTCATTTTAGTCCCTCCCCCCCACACCTCTACCAAGTTGACACTGGGTAGCTGCTTCTAGTTTTCTGATAATGCTCAATTGGTGCTACACTAGGGACACTGCATGCCTGTGTGGGTGGACGGTGTCAAAAATAGCTCAGTTCTGTTTGCATTCCTCATTTTGGAGTTCCTCACAAATCAGGCTATGAACCTGACCCCTGACCCTTTTTTAGAAGATAGGGCAAATGCTGCTAGGAAGAATTCATGCTAAGTTGATTTAGGCTTGGTTTCTTTGTTTAATGGCAAATCAACCTCAGTGGGTTATTTAATGCCAAAGCCATCCTTGTCCAAGTTGTGATACTATTTAACTATAATACATTTGAAATGAGGTTTAGGTCAGATGGTAAAACATAAGCATTGCAACCACAAGGTTCCAGGTTTGATACCAGACTTTGTCAACTCGGAACATGAGTGTCACAGCTTGGATCTGTGTAGTAAAGTGGGGAGCTGATGTAGTGTGACTCTCCTTGGTCTATCACTAGTGAAAAGGGGATAGACTCCCTTGCTGATACCAACAATAGGCCACTCCGTCTATTTTACTTAGCTAAAATGTTCCTAATTTTAATATTGGCAAAATGTCCAACATTTTAAGAATTTAAGGAATCTATTTTTCTTTTTTCTCTAGAGAAAAATGGATTGCTTAGATTTAATCTGACCATTTATAATATATATAATATATATATATATATTATATATATATATATATATATATAAGTAAGTAAAGTCATCGGGGCGGCCTAAAGTCGGTATCAGCGTCAGCGAGGAGTCTATCTCCTTTTCAATAGTGCTAGACCAAGGAGATTGTTTTGGCGTCTGAGGTGGAGCGCCACACCTACCATCAGCTCCTTACTTTACCGCACAGATCCCTGTGCTACTCATACGCTGAGTTGGCGAGGACCGGTATCGAACTAGGAACTTTGTGGTTTCTAGCCAAACGCTCTACCGACTGAGCTAACCCGGCCCACTGCTGTTAAAATGAAAATATTTTATATCATATTCATAGCTAATATTGAACAATATTTCGATTTATAAAAACGATCTTCACGGCTTGTTTTTAATCTGGACTCATCAAGAGAGAAGCTGAAAATAATGATTATTTTCAGCTTCTCTCTCGATGAGTCCGGTTTAAAAACAAGCTCTGATGATGATTTTTATAAATCGAAATATTGTTCAATATTAGCTATGAATATGATATAAAATATTTTCATTTTAACAGCATTGTGTGTTTTCATATCCTTTTATCTATACTTATACTGTCGGATTCATTTCCCTACTCTTAACTTATATATATAAGAAAAAAAGACATTTAAGTTAAGGCAGCGTGGACCTGGAATCAATAGCACCTGGTTACTAACAGTTTCTCACCTATGCAATCTATAGACCAAATGGTCTGAAGATCAAAACTGTCAGTAGCCAGGCGTTGTTGACTCCATGTTCACGCTACCTTTACATTAAATATAAATGCTCATGAGAGGAAAGGTTCTGGCATTATAGGAGGTAATCTTCAACTTGTTCCTCGTAAATTCCTACTATAAAATAAACTGAACCCTCATTTTATGTCCGTGTTTTTGCAATAAATGTTTTTAAATAAAGAAAATATATTCAGTATTGTAAAATAACGGGTAAAAGAAAAATAAAACATTTATTGCAAAAACACGGACATAAAATGAAAGTTCAGTTTATTTTATGGTAGGAATTTACGAGGAACAAGTTAAGGATTACGTTATAGGATTCTGAGTGACAGCAGTGATCTATAAAGATTATGCTATTGCCATATGAGAGACCATTTTAAGTTAATATGGCACTCAGCAAATTCACAAATATACTTGCCTAAAGTCGATTTTCTTTTCTTTTCTTTTTCAATTCTAAGTTATGAGGGAAATCAAATTTTGGAAGTAAGGCTGGGTTGGCTATATTTGAGAATGATGCTTATAAGATGGGATTTGTATTGTACACGGAGTGGTAGTACCTGTTAGGGTCCCATCTACGGGTTAAATAGAAAAATATGTTTATAAAAAAATTGTATTATCCATTAAGAATTGATTTATTTCAAAACTTTATCGGCATTAAATGACCCACCGAGGTTGATATGCTGTAAAACAAAACAAACCAAACCTTGTATTGTACAGTAGCAGTAGCAGCCAATTTGGTTTCTAGGAAAAGAATCTGACTGCGTTGAATCCTGAGAACAGGAAAAAAAGGATCTGTGTTCTTTTGCTGCTTATTTGAAAGATTTCAAATATCTCAAGTTAAATTAAATTGATCATTGGATTCTTTTTCTTTCTTTCTTTTTTTTTTTTTTTTTTTCTTTCTTTTCTAACATTTTCCTCAGTTAAATAATGTTCTGTCATATCTTCACTTTTAATTTCTCCTGGCTCAGCTGCATATTTATCATAGATTGTCTTGACTTTAGTTTCCATTAAAAATGAGGATTATTTACATATGGATCATCAGGCCAGTATGAACTAATCTTGAATATCCCCACCTCCAGTGGAGTGGGGTTTGTAACCTGCTTGAGGGGGCATCAGAAGGACAGGTTTCATATTTTTATAATGAAAATTTATAAGTAGTAGCATGGAACCCCCTTATCATAGATTATGGGGGGGGGGGGGGTTATGTGACCCTAACACTGGCAGTTTGCCTAGCGTTACTCCATGGCCTTTGGGATGTAATCTAATAATCCATTTCTCTCCCCTGGAGGATATAAATCTGTTAGTAACCAAATTATTGGAAAAAATAGGACATTTTTAGTATAAATGATAAAGTATCCCTAGATTTTCCTGGTGATAAAAGTGAAATTGGTTTCAAGTTGATTTCACTATCAGGAGCCTAATTATGGGTACTTTTGGGTAACTCAAATTAAAAAAAATTTTTTTTCATATCTTACACAATTATCTCCCTTGTATTTCATTTTTTAAATCAAATCAATATTGTCAAAAGAAAAAACAAATGGGTTATTTCCTATAAGTTCTAACATAAACAAAGGGAAACCACTCTTGACTGATAAATTATTTATTGATCTACTAGGAAAAATAGGTTAGTTTAATGGGAAAATAAATAATTTATCAGTCAAGGTGGTTCCCCTTTGTTTATGTTAGATTTATAGGAAATAACCACAAAATGACTAATACCGTGTTTCCCTGAAAATAAGACAGTGCTTATATTTTTCACTCTGAAATATTAAACGATATCAATGATGATTACATCAGGTGACACAAACACTCATCTCCAAAAAAATCAGCCCATGAGAAATGATTATTTCATTTGTCTGTCTGCAGGAATATTTTAAGGGGGGGGAGGGCTTATTTTGGGGTAAACATGCTACAAAGAATTGGTGTCAGTTAAAATGTAAAATTTACTTAAATAATTCTTTGTTACCAAAATTAAGAACCAAATCGTAATTTTTCAGCCAGTAAGGGTGCTGCTTCCAAGGATTTGTTCAAAACACAACACCCTAGTCTGAAGTCAAGTGGTCTACGAGCAATCCCTCGTCTCACGCTCCACGGGGGGTTTGAAACAAGACAGTGACGGCAAAATCCAGCCTGTCGCGGATGTCAAGTCGGTTGGCTCGTTCATGCACACCGCCACGTATGCAACGACAAGCCATGCCCGACGGCGAACCACTCCGCCAAACACAACAGCCGCCGCCACTAGCGACAGACGACCACTATGGCAGGCTCCAGGAGAAGGAAGAGACACCCTTCGTAATACCGTGGCTACACCCGTTATCACGCGGAGGCAGCTTGCTCGAGCGAGCACACAAACCGTTGCTCCGATCCCGTGGTTCTTCTCGTACTGGACAGGATAGCTGTGGCCACGGCCGACATAACAAACGGGCCGATCGGTAGGATAAAACAAACCTGTCTCACGACGGTCCAAGAATACAGCACTTACCTCTCATAGAACAAACCATTCAAGACATGATGGAGAAGTAATGATAAACTCATAAGCAACATTATTCAATGGACTACTATATATGGACACACCAGGAAAAAAACTTACATTTATCAACTCTATGCAGACAGTGAATGTCATATAGAGAACTTACAAGAGAGATGCCCAATAGGTACAGATGATGAGAGTCAAGGGAATCCAATGTTGGCTTGCCTTGATGATGAGTAGTAGTAATAGAGATTTTACCAGTCAACAAGTCTTGCTTTACATTTAGTAGAAAATGTATCTACCAAATTTGATGGCATTTAGGACACACTTTTTCCAAAATATTGCCTGCATCTTATACATCGCAGGTGAAGTTTGAGACCTCCCGTAGGCCTAGGCTAATCTTCTCTATGAGGCTCACTAACCCAGCTTACGCTCAGTACTTTTACCTATCCTAAACTCCATGCATCCTTATTTTATTGCTGGGATTGTTATAATCAAAGTTAACAGGAGTATGTGGTGGCAATATATGCTTAAATACACTAACCTTTTTACTCTAGCCAGACCAAATTTCTAATCCATTTCAAATGTTTTAAGATAGGCACTCCCAACTTTTCCAGCTTTTTTAAAAAAGGAATGTGCTCTTCAAATTAGCAGCAGGAGCCAGTCTTGTATGCTCCTTAGATATTTTTTGTTTTTTAAATAAACTTGTTTTTCATCGGAATTTTTTTTGTTTTTTGAATAAAATTTGAGAACTTTCATTAAGACAGTTATTGAAATAACTGGAACCCCCACCCCCATAAGATAGAGTTTAACGTCATTCCCAGGACATGAAGACCTTCAGCCAATGCCTTCTAGCACATATATGATAAAAAAGGTTGGGGCTTGCCATAAGGGACAATCATATAGGTGCTTAGGGCTTGACGTCAAACTGCAACTATAGGGAGCATTCCAATTTTGGAAGTGGGGGGAAAATGGAGTACCCTTCAATAATAAAATTCATTTTAAATACTTTTTAATAATCTAGTTAAGGTAAAGAAAAAATTATGCTGAATTTTTTAGATGAGGTTTGAGAATTTGAATTTTTCAGACTGTTGTCCTCATCTTTGTTATATACACATTTCAGCCGATGTGCCCTCCAGGCCTTTCTTGTTAAATTGGGAACATTCACGGAACTTTGAACCGAATCCATTAGTTATTCCATTGGGTTAAATTGTTCTAATTTCATTAACCATGACTGATAAAAACTATTTTAAGTATTTCTATCTTATCTTTAACCATAAGCAGGATTGAACCTGCAACCCACAGATTTGTCACATAGAACTGTATTAACTCAACCTTATCTATTTTTTTTTCATGCTCAGAGTGCTGAGGCATGGAATAAACTGCCTGCATCAAAGTCTCCATGCTTCCTGTGGTCCGCCAACATTTATACCGATACTCCTATCCACACACAACATTACATATATATTGTTACTGTATGCTGTTCATGTTCCTGACACTAATACATTATTCTGTGGACTAGACCTGAGACTTTGAGGAGTTGTAGTGCACCTGAGCACTGTACACAATAAAAAATTTCATTATTATTATATACCATGTATCCAAAGTCTCCCAAGTTCAACAAGAAACACCTGAAGAAACCAAAGGGCAGATTGGATTAAATTAGAGCATTTAACAATAAAGAGAACTAGTCAAAAAAAAAAAAGAAGTTTTCCCCCACCAGCACCCTAAAATATTAGCAAACTGATTTTTAGTACAGTTTCATTTTAAAACATTTTTAGAAGATTCAGTCAGAGAAGAAAGAAAAAAAAATCTATATATTCTGGTTGGAATTACAGGAAATATTAAATAACTTGCAGAAAGAAAATCAATCTATTGATTTTGTCTGGTCTTTTAACAACCATAAAGCCTTTCTCCTATTTCAAACTGACACCTTTTTTCGTTTATCTAACAATTGCTACTAACATTTCTTCAATAAGGATTTTAAAATATTTTCATATTTGAGCCTATAGGTATGTTTCCCCCCCCGTCCCTACGACCGTTTAAGCATGATTCTGCTCTGGTAAATTGTCAACTCCTCATATTCTAGTTGGTATTTATCAAACCCATGTCATGGGTAGGATGTGACACAAGGTCACAAGTATGGGGGCATCTAGACAGGATCAATTACACTATTAATGGATCAGTGGAACTAGCTTGCTAACCATTACACCATGATGAGATGCCCATTTCTCATTCCAGTTGTGATGTAACATTTTAAGAACAAAACAGTTTATAAATCTTAAGAGATTGAAAAAAAAATGTTATTTTTATAACAGAAATCACATCATCATCAGCAAAGTCAATCCATTCAGCATTAAGATAATTTCTAATTTTTAGATGGATTCAATTTTTCATTTTTTTTTTCCTTTCTATTAAGATGGGGGGGAAAAAAAAAAAAAAAAAAGTTAAATAAAAAATTTAAGAATGAATATAAATTAAAATTAAGGGATTAACAAACTTCCTCTAAAACGATTTTTAACTCTACTAGTATAGTACTAGGTGTGACAAGTAAAAATTTGGACCAATATAACCTTTAGGCACCCCTTTTTGAATCTCGATGCTTGGGGACATTTTTTTCCATTTAACACCGTCAAAATCTGGTCTACAGACGATTTTTTTTTAATTATAAAACTAAACCCTAACAAACAACTGGATTTTGACAGTGTAAATAAGAAAAGTGTCCTTGTGAGGTCGAGCGATCGCAGAAGAGGTGCCTAAAGGTCATATGGTCCAAAAATTCTAATTATTTTAAATATCAGTATTTTGATTTCCACTGACCTGATCTTGTAAAGCCCCAACATAAACATAACTTATAAATTCTAACAAAAATGTGTGGGAGGAACAAAAGTGTATTCTAATATTCTCAGGATAAACAACATTCTTTCTGTCTAAAATATAAGTTATTTTTTTTTTTGCTGAGCTATTACTGAATAAACCATCCCATAATATCTCTTTCCATTTGACCTATGGTAATTCATGAATTACTCTCAGCCACACCTATCCCCCTAATGTTTATCCATCAATTAAGTTGATGATATCTAATTAGCTTAAAATCATTTTAACAGACCCAAGTGCGTGGTGTGAGAGTGAATATCAAATAAACCAAATAGAGAACTCAAAGGACATACGAAACACTTCTCTAAATTGTCAAGACCGAGGGTGTCCTGGTTTGCTCAGCAAGACCTTTGTCAGCCACTCACCGGCTAGCTATTTAAAAACTATGGTGCGGCCACCTAACTTGGAATTTGCTGATCACCAGTCTAGAAACCTGATCTTGCTCAGAACATTAACCTCCTAGAAACTGTACAGAGACGTGCAACCAAACGAATACCCTCCATCAGGCATCTGCCATAAGTCTGAACGTCTGACCTGTAAACGCTCATAAGGTCATTAATCATCTTAACAAAAGCAACCGTGAGCACCTTTTTAATCTCCATCTTTCTAACACACGTGGACATGCCTACAAAATCAGAAACAGCATAGCTTACATGACTTTAGGGAACATTTTTTTTTCATGTTTGGAGTTGCCGGGCATCTGTTATAGGCTGCCCAAAACACTGCATCTTTCAAGCCTCCCATGCTTCCTGCAATCCGCCAACACTATACCTATGATACCCCATCCATATGCAGCACGTGTACACATACATGTATATTAAATTACTGTACGCATTCATGTTCCTGACATTAGTACATTATTCTATGTATAGACACGAGACTTTGAGAGTTGTAGTGCAGCCTGAGCACTATACACATAACATGCATATACTACTGTAAACTGTTCGATAGTTCCCTGACACTAATATTATTATGTATCAGACTGATTCACTGAGCACTGTACACATACATGTATATTAATTACTGTACGTATTCATGTACATTATACATTTTATTCTATGTATTAGATATGAGACTTTGGATGAGTTGTGGTGCACCTGATAACTGTAACACAATAAATTTCATTATTATTATTATACAGAGTTACATATACAGGAGAATATAATGAAAAAGCAATAAATATGCGTGTGAATTTAAGGCGTATGCAAAGCGGAGTTCGTTGGTGCCATGTTTAGCCTCTCAAGACACTAAGAATTGACAAGTTAATAGACTCCGTTAACCTTTAACAGATCTTTTTTTTTTCTTCCTTTTTTATTTAAATCCTGGTGGTTGCCCTCACCAGTTAAGTCTGGTAATTGGTTTTAAAAACAAACATTTTCCCCTTTTGGAAAAGGTTACTCGACACCACTAAAGAGAGACTTCACTTACCAAAGTCATTTCCTACAAATTTTAAACTTTATGCATGAACAACCATTCACAAGAATATGAACTGAGCAATCACTGGATTTTTGTCATTTAATCTATCAGACTAATGCCTCATCTCTTAGTCCATTATAGCCATTTTTCTCTTTAAGTTACGCTTAGCGAAACAACCCCTGTGGATAAGATTTTATGGCATAATCAACACTTGCTGGTTTATTTCAATGCCGAAGAACTTTTGTTTTATTCATTAATGATGGTCATTCAATCTTTGTTTTAAATCTATTTTAACTGATCAAGTTGAACCCTAACAGTTACTAATCACTTCAGGTTTGAGTAAACCTGAGAAGAGTAATGGTAATCGAAGGGTATTATGCTACACTTGCTCTCCAGTAACTGGGAACTCACCACTAGATGCAGTAGAGTATTGGGTTAAGTTACTTAAGTGCTTAAATAGGGTTTAATTTTTTGTTTAGCCAGCCCAGTGAGTCAATGCTATGGACAAATTAACTGATATATATTTCCTAACATTGACTACAAAAGAGAACATTCTATCTCCATAGATTGAATAATGGGGTTTGGCTTAAAATTTCCAATGTTACTGAATACCACCTTATATTGTAAAGTCGTCGGCGGGCCTAAGTCCGGTATCAACCAAGTTCAGCGAGGAGTCATCCCCTTTTTCAACTAGCGCTAGACCAAGGGATGAGATTTTTTTAAGCTACTTGAGGTGGAGCACTACACTACAATTCAGCTTCCTTACTTTACCGCACAGTATCCCTGTGCCACTCATACGCTGGAGTTTGGCGGACTGGTTAATCGAACTAGGAACCTTGTGGTTTCTAGCGAACGCTCAAGCCAAATTATGACTAAAATAATAAAAAAAAGTTCTTAAGTTTGCCTGCATATCATAGGATTGGTTGACAATATTTATATGAATTCATTTTTTATCATTGATTTTAAAAGATGATGAACAGCTTTCAAATTAGCGTAAGTAATGAATTGAAAATATATTATATCTCATGGAAAACTTAATATCAAGTTTGTTTTTGTTTTTGTTTGTTTTTGAAATTCCAATTTAAGAAAACTGCAGTAGAAATTGTTGGAACTAATGGAAATTGACAATTCCCTTGCAATAAATCATTTGTTGAATATATTCACTCAATTTAAGACAAAGATGTTAAATCTACACAAGAGGGTGCTTTATCTTCAAACAAAGAATTCTAATCAACAGATAATTGACAACCAACGACTTTTTTTAAGCTTTTGAGTAACACAAGGGATCCCCAAGCTGTAAAGTGCTCTCACTAAAAATCACAACATAAAATCGTAATATAAAAAAAAAAGAAACACTAGAAACTATCAACAATAAATTGGATTTAAACAACTGACCTGATTGAATAATTTGTTTAAAAACATTAAGACCACGTAAAACTTGATTAAAAAAAAAAAAAAACTTTAATTGAAAGATAAATTTGTGGAAAAGGGAAACTTTTGGTAACTACATTAAGGGAACTTAACAACAATGAGATATATATAATCTGCAACCCAGCAAAAACAACAATCATAGTGAGTTTAGGAGTGGAGCTAAAACCATTTAAACAATTAAATTGTAACTGAATAATTTTGTGGGGGTAACCTTAAAATTTTAACCATTTAAATTTTTCAAATATAACAGCTAACTTGATAGAATGCTAATTAAAATACTTCACTTCATCCTAAATAAAACATTAATATAATAAATGAAACTTATCAAAAAAAAGATCCATAAAGTCTGTCTGAAGTTATATGCAAATCAAAATCAAAACGTAACCAAATATTTGTCAAATTTAAACTCGTTCAATTTCCACTTAGAAAACTATTTTCAAATGGGACTGACTCAAGTTAATTTGCAGTTTAATCATATAAGTTATCAAGCTGCCTGCATCCGGTGTGGGCGCCAAAACACGTGCATCTCTCAAAGCTTCCGTGTAATTCGCACTATATCTGATACTCCCATCCACACAAAACAGTATATTTTGCTGTTCATGTTCATGGTTCCTGACACTAATAACATTATTCTGGGTACTAGAACATGAGACTTTGGATGAGCTGTGTGCACCTGACGCACTGTACCAATAAATTTCATTATTATATAGCTTGTAACCTTGAAAGCTAAAAAAAGAAAACAATAAAAGCTGTTTCCTTTTTAATTGAAAAGCAGAAAGAAGTTATTAATGAAAAAATTCCACATTAGAGACAAAAGGAACTTTGCACAAATCGAATGTGAAAAGGCACTGGTTAACAAATAGCAATAAATTCAAAAAGATTTACAACTCGCTTAAGATAGACAAGCAGCCACTTTTGACCCAAAACAGTAATTTTTGAAAAGTTACAAATTTTCACAGATGATCTCTTAAAGTGATATTGGACTTGATAGATGGGCGCCAATGAGATTCCTCTTTGTTTTAAAAAATCCAATTCAGACATAACTGTGGTTTAAAGAAAATCAAAGGGGCATAGTGCTTGGATATGGAACTGGAATTTTTCAATCAATTCATTATTGGAACATTAAAGTTGAAAGGTGTTAAAATTAAACGGGATAAATATTGCATTTTAAATTGGATACAGGTTTTCCTTTGCACGATACAGTCCCAGTCTTGGCACAGTTTCAAAAGTGAAGTGTGTATTTATGCATGACAGATATCCTTCACATGTATCTAAGCTTATCATGGTCACATCAAAAGTCTGATCTATGGTTCAATTTGTGAAGATGAAATTATATGAAGGTGCAAACAATATACATAAAAGTAGAACCTATGGGAAAGAAATTAAAACTCTTATGTCAGGAAACTGAACTGCTAAAGTATATAAAATAATCAATGGATTCATTGGGAATTATGAGAAGTGTTCCGATATCAAAATGCAAAAGGATTCAAAAGACTTAAATGTGCTTAATTATTTGGATCTGAGGGCAATGGGGGGCTGATGGTAGGTGCAGCACTCCACCTCTCTCTGGTTTAGCAACTATTGAAAAAGGAAATAGACTTCTTTGCTGTTCAACTGACAATAAGATATTGTCGAACTTTATATTTTGTTTAAATTGGACCAATTTGGAATTTTTTAAAACTTTTTTTTTATTGAAGTAAGTGTGATAATTTGGTTTTGCATAATACTCAGACAGCCAGTTTTCTTTTTAAAGAAAATGCGAATCAATTAATTCTTGTTTTTGGCATCTAAATTTTCAAAAAATTTGACCCCCCCCCCCTCAAACCAAATTTGAATTATTGCAATAATAAGTGTCAGACAAAGTGTAGTACTTTTTATACAAATACTGAACTCTTCTTTAATGTAGAGATTTAAAGTTTCCCTTCAAAATTGTCAATAACACAACAATAAATAAAAAGAAAAGAGATATATAAAAGCGAAACCATTATATATCCCTTTTTTATTGAATCTGTATGGGAGAAGTAAAGACAGGACATGAATGACGCTGTCTGCTGCATCAGCCGACAAAAAAAAAAAAAAAAGAAAAAAAAAAGAAAAAGGGAAAAAAAAAGAAAAAAAAAGAAATAGAAAAAAAGAAAATTTATTTATAGTTATATTTATATAAATTTACACATGCAAATATATATATGTTTAAAAAAAAAATGTTTTTTTTTTAACTAAGTGTAGTGATGACACAGAAGAAAAGGACTTAAATCCCCCCCCCTCATTAAAAAAAAAAAGCCTTTTCAACTGAACTAAAATTTTTGTGGTACTGACGAGATTTTCAGACTGGGGTACAGATCGAATAGTCAGCAAGTAGAATATAAAGTTCATAATATATAAACACAATATAGCCATATACAGTTATAAAGAATTTCATCATACACAGCATTGGGTGTTTTTTTCCTTCCTCAAAAAAAAAAGTGGGGAGTAGGGGTGAAATAATTCGGTGGAAGGGAAGGAGGGAGGGAACATTAAAAAAAAAAAAAAAATTAAAAAATGTACAGGTATATTTAAAAAAAAATTGGTAATAGCGTTTAGGTCAATGTGGAAAATTGGACAAGGATTGTTTTTGTAGAATTATTATGGAAAAAAAAACAAACAGGAATATATATCATCTAACAGAAGATGGTGGACGGATCATTTTTTCTTTCTTTAGGTTTTTTGGTTTTTACAACGGTGACAGTTTGGAATTTTTTAATTTTTAACACAACTCCCCCAAGTTCATTTTTGAAAAAAGTTGTTAAAACATGCAAAGATTTGTATTTCCAAGAAAATTTTGATGGATTTACTACAAAGAATACTTTTTATTATATATTGATGCAAATATAGTAACATTTGATAAGAAATTTTATTTTTTTTTGGGTTTAAAAAAAAAAGAAAATTAGAAAAAAAAAAAAAAAAGAAAATAGAAGAAAAAAAAATTCCCTCTTTTTAAATTTAGCATTATTGCCTTCCCCCTCCCTTCCCCCACAGGACCTTGATTCCATGTTATAAGCAACATTTTGTAGAGATAGGTTAGGGTAAGATAAAAAAGGTTGGGACTGCACAACACAATTGACAAAGACACCAGTGTTGATTGCCATTAGCAAAATGTGAACATGCATTGAAATGAGAGGGATGGGCTGGAATGGGAATAAAATGGATTAAAGAGGAATAGAAAAAGGGGGAAAAAAAAAAAGGAGAAAAAAAAAAAAAAAAGGAGAAAAAAAGGGGGGGGTATAACAAAAAAGTATGAAGAGGGAGGGGGGTAGTAAGCATAGTTAAAGGAATAACAGACGCAATATTTAAAGTGGAGGAGGATGGGAGGTGGGTGTTTAAGAAAAAGAAAAGATATAAGTAAAAGAATACAAAGTTTGTTACAATATGATGTCCTTTTGGGAAAGCTATCAAAATAGTGAACGAAATGTGAGCATGTTATGCATCAGGCTGCACTGAAATCATTCATTGATTTCGTGAATGGGGTCTTTTTTTTTTTTGACTTAGTGCAGTGCAATATCCAAATAAACAGGGCAGAGAACCCTTACTAATAATCTGCTTGGGGTTTTACAAAGCATCAGCTAATCTTGAAAAATTTAATAGGTTTAGAAATGAGGAAAACAATACTTGAACGCCAATCTTCCTCTGGAAATGTGCGGAGGATATAATTCTTTGTTTTTTTAAAAATCAAGAGATCTTTCAGAACAATGAGCTGTTCATGAAACTGGAACCAGCCACGCCCAGTATGAGAAGTGGGTTAATTTACGGAGAGGAAGAAAGAGGAGGAGCAAAGTGGAGCTTTAGTAGGGGTTTTTTCTTCTCTTTCTTCTTTATATAAAAAAAAAATACAAACAAAAATTAAAAAAAATAAAATTGGATGTAAACTGCAGAAAGCATGCGAATTAGCGAGAGCCGATGACAAAAGCCGACAATGTCAGAAAAGTGTTGTCCGTTAAGAGTGTTCATCATTGTTGTCATCATCAGTGTTGGTTGTTGTAGAGTTACAGGAGCGAGTGACAGTTTGGCTAAAAAGCTGGTTACTGTAGAAAGAAGCAAAGTTTACGTGATAGAATAGTGGATGTGTGTTGCAGCAGTGGCCCTGAAATGAAGAGGCCCCATCTCTTTTCTTGTGGTTTGATTCTTTGTTGTGTAAGTGTTTGAGAGAGAAAGAGAGAGAGACGAAGAAAGGAGAAGAGAGAGCGAGAGAAAGAGAAATGATGAAATGATGACATGAGACGTTGACAAGGGCTGCTGCTGCCTGCTGACAAGCCCGCTGCTTTTTGTCTTGTTTGTTGTTTGGTGCTGCAAGAGGCTAGCACTAAAGTTTTTAAATATTATCAATGGGCGAGTGTGAAGAGAGAATCCTCAATTAAATGAGTCAAAGAGAGAGCCATCTGAAAGAGTGGAAGGCAGCCATTATCAATATTCCTCTTCCACATTAACCATCCTGCACCTATCAGCAATCCATCAATCAATCTGGGGCAGCAAAACCATCCTGTCAAGTAAACAAAGTATCTATGAACACTTCAAGAAAACAATATCTATTCATTTTTATTTTTTTAATAAAAAAAAATTGTTTTAGCCTCTCTAAAGAAAGAGTAAAAGAAAGAAAGAGAGTAAAAGAAAGAAAGAAAATAAAAAGAAAGAAAGAAAGCAGTAAAAGAAGAAGAAAGAGTAAAAAGAAAGAAAGAAAGAAAGAGTAAAAAGGAAAGAAGAAAGAGTAAAAAGAAAATAGAAAGAGTAAAAGAAAGAAAGAAAGAGTATAAAAGAACAAAGAGTAAAAAAGAAGAAAAAAAAAAGGAAAGAAGAGTAAAAAGAAAAAGAACGAGTAAAAGAAAGAAAGAAAGAAACGAGTAAAAGAAGAAAGAAAGAGTAAAAAGAAAGAAAGAAGAGTAAAAAAGAAGAAAGAAAGAGTAAAAGAAAGAGAAAGAGTAAAAGAAAGAAAGAAAGAAAGAGTAAAAAGAAGAAAGAAGAGTAAAAAGAAGAAGAAAGAGTAGAAGAAGAAAGAGTAAAAAGAAGAAAGATAAAGAAAGAAAGAAGAAGTAAAAGAAAGAAAAACGAATTTATGCAGAGAATAAGATTAACAGTGATATTACTCTTGAATTATTAATGAAGCATTTAAATAATCTTTCATTTTAATTTTCTTCATTATAATAATTTGTCACAAATATAAAAAAGGGAAATAACTTTGAAACTGAAGAGTTTATTTTCTGAATGCTTCATCTATATTCAAAGTTAATACACTGTAATCTTATCTCTGCATAAATTCGGCTTTTCTTCTTTTTACTCTTCTTTCTTTCTTTTACTCTTTCTTCTTTTACTCTTTCTTTCTTTCTTTTTACTCTTTCTTTCTTTCTTTTTACTCTTTCTTTCTTTCCTTTTTACTCTTTCTTTCTTTCTTTCTTTACTCTTTCTTTCTTTCCTTTTTACTCTTTCTTTCTTTCTTTTTACTCTTTCTTCTTTCTTTTTTACTCTTTCTTTCTTTTCTTTTACTCTTTCTTTCTTCTTTCTTTTTACTCTTTCTTTCTTCTTTTATTTCTTTCTTTCTTTTTACTCTTTCTTTCTTTTACTCTTTCTTTCTTTCTTTTTACTCTTCTTCTTTCTTTTTCTCTTTCTTTCTTTCTTTTTACTCTTTCTTTCTTTCTTTCTTTTACTCTTTCTTTCTTCTTTTACTCTTTCTTTCTTTCTTTTTACTCTTTCTTTCTTTCTTTTTACTCTTTCTTTCTTTCTTTTCCTCTTTCTTTAGGAGAGGCTAAACAATTTTTTTTAATTTAAAATAAATAAAAATGAATAGATTATTCGATTTTCTTGAAGTGTTCATAGATTTTCTTTGTTTACTTGACAAGGATGGTTTTGCTGCCCCAGATGATGGATGGATTGATGATAGTGGCAGATGGTAATGTGGAAGAGGAATATTGATAAATGGCTGCCTCACTCTTTCCAGATGGCTCTCTTCTTTGACTCATTTAATTGAGGATTCTCTCTTCACACTCCACTGTGATAATATAAAAACTTAGTGCTAGCCTCTTGCAGCACCAAAACAAACAAAACAACAAAGCACGGCTTGTCAGCAGCAGCAGCAGCTGTCAACGTCTTCTATTGTCATCATCATCAATTTTCTCTTTCTCTCTCTCTCCTCTCTCTCTCTCTCTCTCTCTCTCTTTCTCTCTCAACACTTACACAACAAAGAATCAAACCCGCCACAAGAAAGAGGATGGCGCCCTTCCATTTCAGGGCCACTGCTGCACACACCACATCCACCATAATTCTATCACTAAACTTGTGCTCTTTCTACAGTAACCAGTCTTTTTTAGCCAATCTGTCACTCGCTCCTGTAACTCTACACAACCACACTTTGGGATGATACAACAATGATGAACCTCTTAACGACAACACTTTTCTGACATTGTCGGCTTTTGTCATCCGGCTCTCTGCTAATTCAGGCATTCTGTTCTCATGTTTACATCCAATTTTTATTTTTTTTAATTTTTTTTTATTTTTTTTTTTTATATAAAAGAAAAGAGAAGAAAAAACCCCTACTAAAGCTCCACTTTTTCCCTCCTCTCTTCTCCTCTCCGTAAATTAACCCACTTCTCATACTGGGGTGGCTGGTTCCAGTTCACTGACAGCTCATTGATTCTTTAAAGATCTCTGATTTTATAAAAACAAAAATTATATCCTCCGCACATCCGAGGAAGATTGGTTCAAGTATGTTTCCTCATTTCTAAACTCTATTAATTTTTTCAAGATTTAGCTGATGCTTGTTAAAACCCAAGCATTATTTTTAAGGGTTCTTCTGCCTTTTTTTAATTTTGATATTGCACTGCACTAAGTCAAAAAAAAAAAAAAACCCCATTCACAAAATCAAATGGAATGATTATTGCAGGCCTGAATGCAATACATGCTTCACATTTCTTCACTATTTTGATAGCTTTCCTCAAAAGGACATCATATTGTAACAACTTTGTAATATCTTTTACTTATATCTTTCTTTTTCTTTAAACACCCACTCCCATCCTCCCTCCACTTAAATATTGCTTCTGTATTCCTTAACTATGCTTACTACCCCCCTCTCTTCATACTTTTTGTTTAACCCCCCGTTTTTTTTTTTCTCCTTTTTTTTTTTTTTTTTTCTCCTTTTTTTTTTTTTCCTCCTTTTTTTCTATTCCTCTTTACATCCACTTTTATTCATTCCAGCCATCCCTCTCATCCCATGCATGTCACATTTTGCTAATGCAATCAACACTGGTGTTCTTTTGTCAATTGTTGTTGTGCAGTCCAAACCTTTTTTATCTACCTTAACCTACTCTACAAATGTTGCTATAACATGAATCAAGTCCTGTTGGGGAAGGGGAGGGGAAGGCAATAATGCTAAATTAAAAAGATTTTTTTTTTCTTCTAATTTTTTCTTTTTTTTTTTTTTTCTAATTTTCTTTTACCAAAAAAAATCTATCAAATGTTTCTATATTTGGCATCAATATAATTAATAAAAGTTAGTTGCTTTGTTAGTAAAATCCATCAACTTTTCTTGGAATACAAATCTTTGCATTTTAACAACTTTTTTCAAAAATGAACTTGGGGGAGTTTGTGTTAAAAAATAAAAAAATTCCAACTGTCACCGTTGTAAAACAAAAAACCTAAAGAAAGAAAAAAAATGATCGTCACCATCTCTGTAAGATGATATAATATTCCTGTTGTTTTTTTTTCCATAATAATTCTACAAAACAATTCCTGTCCAATTTTTTTCCAACATGTGACCTAAAACTGCTATTACAATTTTTTTTTTTAATATACCCTGCTACAATTTTTTAATTTTTTTTTTTTTTTTAATGTTACCCTCCTCCTTCCCTTCCACCGGAATTATTTCACCCCCTCTCCCCACTTTTTTTTCTTTTGAGGAAGGAAAAAAACACCAATGCTGTGTATGATGATTCTTTATATACTGTATATGGCTATTGTGTATATTATTATGTTTATTTCTACTTGATGACTAGTTTGATCTGTTACCCCAGTTGACAGATCCCTCAGTCAGTACCATCCAAATATTTAGGATCAGTTGAAAAGGCTTTTTTTTTTTTAAGAGGGGGGGGAATTAAGTCCTTTCTTCTGTGTCCTATCCACTACACTTAAGTTTAAAAAAAACATTTTTTAAAATATATATATTTGCATGTGTAAAATATATATAAATATAACTATAATAAATTTTCTTTTTTTCTATTTCTTTTTTTTTCTTTTTTTTCCCTTTTCTTTTTTTTTCTTTTTTTTTTTTTTTTTTGTCGGCTGATGCAGCAGACAGTCGTACATCATGTTCCTGTCTTTAACTTCTCCATACAGATCAATAAAAAAGGGATATATATAATGGTCTATGCTTTTTCCTATATTCTTTTTCTTTTTTATTTCATGTGTTGTGTTATTGACAATTTGAAGGGAAACTTTAAATCTCTACATAAAAAGAAAGTCAGTATTTGTATAAAAAGTACTACAATTTGTCTGAACTTATTATGCAATAAATTCAAATTTGGTTTGAGGGGGGGGTCAAATTTTGACAATTTAGATGCCAAAACAAAGAATTATTTGATGCATTCTTAAAGAGAAAACTGCTGTCTGAAGTTATTATGCAACCATTATCACATTTTACTTCAATAAAAAAAAAAGTTTTTAAAATCAAATTGGTCAATTTAAACAAAATATAAAGTCGACAATATCTTATTGTCAGTTGAACAGCAAAGAAGTCTATTCCTTTTTCAATAGTGCTAACCAGAGAGAGGTGGAGTGCTGCACCTACCATCAGCCCCATTTTGCCACTCAGATCCAAATTAAACATTAAGTCTTTGAATCCTTTGCATTTTGATATCGGAACACTTCTCATTAATTCCCATAATCCATTGATTATTTTTATATACTTTAGCAGGTTCAGTTTCTGGCATAAGAGTTTTAATTTCTTCCCATAGGTCTACTTTATTTATATTGTTTGCCACCTTCATATAATTTCATCTTCACAATTGACCATAGATCAGGACTTGATGTTGACCAGGAGTAAGCTTAGATACATGTGAAGGAGTATTGTCATGCATAAATACACACTTCACTTTGAAACTGTGCAAGACTGGGACTTGTATCGTGCAAAGAAACCTTATCCATAAAAATTGCAATATTATCCCTGTTTAATTTAACACCTTCAACTTTGAATGTTCCAATAATGAATTGATTGAAAATTCCAGTCCATATCATAGCACTACTGCCCCTTTGATTTCTTTAACCACAGTTATGTCTGAATTGGATTTTTAAAAAAGAGAATCTCATTTGGCCGCCCATCTATCAAGTCCAAATATCACTAGAGATTCATCTGTGAAAATTTGTGACTTTTCAGAAAATTACTGTTTGGTCAAAAGTGGCTGCTTTGTTATCTTAAGCGAGTTTGTTAAATTCTTTTTGAATTTAGTTCTATTTGTTAACAGCTGCCTTTCACATTTCGATTTGTGCAAAGTTCCTTTTGTCTCTAATGTGGACATTTTTTCATTTAATAACTTTTTTTGCTTTTCAACTTAAAAAGGAAACAGCTTTTATTGTTTTTGTTTTTTTTTTTAGATTTCAAAGATCTAAAGCTAATATAATAATGAAATTTATTGTGTACAGTGCTCAGGTGCACCACAGCTCATCAAAGTCTCATGTCTAGTACCCAGAATAATGTATTAGTGTCAGGAACATGAACATGAACAGCAACAATATACATGTTTGTGTGTGGATGGGAGTATCAGATAGTGTTGGCGAATTACAGTAAGCTTTGAAAGATGCAGTGTTTTGGCAGCCCACACCGGATGCAGGCAGCTTATAACTTATATAATTAAACTGCAAATTAACTTGAGTCAGTCCATTTTGAAAATTTAGTTTTCTAAGTGGAAATTGAACGAGTTTAAATTTGACAAATATTGGTTACGGTTTGATTTGATTTGCATAATAACTTCAGACAGACTTATGGATCTTTTTTTTTGATAAGTTTCATTATTATATTAATGCTTCTATTTAGGATGAAGTGAAGTATTTTAATTAGCATTCTATAGTTAGCTGTTATATTGAAAATTTAAATGGTTAAAATGTTTAGGTTACCCCCACAAAAATTATTCAGTTACAAATTTGAATGGTTTAAATGTTTAGCTCACTCCTAAATCTCACTATGATGTGTTGTTTTTGCTGGGTTGCAGATTATATATATCTCATTGTTTGTAAGTCCCTTAAATTAGTAGTTACCAAAGTTCTCACAAATTATCTTTCAATAAAGTTTTTTTTTTTAATCAAAGTTTACGTGGTCTTAGATGTTTTTAAACAAATTATTTCAATCAGGTCAGTTGTGTAAATCAATTATCTGTTGATAGTTCTAGTTGTTTCTTTTTTTTTTTATATTACGATTTTATGTTGTGATTTTAGTGAGAGCACTTTACAGTGGGGATCCCTTGTGTTACTCAAAAGCTTAAAAAGTCGTTTGGTGTCAATTATCTGTTGATTAGAATTCTTTGGTTGAAGTAAAGCCACCTCTTGTGTAGATTTAACATCTTTTGTCTTTAAATTGGTGAATATATTCAACAAATGATTTATTGCAAGGAATTGTCAATTTCCATTAGTTCCAACCAATTTCTACTGCAGTTTTCTAAATTGGATATTTCAAAAACAAACAAAAACAAAAACAAACTTTGATATAGTTTTCCATGAGATATTAATATATTTTCAATTCATTACTTACGCTAAATTTGAAAGCTTGTTCATCATCTTTTAAAATAATGATAAAAAATGAATTCTATAAATATTGCTCAACCAATCCTATGATATGAGGCAAACTAGGAACTTTTTTATTATTTTAGTCATATTTTGGCTTAGAGCGTTCGGCTAGAAACCACAAGGTTCCTAGTTCGATACCGGTCCCCGCCAACTCAGCGTATGAGTGGCACAGGGATCTGTGCGGTAAAGTAAGGAGCTGATGGTAGGTGTAGTGCTCCACCTCAGATGCTAAAAAAAAACAATTTCCTTGGTCTAGCACTATTGAAAAGGGGATAGACTCCCTCGCTGACTGGTTGATACCGACTTTAGGCCGCCCGACGACTTTTACCATATAAGGTGGTATTCAGTAACATTGGAATTTTAAGCCAAACCCATTATTCAATCTATGGAGATAGAATGTTCTCTTTTGTAGTCAATGTTAGAATATATATCAGTTAATTTGTCCATAGCATGACTCACTGGCTGGCTTAACAATTAAACCCTATAAGCACTAAGTAACTTAACCAATACTCTACTGCATCTAGTGGTGAGGTTCCAGTTCTGGAGAGTCAAGTGTAGCATAATACCCTTTCATTACCATTACTCTCTCTCAGGTTCACTCAAACCTGAAGTGATTAGTAACTGTTAGGGTTCAATTGATCAGTTAAATAGATTTAAAACAAAATTGAATACCCATCATTAATGAATAAAACAAAAGTCTTTGGCATGAAATAACCCAGCAAGTGTTGATATGTCATAAAACTCTTATCCACAGGGTTGTTTCGTAAGGTAACTAAAGAAAATGGCTATAATGACTAAGATGAGGGCATTAGTCTGAATAGATTAAATAGACAAAATCCAGTGATTGCTCAGTTCATATCTTGTGAATGTGTTCATGACATAAAGTTTAAATTTGTAGGAAATAGACTTGGTAAGTGAAGTCTCTCTTTAGCCCTGGTGTCGAGTAACCTTTCCAAAAGGAAAATGTTTGATTTTAAAACCAATTACCAGACTTAACTGGTGAGGGCAACCACCAGGATTTAAAATAAAAAAGGAAGAAAAAAAGATCTGTTAAAGGTTAACGGAGTCTATTAACTTGTCAATTCTTAGTGTCTTGAGAGGCTAAACATGGCACAAACGAACTCCGCTTTGCATACGCTCTTAAATTCACACGCATATGTTATTGCTTTTCATTTATATTCTCCTGTATATGTAAACTCTGTATAATAATAATAATGAAATTTATTGTGTACAGTTATCAGGTGCACCACAACTCATCAAAGTCTCATATCTAGTACATAGAATAATGTACTAATGTCAGAACATGAATAGCGTACAGTAATAATATACATGTATGTGTACAGTGCTCAGGTGCACCACAACTCATCAAAGTCTCATGTCTAGTACATAGAATCAGGTGAACAGTTACAGTATAGACTAATACATAGAATAATGTACTAATGTCAGGAACATGAATAGCGTACAGTAATAATATACATGTATGTGTACACGTGCGTGCATATGGATGGGGTATCAGGTATAGTGTTGGCGGATTGCAGGAAGCATGGAGGCTTTGAAAGATGCAGTGTTTTGGCAGCCTATAACAGATGCCTCGGCAACTCCAAACATGAAAAAAATGTTCCCAAAAGTCATGTAAGCTATGCTGTTTTCTGATTTTGTAGGCATGTCCACGTGTGTTAGAAAGATGGAGATTAAAAAGGTGCTCAAGGTTGCTTTGTTAAGATGATTAATGACCTTATGAGTGTTTACCAGGTCAGACGTTCAGACTATGGCAGATGCCTGATGGAGGGTATTCGTTTGGTTGCACGTCTCTGTACAGTTTCTAGGAGGTTAATGTTCTGAGCAAGATCAGGTTTCTAGACTGGTGATGCAAATTCCAAGTGTGGCCGCACCATAGTTTTAAATAGCTAGCCGGTGAGTGGCTGACAAAGGTCTTGCTGAGCAACACCAGGACACCCTCGGTCTTGACAATTTTAGAGAAGTGTTTCATATGTACTTTGAGTTCTCTATTTTGGTTTATTTGATATTCACTCTCACACACGCACTTGGGTCTGTTTAAATAGATTTTAAGCTAATAGTATATCAGTCACTTGAATTGTGGATAAACATTGGGGGGATAGGTTGTGCTGAGGTCATTCATGGTTGCCATTAGGTCAAATGGAAAGAGATGAATATTATGGGATGGTTTATTCAGTAATAGCTCAGCAAAAAAAAAAAAAACTTTATTTTTGCCACAGAAAGAATGTTGTTTATCCTGAAATATTAGAATACACTTTGTTCCTCCCACACATTTTTTGTTAGAATTTATAAGTTATGTTTATGTTAGGGCTTTTTACAAGATCAGGTCAGTGAAATCAGAAATACTGATATTAAAATAATTAGAATTTTTGGACCATATGACCTTTAGGCACCTCTTCTGTGATCTCGAACTCACAAGGACACTTTTCTTATTTACACTGTCAAAATCCGGTTGTTTGTTAGGGGTTAGTTTTATAATTTAAAAAAAAAATCGTCTGTAGACCAGATTTTGACGGTGTAAATGGAAAAAAATGTCCCCAAGCATCGAGATTGCAAAAGGGGTGCCTAAAGGTCATATGGTCCAAATTTTTTACTTAGTCACCCTAGTACTATACTAGTAGAGTTAATAAATCGTTTTTAGAGGAAGTTTATAAATCCTTAATTTTAATTTATATTCATCTTAAAATTTTTATTTAACTTTTTTTTTTTTTTTTTTTCCCCCATCTTAATAGAAAGGAAAAAAAATGATTGAATCCATCTAAAAATAGAAATTATTCTTAATGCTGAATGGATTCATCAGATACTACAACATTCATTGGTGACTTTGCTGATGTAGTGATTTCTGTTATAAAAATAACATTTTTTCAATTAGATTTATAAACTATTTTGCTCTTAAAATGTTACATCACAACTGGAATATGAGGAATGTGCATCCCATCATGGTGTAATGGTTAGCAAGCTAGTTCCACTGATCCATTAATAGTGTAATTGATCCTGTCTAGATGCCCCCATACTTGTGACCTTGTGTCACATCCTACCCATGACATGGGTTTGATAAATACCAACTAGAATATGAGGAGTTGACAATTTACCAGTGCAGAGATCATGCTTAAAGGGTCGTAGGGGAGGGGGGGAACATACCTATAGGCTCAAATGTGTCCTGAAATATTTTAAAATCCTTATGAAGAAATGTTAGTAGCAATTGTTAGATAAACGAAAAAAGGTGTCAGTTTGAAATAGGAGAAAGGCTTTATGGTTGTTAAAAGACCAGACTAAAATCAATAGATTGATTTTTCTTTCTGCAAGTTATTTAATATTTCCTGTAATTCCAACCAGAATATATAGATTTTCTTTTTTCTTTCTTCTCTGACTGAATCTCTTAAAAATGTTTTAAAATGAAACTTGTACTAAAAATCAGATTTTTGCTAATATTTTAGGGGTGCTGGGGGGAAAAAACTTTTTTTTTTTTTTTCTTTTTTTTTTTTTTTTTTTTTTTGACTAGTTCTCTTTATTGTTAAATGCCCATAATTTAATCCAATCTGCCTTTTGGTTTTCTTCAGGTGTTTCTTGTTGAACTTGGGAGACTTTGGATACATGGTGTAATAATAATAATGAAATTTATTGTGTACAGTGCTCAGGTGCACTACAACTCATCAAAGTCTCAGGTCTAGTCCACAGAATAATGTATTAGTGTCAGGAACATGAATAGCATACAGTATCAATATATATGTATGTTTGTGTGTGGATAGGAGTATCGGGTATAAATGTTGGCGGACCACAGGAAGCATGGAGACTTTGATGCAGGCAGTTTATTGCATGCCTCAGCAACTCTGAGCATGAAAAAAAATAGATATAAGGGTTGAGTTAATACAGTTCTATGTGACAATCATCTGTGGGTTGTAGGTTCAATCCTGCTTATGGTTAAAAATAAGATAGAATACTTAAAATAGTTTTTATTCAGTCATGGTTAATGAAATTAGAACAATTTAACCCAATGGAATAACTAATGGATTCGGTTCAAAGTTCCATGAATGTTCCCAATTTTAACAAGAAAGGCCTGGAGGGCACATCGGCTAAAATGTGTATATAACAAAGATGAGGACAACAGTCTGAAAAATTCAAATTCTCAAACCTCATCTAAAAAATTCAGCCATAATTTTTTTCTTTACCTTAACTAGATTATTAAAAAGTATTTAAAATGAATTTTTATTATTGAAAGGGTACTCCATTTTCCCCCCACACTTCCAAAATTGGAATGCTCCCTACTAGTTGCAGTTTGACGTCAAGCCCTAGCACCTATATGATTGTCCCTTATGGCAAGCCCCAACCTTTTTTATCATATATGTGCTAGATGGCATTGGCTGAAGGTCTTCATGTCCTGGGAATGACGTTAAACTCTATCTTATGGGGGTGGGGGTTCCAGTTATTTCAATAACTGTCTTAATGAAAGTTCTCAAATTTTATTCAAAAAACAAAAAAAATTTTTTACTTAAATAATTTTTTTACAAAATTATTTAAGAATTCAGATGAAAAACAAGTTTATTTAAAAACAAAAAAAATATCTAAGGAGCATACAAGACTGGCTCCTGCTGCTAATTTGAAGAGCACATTCCTTTTTTAAAAAAGCTGGAAAAGTCGGGAGTGCCTATCTTAAAACATTTGAAATGGATTAGAAATTTGGTCTGGCTATAGTTAAAAGGTTAGTGTATTTAAGCATATATTGCCACCACATACTCCTGTTAACTTTGATTATAACAATCCCAGCAATAAAATAAGGATGCATGGAGTTTAGGATAGGTAAAAGTACTGAGCGTAAGCTGGGTTAGTGAGCCTCATAGAGAAGATTAGCCTAGGCCTACGGGAGGTCTCAAACTTCACCTGCGATGTATAAGATGCAGGGCAATATTTTGGAAAAAAGTGTGTCCTAAATGCCATCAAATTTGGTAGATACATTTTCTACTAAATGTAAAGCAAGACTTGTTGACTGGTAAAATCTCTATTACTACTACTCATCATCAAGGCAAGCCAACATTGGATTCCCTTGACTCTCATCATCTGTACCTATTGGGCATCTCTCTTGGTAAGTTCTCTATATGACATTCACTGTCTGCATAGAGTTGATAAATGTAAGTTTTTTTCCTGGTGTGTCCATATATAGTAGTCCATTGAATAATGTTGCTTATGAGTTTATCATTACTTCTCCATCATGTCTTGAATGGTTTGTTCTATGAGAGGTAAGTGCTGTATTCTTGGACCGTCGTGAGACAGGTTTGTTTTATCCTACCGATCGGCCCGTTTGTTATGTCGGCCGTGGCCACAGCTATCCTGTCCAGTACGAGAAGAACCACGGGATCGGAGCAACGGTTTGTGTGCTCGCTCGAGCAAGCTGCCTCCGCGTGATAACGGGTGTAGCCACGGTATTACGAAGGGTGTCTCTTCCTTCTCCTGGAGCCTGCCATAGTGGTCGTCTGTCGCTAGTGGCGGCGGCTGTTGTGTTTGGCGGAGTGGTTCGCCGTCGGGCATGGCTTGTCGTTGCATACGTGGCGGTGTGCATGAACGAGCCAACCGACTTGACATCCGCGACAGGCTGGATTTTGCCGTCACTGTCTTGTTTCAAACCCCCCGTGGAGCGTGAGACGAGGGATTGCTCGTAGACCACTTGACTTCAGACTAGGGTGTTGTGTTTTGAACAAATCCTTGGAAGCAGCACCCTTACTGGCTGAAAAATTACGATTTGGTTCTTAATTTTGGTAACAAAGAATTATTTAAGTAAATTTTACATTTTAACTGACACCAATTCTTTGTAGCATGTTTTACCCCAAAATAAGCCCTCCCCCCCCTTAAAATATTCCCTGCAGACAGACAAATGAAATAATCATTTCTCATGGGCTGATTTTTTTGGAGATGAGTGTTTGTGTCACCTGATGTAATCATCATTGATATCGTTTAATATTTCAGAGTGAAAATATAAACACTGTCTTATTTTCAGGGAAACACTGTATTAGTCATTTTGTGGTTATTTCCTATAAATCTAACATAAACAAAGGGGAACCACTCTTGACTGATAAATTATTTATTTTCCCATTAAACTAACCTTCTATTTTTCCTAGTAGATCAATAAATAATTTATCAGTCAAGAGTGGTTTCCCTTTGTTTATGTTAGACTTATAGGAAATAACCCATTTTGTTTTTTCTTTGACAATATTGATTTGATTTAAAAAATGAAATACAAGGGAGATAATTGTGTAAGATATGAAAAAAAAATATTTTTTAATTTGAGTTACCCAAAAAGTACCCATAATTAGGCTCCTGATAGTGAAATCAACTTGAAACCAATTTCACTTTTATCACCAGGAAAATCTAGGGATACTTTATCATTTATACTAAAAATGTCCTATTTTCCCAATAATTTGGTTACTAACAGATTTATATCCTCCAGGGGAGAGAAATGGATTATTAGATTACATCCCAAAGGCCATGGAGTAACGCTAGGCAAAACTGCCAGTGTTAGGGTCACATAGACCCCCCCCCCCATAATCTATGATAAGGGGGTTCCCATGCTACTACTTATAAATTTTCATAAAAAATATGAAACCTGTCCTTCTGATGCCCCCCTCAAGCAGGTTACAAACCCCCACTCCACTGGAGGTGGGGATATTCAAGATTAGTTCATACTGGCCCTGATGATCCATATGTAAATAATCCTCATTTTAATGGAAACTAAAGTCAAGACAATCTATGATAAATATGCAGCTGAGCCAGGAGAAATTAAAAGTGAAGATATGACAGAACATTATTTAACTGAGGAAAATGTTTAGAAAAAAGAAAAAGAATCCAATGATCAATTTAATTTAACTTGAGATATTTGAAATCTTTCAAATAAGCAGCAAAAAGAACACGGATCCTTTTTTCCTGTTCTCAGGATTCAACGCAGTCAGATTCTTTTCCTAGAAACCAAATTGGCTGCTACTGCTACTGTACAATACAAGGTTTGGTTTGTTTTGTTTTACAGCATATCAACCTCGGTGGGTCATTTAATGCCGATAAAGTTTTGAAATAAATCAATTCTTAATGGATAATACAATTTTTTATAAATATATTTTTCTATTTAACCCGTAGATGGGACCCTAACAGGTACTACCACTCCGTGTACAATACAAATCCCATCCAATAAGCATCATTCTCAAATATAGCCAACCCAGCCTTACTTCCAAAATTTGATTTCCCTCATAACTTAGAATTGAAAAAGAAAAGAAAAGAAAATCGACTTTAGGCAAGTATGTTTGTGAATTTGCTGAGTGCCATATTAACTTAAAATGGTCTCTCATATGGCAATAGCATAATCTTTATAGATCACTGCTGTCACTCAGAATCCTATAACGTAAGCCTTAACTATGTCCTTGTAAATTCCTACCATAAAATAAACTGAACTTTCATTTTATGTCCGTGTTTTTGCAATAAATGTTTTATTTTTCTTGCACCCGTTATTTTACAATACTGAATATATTTTCTTTTTTTAAAAACATTTATTGCAAAAACACGGACATAAAATGAGGGTTCAGTTTATTTTATAGTAGGAATTTACGAGGAACAAGTTGAAGATTACCTCCTATAATGCCAGAACCTTTCCTCTCATGAGCATTTATATTTAATGTAAGGGTAGCGTGAACATGGAGTCAACAACGCCTGGCTACTGACAGTTTTGATCTTCAGACCATTTGGTCTATAGATTGCATAGGTGAGAAACTGTTAGTAAACAGGTGCTATTGACTCCAGGTCCACGCTGCCTTAACTTAAATGTCTTTTTTTCTTTATATATATATATATATATATATATATATATAAGTTAAGAGTAGGGCAATGAATACGACTATAAGTATAGATAAAAGGATATGAAAACACACAATGCTGTTAAAATGAAAATATTTTATATCATATTCATAGCTAATATTGAACAATATTTCGATTTATAAAAATCATCTTCAGAGCTTGTTTTTAAACTGGACTCATCGAGAGAGAAGCTGAAAATAATGCTTATTTTCAGCTTCTCTCTCGATGAGTCCAGAGTTAAAAACAAGCTCTGAAGATGATTTTTATAAATCGAAATATTGTTCAATATTAGATATGAATATGATATAAAATATTTTCATTTTAACAGCAGAGGGCCGGGTTAGCTCAGTCGGTAGAGCGTTTGGCTAGAAACCACAAAGTTCCTAGTTCGATACCGGTCCTCGCCAATTCAGCGTATGAGTAGCACAGGGATCTGTGCGGTAAAGTAAGGAGCTGATGGTAGGTGTGGCGTTCCACCTCAGACGCCAAAACAATCTTCTTGGTCTAGCACTATTGAAAAGGAGATAGACTCCCTCGCTGATACCGACTTTAGGCTGCCCCGATGACTTTACTTACTTATACATATATATATATATATATATATATTATATGAAGGTCAGATTAAATCTAAGCAATCCATTTTTCTCTAGAGAAAAAAGAAAAATAGATTCCTTAAATTCTTAAAATGTTGGACATTTTGCCAATATTAAAATTAGGAACATTTTAGCTAAGTAAAATAGACGGAGTGGCCTATTGTTGGTATCAGCAAGGGAGTCTATCCCCTTTTCACTAGTGATAGACCAAGGAGAGTCACACTTATCATCAGCTCCCCACTTTACTACACAGATCCAAGCTGTGACACTCATGTTCCGAGTTGGCAAAGTCTGGTATCAAACCTGGAACCTTGTGGTTGCAATGCTATGTTTTACCATCTGACCTAAACCTCATTTCAAATGTACTATAGTTAAATAATATCACAACTTGGACAAGGAATGGCTTTGGCATTAAATAACCCACTGAGGTTGATTTGCCATTAAACAAAGAAACTAAGCCTAAATCAACTTAGCATGAATTCTTCCTAGCAGCATTTGCCCTATCTTCTAAAAAAGGGTCAGGGGTCAGGTTCATAGCCTGATTTGTGAGGAACTCCAAAATGAGGAATGCAAACAGAACTGAGCTATTTTTGACACCGTCCACCCACACAGGCATGCAGTGTCCCTAGTGTAGCACCAATTGAGCATTATCAGAAAACTAGAAGCAGCTACCCAGTGTCAACTTGGTAGAGGTGGTGGGGGGAGGGACTAAATGAACAACAGTCACATTCTTTAGAATGTGAAAGGAATCAAGTATTTGAAAACAAAAAAATTTTTTACAGTAAAATAATACCCACCTCCAGTTTGTTTTTTCTCTTCATAAATACAATAATAATAATAATAATAATAATAATGAAATTATTGCATACAGTGCTAAGGTGCACAACTCATCAAAGGCTCATGTGCAGTAGATAGAAAAATGTACTAATGTCAGGAAAATGAATAGCGTAGTCATAATATGTGTGCACGTGCATAGGGTTTGGTTTGTTTTATGGCATATCAAACACAGTGGGTCATTTAATGCTGACAAAGTAGTGAAATAAATTCATTCTTAATGCATAATACAATTTTGTTTATAAACTCATGTTTTTCTATTTAACCCATAGATGGGACCCTAACAGGTACTACCATTCAGGGTCAGAGTGGACCAGGGAGCAATGGTGATGAAAGGGTGCTCTACATTCCCCAAACCTCCAGAACTGGAACCTCACCATCAGATAGAGTTTAACATCATTCCCAGGACATGTAGACCCTCAGTCACCGCCTTCTAGAACCCATATGATAAAAAGGGGTTGGGGCTTGCCATAAGGGCAATAGGGTTGGGGCAATCATATAGATGCTTGGGCTTGATGTGACCAGCCAATTGATCGGAGGGGGCCTCTCTGACCGCCTGTCTAGCCCAAGATAGGGCCAAAGTGGAGTATTGCAAGTCATGAACTGCTCATACACCAGAGTTCTATCCTTAAGCATCACGGGTTGCCACCCACAGCCAACAGGTGGCCCCATTGGGGGAGTCTTACCCCTCTGCAGTTGGTGCATTTTAACGCCCCACTGACAGGGCAGGCGTGCATGTGTGTGGAGGGGGATGTCAGGTATAATGTTGTCAAATTACAGTAAACATGGAGGTTTTTAAAGATGCAGTGTTTCAACAGCGAACAACTGATGCAGGCAGTTTATTCCAGGCTTCAGCAATTCTGAGCATGAAAAAATGTTTCTAAAAGTCATGTGAGCTATGCTGTTTTCTGACTTCTTCGTAGGCATGTCTACGTGTGTTAAAAACATGGAAATCAAAAGGTACCCCCCCCCCCAATAAATTTATTTTTAGCTGTCTCCTTCTATGGAAGCCTATACGTGTAATAAATTAAATAAAATCACGGTTCAGTTAAAATGGACCAAATTGTTATTTATTGTTAAATAAAATAGACAGTTTAAAAAAAAAAAAAAAAAAAAAAACAAGTATGCGTTGATCAACGCATACTTGTTTTTTTTTTTTTTTCTTTTTAAACCAACGTCTATTTTATTTAACAATAAATAACAATTTGGTCCATTTTAAACTGAACCGTGATTTTATTTAATTTATTACAAGTATAGGCTTCCATAGAAGGAGACAGCTAAAAATTTGTGAATCCGGTTACAAAAAGTTTGTAGCTAGGTGTGTCCAAAAAGAAATGGAACTTTCAAAACCGCAGGACAAGGAGAGATTTTAGAAATGCTCACATAAAAATGTTGTGTAGCAGTAACCTATTGTAGACCGGTAATCTGAACATTAGCTACATAAATGAGAGTAAGCTCCCCTGGTTTCTTTCAATTTGAGGAAACTTTGTTTTGGTCAGCCATTTTCATTTCACCGTAAATCTACACTGAAAATACGAATTTGTTCGAATCACTACAACAATGTTTTAACACGAAAATATCATAAAATGTGTTCTTAATTGTGTTTGCGCATTATTTGAAATGAACTTAATTGTTATTAAGAACACATTTTATGATATTTTCGTGTTAAAACCTGCAGTTGTATTGATTCGAACAAATTTGTATTTTCAGTGTAGATTTACGGAGAAATGAAAATGGCCAACCAAAACATAAGGCTTCCTCAAAGTGAAAGAAACAAGGGGAGGTTACTCTTATCTATGTAACTAATGTTCAGATTACCTGTAGACCTACCCCCTAAAAAAACAAAAAACAAACACAAAACCGCATCATGAGGTTAGTACTGGAGATACGCATACTAAATGGGTGTGTGTGTGTGTGTGTGTGTGTGTGTATGTATGTGTGAATGGATTTACCCTAACCCCTCTGCCATGGGCAGGATGTGGCACAAGGTCAATTTTTAAGTGGAGTAAAGCTAGTTTGAATTCCTAGGCTACATACGTAGAAATCATGTGGGCATTCATTGATTGGCTATGGGAAGTCACATGGTATTCAAAAGTTTCCGTTAGATCAAATAACCCAGTCTGCTCTACTATTTACCCAAAGCCAAGGAGAGAAAAAGGATAGCGCAAAGTGAAATGCAAATGGCCTCATCCAGGATTTGAACTTGGATCGCCAATTTAATTTCCTAAGACCCCCCCCCTAGTTGAACAACTTTAGAACATTTGAAAATTAGGAAAACCGTTTAATAAGACTTTTTAATATAATTACATTTTTCAACTTTATGCCTATAGACTGTAGCCCAACACATCATACCATTTTGGAATCAGGCAGACTGTGAGCATATAATTAAACTCTGGGCCGAATCTGGACCCGCAATCCTGAAATTTTGGATTCCCAAGTTTTAATTACTGTGATTAATTTCAGCATTTTTTTTTTTTTTTGGTACAATAATTTTTATAACTTGGTAATAAATTAGGGAATAATCGAAATTAATTGCAAAATCCAGCGAAAATCATTCGTGAAATAGAAAGAATTGTTTGTATGGAAAGTAAGAACCAATGTACATGAAATTATCTTTGAATTAAGTGGCAGTAGAAGAATTACAGTTATTAACTCTTAAAATCCTATACCGCTTCATTCCGCCCGGCCAGAAGTCACATTCGTTTTCCTAATCCACCCCAAACATTAGCCTTTGTTTAAATGTCATATTAAACATATTTAGAAGTTTTTGATTTAAGTGAAATTACGGGTAACTTTAAATAAAAAGGCCATTTTTAGCCATTTATTGATAAATCCTTATAGGAATGGGTGTCTGGACTTAGAAAATTCTCAACAGGATGTTAAGAGTTAAGAATTTTGAATTCTTCTGTAGTTTAGTGTTGTCTATCACATAACTATTTGTAGTGACCATAAATGGGAAAAACCTAATGTTTATCATGTAACTTTGCAATAAATAGAAGTTATTCAGCAGCTGGTTAACCACCCCTACCATTGGGGGGGGGGGCGTTCAGTCTGGACCTTGCTGACCTTTGGGTGTGTGTGTGTGTGTATGTAATTATATATGTGTGTGTGTGTTTCCCAAATCTGAAATCAACTCTTAAAAGTTTGTCTAATTCAGCTTTGAAAAAAAGAAGCAATTCTCATATTTTCTTATTTTTTCTTTTTGGAAACAGGAAATAATGGTGTATAAATTGTATAAACTGTGGAGAAGGAAAAAAAAAAAAAATAAATAAATAAAATAAAATAAAAAAATAAATAAAAAAAAAGTGTATATTGAAACCTCAATTGTTGGTAAAGCATTTTTTTTTTTCAAAGTTTGATTTCTTTTTGGACACACCTTGTATATCATGTTTGTTTAATGGAAAAACTGAAATTTTCATAGATTCTTATTGAAACATTAAACTTTTTTTTTTTTAATACAGTTTCTGTCACTGCGAGGAATTCTTAAAATTTCATGAATGAAGACAAGGGAGAAAAAAAAAAAAAAAAAAAAAAAAATATCTATCTCATCCTAAACAATCAATTACAGTAATTTTTTTTTCTTTCTTTTAAAAATAATAATACAGTACATTTCTCATCAAATGTAATATGTCAAAAAGCCACATTCCTGAAATTTAAAACAAAACATTTTTGAATATCAAAAGCCAAAAATGAAACTTTGTTCAAATTTTAAGACTGACACACTGACACTATATTGAATGCAATGTTTCCATTGTTAGACATTTTTGGTTTTGGTATTTATTTTATTTGCACATTTTATTTATATTAAAATTCCCAAATGTGGATTCATGATTTTTATTATGTTT
>CM042160.1:86495520-86500147 GCA_023376005.1 Doryteuthis pealeii
GTCACACCCCAACATGTTAGCCATTATGCGACAGAGCACCTCTTGTGGTTCTTAGAAAGAGAAAAAGAGATGCAACAAAAGAAAAGTAAAAATAAAAGAAAATTATTCTAACACGTAAAATTTAAATTATTTCTCACGCACGAATGAATTGCAGCATACAAATCACAAAAAATAAGTTTTGTTTTGTAAGTTGTGTGCTGGTAACAAAATTGCAACACTCGGGATGGATATATATATATATACACACACACATATATATCAATAAAGGAAGAACTCAATACAGTAATCCCATAATAAATTTATTTCGACAAAAATAGGGGCCCATATAAATCTAAGTTGATTTAAACCGGCTCCCCAAATTTTCGCCTCATCAGATGGGTCCATCTGATGAGGCGAAAATTTGGGGAGCCGGTTTAAATCAACTTAGATTTATATGGGCCCCAATTTTTGTTGAAATAAATTTATTATGGGATTACTGTATTGAGTTCTTCCTTCCTTTATTGATAAATATTGCTCTGTATATAATCTAAAAGGTTATTTTACATTGAGCTCTCTTTAGTGATTTAATGATTCACTGTATTTATACATACTGGATCATCAATATTAGTACAGTGGATCTTGAAATCACATATAGAATCATCCCTTACTACCAAGTTTTGGATAAATCTCATATATATATATATATATATATATATATATATATATATATATATTATAGACACACGCACACACTGATAGGGATACAGGCACCAAAATCTAAAAAGACCCAGTAAAATCGTATTTACGCGTCCTAGTTTTTTTTCTTCCCTCACCATTTCAAGCTAACTGTAAATACATTTTAAATAGTTTCTTAGAAATTAATTACACAGGAATAGGTTACAAAGTAGGAGTTAGCCAGCTTTAGGTGGGGCCCATAAATTTTACTGGGGACTCATTCAAAGCAAATATGTGTGTCCCAGGACGTACTAAATCAAAAAAACTATCATCATCACTGGGTGTATATATATATATATATATATATATATACATACATACACACAAATGTATGTCTAAGTTAGGCTAGCATGAACAAGAAGTCAATGCCGCTTGGTTTCTCACAGTTTATTACCTATGTTGTTTGAAAATCACACTGGCAGCATTGATTCATATCTATGCTATCATTCATATATATATATATATATATATATATATATATCTTATTATAATGGAGATTGTGTGTTTTTCTGTCTGTAACCGAAACTATATTCCTACTCAAGTCACAATTCTCTTAGTTATTGACATCACATTCTCCATGATTTTATTTTGATCTAAACCTCAATTATTAATAAAATTGTCTTACATTATTAATACCGTTAACCATATCAACATACTAACAAGATGCAATTATATTTATATATACAACAAAATAGCGGTTTACAGTGTGAACGGGACGGCTAATTTGCATATTAATATTAAAAAATTGAATTTAATAAATATGTGCTTAGTATTATTGATTTCTAACTGTTTGGTTTTATTTTAATGAATATAAGCAAAAATCTCTTCAATGAATCTTAAATGAAATCCATTAATAAGATAAAATAACTGTCATTTTATTCTTTACTTCCTCTTATAACTAAATACTTAAATTTGAAAAAATAACAATGAAAGACGAGAGTGATGGAAGAGTAAGTTTCAGTTGTTCCATTTTTTATTATACTACCTCCGTTTCAAATCTTTTATTATACCCCCCTCTGTTTCAAATCTTTTTATCTGTATTCTTATTTAGTTTAATTAGCCTTTCTAATTTAATACAATATTTTATTACATTAAAACTTAAATACTTGCACCCGGAGGGTGCATATATTTGCTAGTATATATAATATTATATTATATTATATTAAATTATTTATATTTTTGCTTGACAGCAATTACAATGCGTATATCGTATAAAATTCGATAATTATAGAAAATAATCATGACAAGCGAACTCTAAAGCACCGCACATTTGTTTGCAGAGTTCGCTTGTCATGATTATTTTCTATAATTATCGAATTTATACGATATACGCATTGTAATTGCCTTCAAGCAAAAATATAAATTATAATATAATATATATATATGAATATATCATATATCATATAAAATTCGATAATTATAGAAAATAATAGAAAAAGAACTCAGCAAACAAATGTGCGGTGCTTTAGAACATCATACAGCCTGTTTCAACTTTATTAAGTCTCATCAGCGATGTATACTAACGATTTCCCTCTGACAGAAATCGAAACTGGGAGTCTAGCATGCAAAGTCAGAGACTCTATCGCTCGGCTACTGACACACCGCACAAATACATGCGAAATTAACCTGTCAAAGATAATGATATGCCTCTACCATATTAGGTACACGGACGTTGACAACAACAAACCAGGCCCTTGCCCTGGCAAAGGAAATAAGATTTTGGATGTTTGTTTTTAGAAGCATTGTTGAACAAAGTATATATTATTATTATTTATATTTTTGCTATATATATATATATATATATATATTATATTATATATATATATATATATATATTATTATAATGGAGATTGTGGGTTTGTCTCTCTGTAACCGAAACTATATTACTATACAAGTCACAATTCCTTTCGTTATTTACATCATATTCTCCATGATTTTATTTTTTATTTAAACCTCAATTATTAATAAAATTGTTTTACATTACTTACACTGTTGACCATATCTACATACTAATAACATGCAATTGTATTTATATATACAACAAAATAGAGGTTTACAGTGTGAATGGGAAGGCTAATTTGCATATTGATCTTAAAAAATTGATTTTAATAAATATATGCTTAGTATTATTGATTTCCAATTGTTTGGTTTTATCTTATTGAACATGAGCAAAAATCTCTTCAATAAATCTTAAAAGAAATCCCTTAACAAGAAGAAATAACTATAATATTATTCTTTACTTCCTATTTTAACTAAACAGTTTAATTAGGAAAATTTACCAATGAAAGACGGGAATAACGGAAAATGATGGAAGAGTTAGTTTCAAAGTTGTTCTATTTTTCAATCATACCCCCCTCTGTTCAAAATCTTTTTATCTACATTCTTATTCAGTTTCATTAGCCTTTCTAATTTAATATGATATCTTATTATAAAATTTAACTAAAATACTTACACCCGGAGAGTGCATATATTTGCTAGTATATATAAATTCCTTATCTTTTTTTTATAATAAAGAAACAAAAAAAAAACAAAAAAAAAACTTGTTTCAACCTACCTCTTCACAAATCAATGACAATTTGGATTGTTTAATCGGATCTTTCAGACGTTCTCTTATAAAGTCAACAACTTCTTGACTAGACATAAAATTCCTAAAACAAAAGAAAAACAATTTTAAATAAATAGAATTTTTTTAAATAAATGGGCAAGAAACATTATTCAACTTCAGAAAAAAAAACCTCAACCAATAACATCATTGGTTCTTAAATTTATTTATGTTGGAATATTTGGAGTATATAAGGTGTCCTGCAATACACCACCTAAATTTATTGACTGTGCGAGGTCCTGTGGTTTATTCCTGTGCCAATCAACAGCCATAATAATGCATGGCCAATTCACTACTTAAACACTGATACTTGCCATAGTTCATTTGCAACCAAATGAGGAGGAACTTACAATACTAAGGAGAACCAAAGGATTCTTAATCAAGGATTTCCACTGGACAAGCGATCTTGCTTAAAGCCTAAAGGATAGGCCATAAGACTGTAACAATTTATACATTTATTGCAGCAACAGGTAATAGTAGATTTTTTTTAAAAGTCCACATTGCCAAGAAAATCTTCATAAATATTCTGGTTAGAATTGCAAAGTCTTCAAATTTTCCAGTTGAATTTTTTTGTTTGTTTTTGAGAAAGATTGTCCCATTCTCATTTCTTTTTGAGATATGTCATGGATTCTCCATGACATATCTCATATGGGAGCTTATGACTTTAAAAAGGTTCTGACATTCAAAACTATTCCAGAGACAGATTAGGCCTTAATTGGGTAATCTCAATATTAGCTACAATAAATGAGAATAACCTCCCCTAGTTTGTTTCACTTTGAAGAAGCCGTTTGTTTAGGTTGGCCATTTTCATTTCACCATAAATCTACACTGAAAAATACAAATTTGTTTGAATCAATACATGCAGGTTTTAACACTAAAATATCCTAAAATGTGTTCTTAATAACAATTAAGTTCATTCCAAATAATGCGCAATCGCAATTCACTCTGCGTTAATGCTCTTGCAAGGCATGAATCCATATGTTTAACCCTCTATATTTCAATATTTTAATGCCCACTTACAGAATTAAAAATATTGATAACTAAAGAAAAAAAAAAAAAAAAGAAAAAAAAAGTAAATAATGTATTTACCATATTCCATCACAAAGCAAGAACCAAGAATTCATCTTCTTCATCTAAAGTTCGACTTTGGATGTCTGGTAATGCTGTGATCATTTTGTTCCTCAGGCGGTAAAATCTGCATTCTGCTTATATGAATGATCACCTAAAGAAATAAGAAAAATTAAAGAATTTCATATTTCGTGTTGTCAGAATCTTAAATGAAATCAAAGAAAATAATGAAATTTATAACCA